>CAUJNA010002646.1:361088-668588 GCA_963377175.1 Effrenium voratum | reverse complement strand
GTTTCCTCTCAAGGCATCCCTGGGTTCATTCCCAGCTCACTTGCTGAGTGGATAGCCCAAGAAAAGTTCAAACTTTATATTTACCACCAAAATGGTCTTCCCAAAAAGTATAAAGTCCATGAACTCAGGGAGCGGGTCCCAACCGAAAGGTGAAAACGCCTCGCTTCGCCTCACTCGCGCGCGAGGCAAGTCCCGCCTTCACCTCGCAGCGGCAGGCGACCTCATCCAGGGTGAGGCCTGCGCGGGGGCACGCTGAAGGACGGGCAAACTGCCGGGGTCATTTTTGTTGACCGTTTCCTTACCCCTTAAAACTCCAAGCCCTGGGGAAGTTCTCATCTTTTACAGACATATAGCCCATGTTACCCCCAAAAGTTGAAAAGTTGTGTTTTTAAGAGGTAAGTGTCTTATCAAAGTCAGAAAACGGGGTTGTTTACCTTTAAGCCATCACTTGGGGGGTGGCTCTGATCATGGTAAAACAATGGGGCCAGAAATGATGAGCTTCCATTTGCGTTTTCTTGGTTGACGTTGGAAGCGGCGCAAAAAAAAAAGAAGATCTTAGCAGCTAAGTGGGGGGATTTCAGCCACTAAACCACAATTAGCCAAAAAGGTTAACAACCTCAAAAGTGACTGATGGACGTGAATCCCCACCCAAACGATGTCCAAAGGGCACCTTATTAAAATTCACACCCACATATTGTCAGTAGTAATAGGCTCCCTTTAAAACCAAAAAGGGAAAATAGCAGTGACGGCGCCTGTTGTTCGAGCCGGCCGCTGACCAAGCCAGTAGTGGCTTGGACGCGAAGAGAAATGAGTAACATCTTCTTCCATGTGCGTTTTCGCCCCCTGTAAAAAATACCAAAAATATGTCCAGTGATAGATCCCCGTTCAACCCAACAAGTTTGTTTTTAATAAATCATAAATACATATATATATATATATATATATGTTCTTAAGCAAATGGAAGGCTTGTTTCCCCACCCCAAACAGGAGCAGAGCCCTTAATTGGCTTCCCATTTCCCCTGCCCAGGCTTTGCAAAGAAGTGGCATACAGTGGATGGACGAAATCCTGCACCACTTTGAACCCATGTTCGTTGCTGTTTGAAGGGGGGTCATCATTTCAGGATTTCGTCCATCCACAGTAGGGGCTGGGACAATGCCGTCATTTGATCCAGAGTGTCTAGATACCCCCCGCCAACCGAGAAAAAACACTTTGCCAGTGGTTTTCCTGTAAACCAACCAAACATTCGGGTCAGGAAACACGCACCCACCCACCCACCGACCCACCCAAACACTCACCAACCAACCCAACCCAACCCAACCCAACCCAACCCAACCCAACCCAACCCAACCCAACCCAACCCAACCCAACCCAACCCAACCCAACCCAACCCAACCCAACCCAACCCCACCCACCCACCCACCTGCCCTCCCCACCCACCTGCCCTCCCCCCACCCACCCACCTACCCAGACACCCCCTCTCAAGCCGTCGCCTAGGGAGTGTTGGGACGCAGCGATGAGCAGGCAGGCGCAGCCCAGGCGTTTGTGGGATTCCTGCCGACCGTCCACCTACTCCAAATACCCATTTTTTTGGGTATCATGTCGACCCTCTACTGAACAAGGAGGTATTTACCGTGGACAACCAGGTTTTTCAAAAACTCCCCTGAAAAAAGAGGGTATTTGGAGTAAGGGGAAGGAGATTCCATCACCAGCCCCCTAAGAGGACCTGAAAATGTGACACGGAGATACCTAGAAAATATTGTAGGTGGTTGGGATCACATATAACCTTTTTGGGGGGTCCATGTTAACCTGCGGAGTAGAAGTGCCAGTGCCAGATACCCTTGGTCCATGGAAGAGAACGGGCTCTGCGTAAGCATAGACTGGATTGCTACAAGGGCCAGCAAAATCCCACGCTGCTTGGCAGCTGCGTAATGATGCGTCGACTCCTCGGGCTACAAGCGCGCTAGCTCCACGAGCAAGCCACAAAGCAAACTGCAACTCAAGAGCCACCAAGTACAAGCAAATTGGTCCAATGTTCCTCTTGATGTATTGATGGGTCTACTTGTAAATGATGCGTCACCAAACAAAGGAGACCAGATCAACCAAAATGCAATTACAAGTAAGGACTAATTTGGGGAGGGTGGGTGGGGCGTCGGAGCGAACCAAGTACAGCTTCCATGATCGTCAGCGGGAGGCGACTTCAGCAACCAATGGACAAGGGACACCAGCTGTCCAGTGACTTTTTGGTAAACCGAGTAAAACCGCCTGCTTGGGCAAACGCAAGAATGACCAAAGTGTTGAAACGGAGCTCAAGGAAAGCTCCGTGTTTTGCGGCAAGCCCGTCAAACCCGATCGTTTCCGCCACCCAAACCGACGGAGAGCGTCAGCGGTCAGCTGGCTCCTTGGTGCCCTGAAAGCGCCGACTCAGCTGGCCCTGCACCAATCGCAGCCTAGGAGCGCTCCGCGTTTGTTTCGGACACCGATGACCGGGTGGTGGGCTCGACGAATGTATTCTTCGGCTCAATTTGGCCAGATCTGGAGTCTCCGCAACCCTTTCAAAATGGTTGGTCATTACCCAAATTAAGGCGTCATGACCCCTTTTTCGAGGGGTCATGGAGACTCTAGGTATATCTTCCAGGGGCACTGGATGTCCCTAAAAGAAAAGTTGATCAATTTATATACTGGCGGTTTCCGTTGAAACAATCAATCCACTTTTGGAGGTTCCACAAACCGAAAATGGCTCGGAAACGATGTGGATGCAAAAAAATAAGTTTTAGTATTTAAGTTGGAATTTCCCAATACAACACAATAAGCAAACATGAAAAATGTTTCCCAACAACAACCATGGTACCTGGATCCTTGTAAAGGCTTCGAAGCCAAGAGATTCGGAAATCACATTTTAAATCACACACACACACAAAAAGACGCAGGATGAACGGGCTTGAGGGCTTCCATTTAGAGCCATGCCTGTTGGGCTTGCCTGCTGACCATGTCAGACAGGCCATGTTCCCTTTCACAGCACTTGGAGGCGGTCCCCAGGTTTACAGCAAACCCTGGCCCTGCGCCCCCCCCCCCCCCAACCCCCAACCTCAACACCCGAGAAACATGGACAAACATCGACGCCACGGTCATACTGTGGATGGTTGCGAAATCCATTTCGCACCACCTCAGAAACCCTGGAATGATGACCCACCTGTAAATACCAACAAATAGTATATAATGGTTTCAACCATGGTTTCCAAGTGGTGCAGGATTTCCATCCACAGTAGCTTACTTAGAAAGTACCATGGCTGTGCAAGTTCCCAGCAAGGTTGATGAGCGGCCCACCCAGGCACATGTGTCAAACAACCCTCCAGGGGTTGATGCCCGCTTCATGGGTCATGACCCCTTTTTCTAATGGTCATGGAGACTCTAGGTAGGGTCTCCCCACAAAGTCAAGGAACCCCTCTTATCAGCCCCCTCAAAAGCTCCAAAGGCTGATGTGGATTGGTTTGGAGGATGGGGCCGGTTTCCCATCAACCCTCTACCCTCCATTGTCTTAAGCCCCCTGGAAAACATGAGAACATATTTCCGATAGATATAGATTCCCTATGCCTAACAGGAACAAAAACACAAATATGTTCAGCAAATGGAAGTCAACAAGAACTAGGGGTTCAAAATTCCAAGCCAGTCCAAACCACCAACTCTTGGTTGCCTTCTCTTTAATGCCCCTCCTCCTTTGCAGGGCTCCCCCACTCAGCTGCGAGGAATGGTCCCTACACATTCTCCCTAGCCCAAAGGAAACCAAGACACGTCGCACCCGGAAGGTGCTGAAAGCCACCGGGGCAAGACAGACTGCTGGACCAACCTCTGTTCCACACCGCGGCTGAACCCCCCATGAAATATTGGCTCACTTCCTGACTGGACTGGCAGACACATTTTTTATTATCAAAAAAAAACATGGCTGGCACTAAGATGGTACTCCCAACCTGCAAGTTCATGACCTCTGGGAGTGAGTTGGGCTTTTTCCCACCAAACTGGTAAGCACCTGGAACCTCAGATCTTTCCACCCGCCGGATCCCGGATGACGCTCCGGAGCCGAAAAGCGCGGCATCCTGGATGACGCTCTGCAGGCGCAGCTGGCCGCAGAGCTTCCCCAGCGCCACCCGCCACTTCTGAATGCGCACATGGAGCCGCACTGCCTGAGGCGCACGTTCGCGCTCCCCCTTCGAGTGGATGGGCCGTCCCAAAGAAAAACAAACAAAAAACGGAACTTTTGGTTTGCCACTAAAATAGTCCAAACCCGAAACTAGTAGAAAGTAAAAAGGAACCAAACTTGTTGTTGGCCAGCAAAATGGTCCAAACCCAAAGAGTGAGCAAAGTCCAGGAACTCGGGCCTTGAGGGCTTTTCCGAGTGCGACTTGAAGCCTCAGTGGTTCAAAGGACCCACATTTTGGGAACCTCTGCAATCGCGTGTGAAGATCCCATAGACTTGAAACAAGTGGTGGTTGGCTTCCGGGTAAGTTACCACTTGAAAAAGGCGGGGACAAACCCAATGGCCCAGTCAAGTTCCCTTTGTACTAGGTTGGTAACGACCCAGGTCAACATCGGATCAATGGGCTTGCAGCCAAGGCTCTTTCTGGTTGTGCTCCCGTAGCCGCCTGAACTTGAGCGATAGGCATGAGTTGGAAGGACCCCGAATAAAAACATCCCTCCCTAAAGGTCTCGATTGTTTTTGGGCCTTCAAAACTGGTTGTCTTCAAGGGCCCCTCAAAAATTGGTCGGGGTTCTCCATTGGAGGGTCCGGGGCTATGCATTGGAGGGGTGACCCTTAGGGCTTGTGGCTTCCAAGGGAATCTCCAGCTTCATTCCCTCCTTCTATCGCAGCAAGCCGAAAAAGCGCCAGCTGGACCAAGGTGCCCCAAACGAAAATGCTCCAACCCAGAAAGTCTGCCCACTTCCGATGTGGACTGGCCCAAAACACACACACACACACCAAAAAAAAGAGAAAGATCTTGTGATTTGCCGCTGAACTGGATATGGGCCCAAATTAAACCACCAGGAAAACGCAGGTTTTAGTCTTTGTTTGCAATTGCCAGGGTTCCATTCCGATACCGATTGTTTACCCACACCCAGTGTAAGAAAGAATATGCCCCAAAGGTCCATCAGCGGAAGTGGGGTGTCTTTGCACAAAAAGGGGGTGATCAAAAGGTCCTAACTAACTAGGAAAAGTTAGCCATGATCATTTGCGGACCAGGAATGTTGACCAACCCCCAATTCTCAGTTGCCCCTTCGGGAACTGGCAGCAAAATTGTGATCACCTTTTTGGCGTCGGCGGAGCCAGATGCGGCCCAGCAGCGCGATGTAGTAGGGGTGGTAGGTGTTCTGCAGGGATCGCGGAGTGCAAATTGTTCGACTCGCGAGCTCACAGATTCATATCCGGTATACTTGCAGGCTTCGGAGATATAAAACCACCAAATATTGTTATGCCGTTCTGCCTTGTTCGGATGACATGTCAATTATATTCTATCTATAATTCAAGTTCATGCAAGAAAGCGAAACACTGAACTAACTAAGTTGCACTTCACACTAAGCAAAAACAGCGATACGGAAGGGTTGAATGAGCATCCAGACATGCAAGGAGAGATACACTTTACTCCGACCTGCATCTCGTTCAAGGATATGCGAAAGAATGCAGGGAATGGAGTTTAAGTCAGTGGGATTTGTAGATTGCAAGCACAAAAGTACGCTCTCAACAAACTCGTCTGGGCAAATGGCCAAACATCCAAACAAACGCGGGTGCCCCAAAAATTGCTTTTTTCTTGCTTCTCCTTTAAGACGACAATAAACGGGCACCCTAAAAAGAGAGAGACACCCATGTAACCCCCAGAAGTCTGCACAATGCACTGGCTCCCTATGACCGCCCATCCCCTCGATCCTGCAACTTCTTGCCAGCAGCCGGCGCGCGGACAAAGCCTGTGGCGGTAAGCAGGGGTTGCCTTTTGAGTTTTTTGTAGAGAATGAAAGCCGCCTCTTGGAGAATCCTACCAACACCTCTACCTGGACGAAGACAGCAAAGACCAAGTTCAAAAGCGGCAAGTCGCCAATTAGCGCAATGACCCGTCCTTGGCCAGAATCTCACACCAGCATCCTCAACTCTAGAGAAACGGTGGGGCCCTTACCTAGAACTTCACTGCTCATGTTTGCCCACATTTCGGGAGCGCCTCTTTAGGGGCTCGCTACCCCCCTGCCTGTACTTCCTTCAGGCCTTGCCCCCTTATTTTTGCAAGGGGTCAAGAGGCACTTGCCCCACATGTGGAAAACAGAACTTGTCGGAAAAGCGTAGGGCCCCCGCTCTTCCACACATGACTTCCCTTGTGCCACTAGGGGTCATGTATGGGAAGCGCTTTCTTGGAGAACGTCCCCCTGCCATAATTACTCAGGTGGAAATGGATGGTGGTAAAGCCGCGGTCCGGCTTGGCCGCGTTTCCCGCTAGCTCGAACATGGTACAACCAAACATGGGAAACTGAAAGGTCGATTGATCCGGCCAATTCAGGGTCAGAACTGCTGTGGCCCTAGCATAGTACTCGTAAACCACCCCCCGAAACCATGGTTGAAACTACGACAAGTTGGGGTTCCCTTCTAGGTCCTCCAGTAGTTTGAGGTTACGGTTAGAATAAGGGTACCAACTTTTTTCTGTAGTCCATTTCAGGGAAACCCTCCCCCGAAAAAGGGAAAAAGGGCACTACTGGGGGACCTAGCTACAAGGAGATTCCATCACCCCCTAAGAGGACCTGAAAATGTACAATCTTTAGATTCTTGCAAAGCATTGCGGGTGGTTGGGATCTCATATAACCTTTTTGGAGGGTCCCCAACCAAAGGGGAGAGAAAGGGCACCAATTGCTGGGACCTAGTCCTTTCCCCTACCCTGTTTTAAGGCAGGGGCATCCATCGTACAGATGCCCAGTTGATTTGTTATAGGAAAAAAAAGGATCGGCATGTTGACAAGAGAAAGGCAAGTTGGTTGGTTTCAAGTTGGTTGGTTTTGGGTTGGTGGTTGCTTTCTGTTTTCTGGTGGTTTTTCTATTTTTGCTTTTGTTGGTTGACTTTTAAGGGGACCCCCTCGCAAAAACAAAAAGGAACAAAGGGCAGCACTGGTACCTAGCCAAGTGGAATCACGTTGCTTCCGCGCGCCCGAAGCAACTCGATCGGCTTCGATTGGCCTCGCCTTGCTGTTCCACCAGCACCTCAGAGTACCGGGTGCCGCAGGCGCAGGCGCCCTGGCTTGCGCTTTTTGGCCGGGCAGGAAGGGGCTGAAGCATAGGAACTGGCGGAAGTCCACCCCCCCACCCCCACCGATTGAGAGCCGGGAGCATATATGTTGAAAGAGAACAAGCCATGCGTCATGATTTTCTATCCCTTGGCTTTCCTTCACTGACCTGCTGAGTTAACCTATGATAAAGAAACCAATGGTTGAGTTCCAACTCAACAGGTGCGTTTGGAGAAATTGACCGCTCGGATAAGGGCTACTTAATACTCAAATAATGGACGTCTATCCCTTGTGAAGGGCTACTGTCAAGCTTCACACCCCCGAGAGATTCAGGCGGGCTGTCCAAACACAGATCCGTTCCAAGGTTCCCCGAAAAGTACATCATAGTACATCCACAAACGGCCGATGCCAATAAACCAACCGCAACCACCCACACCATGATTGAAACAACATGATAAGGGAGGTCCCATGTTCCCCTACTTGCAATTCATGGCAGGGGCATCCTTGTGTAGCACCTCATTCATGCACAGGGATGATCTGAATCATATGGCAAATGTGAGCCTTCTGGTTACTTGGCGCTTTGAGGCCGGATGGTGCTTCCAAAGACTTTTAAAGTCCATGAACTCAATAACTGAGAACATTAGTGAAATACATAGTTGGCCACCTGCCATACACACATGCACATTGTCCAAGGGGACACGCAGTGTGTATGCCTGACATAGTGCCTTTCTAGTGTACCCCGCTGTTATGCTAGTGGTCTGGGGTCAATGGACACCTTCTTCTCGCTGGCCGAAAGCGTGGCAGTTCGATCAAAGTATTAAAGACTGCGTTCCAACATCGTCATTAGGCAAAAACACGGCAACACCAACTCCATTCCTGCGTGGAATGCCAGGACAAGTCTGAACTTCACCCTTTACTCGGCAAGTCAGATGTCCTGCATTGCCTGCCAAATTTTCCTGGCCTATGAGGTTTGGCATGAATGTTTTAGTTGCAATGGAATCCATATTCCTTGCCCGAAATCACCATGGGTACCTGGTCCCATGTAGTGGGAAATGTCATCTTTTGTGAGGATTTCCCCAATGGTCATCCGATGTAGAGGACCTTTGGACCAACCCCAATGCCAGAATATGTAAACATCGGAGCAGTCAGCCTGACTGACAGAACAACGGAGGCCAAACAGTCGCTTTCCTGTTGGACAAACCGCTCCTTCTCACTAGTGCTTGACCACTCCGCCTCAGCGTCCCCACACTCAGGGCAAGACATCGCGAAGGCTCAAACGAAAATGCAGGGCTGCCCATCCAACTGACCTGTTGATTGGTTTAAAAACATGGTCAAGAAATCTGCCAACAGGCAAGCTTGAAGTTGGGCAACTCAACCGGTAAGTCAATTGAGCAGAGTTGTGTTTGGGTTGTGTATGTTGCCGCGAAGATGTGGGTCTTCATCCAGAAAAACAAAAGGCTCTTCAATTGTCCATCGTCTTGAGTTGACTGCTGAATGCTCCAGCTGGATGTGTCAAAACCAGCACACATCCAAGGCAGGTATGGGGGCAGCCCCATGAATCTGATGCTCCGGCTACCGCTCCTACCCAAGCAATCTAAAAGCAATCACCTGCTCTGAAAATAGCGGCGGCAGGGGCTTTGTGATCATGACTCTCGTGATTGAGATGCAGCGAGCTCAGTTTCCCCCCCCCCTGTGCGGAAAATCGGACCACTGAATTAATACCTGACTTCTCGCCCCCAATAAGATGGATGTCGGAAACTTAGACCAACTTAGATCAGGAGTTTGATGTTTTAATCTGGCAAAGATGGGGGAAACAAACATGTCCATTCCGAAAAACGGAACTTGGAAAACAGCTCTTTCCGCTCCTTGCTTGGTATTCATGTCTCGTGCTCTCAACATCAAACCTTTCAGGCCATGCAGGTGTAAGAGGTGCCCAACTTTGGGGGAACAAAAACATGTTCTTGGCCATCTGGGGCACACTTTAAAAAAAACAAAAAAAACGATCTGACGTGCCACCCCGAAAGTCCAGTCCAGACACCTACCTAATGTAACATAGTGTTGGCATCGGAGACCCCAGTTTGGAGAGGGAAGCTGGGCAGCCCCATTGGGTTGACTGGGCACACCTATTGGCCCCAGGTAAATCTGCATGTCACAGTCTATGTGTCCTCAGAATGCGTCTGTTGGAGGGGGCTATCAACATGGTCATGGTGGACATCATTTAGGTGGGGATTCCATGTCCACCCACCACTCGATTTCCCCAAAGTTCCTAGATGGCCACATCGGGTTAATTGCCGGTCTTCTTTGCACTATGTTCAACAACTCCAACTTCCCTGACAATGTTCCAAAGGAGAATGCAAGCGAGCCAAAAAAATGGAAAACGGCAGGATTCCCTAGCTGCGCTGGAACAGATGGTGCGTCCCCTGCTCGCAAATGGACCACGCACCAACAATCTTGACCAAACGGATTAGCTTTCAACATGTGACCCCTGCCAAAATACTCGTGGAAACCAGCCAAAACGGGGGTGGTTTCCCCTTGAAGCTTCCAACCAAAAGCTTCCATTTGCTTTTTGTGTGCCCTGGAAAAATATGTCCCATGGACTCAAAACCAACCCGGGAAAACACGAAAAACACATCTTTTCAGTGGCGATTGATTTGTTGTTTGCAACCAACCGGTTGGCGAGGGGCAAATGTTGAAACACCAACAAATCCATATGCATCCCCTTACAAACCAACCAAAGAGGGGGGGGAAACATATTCTGTCCAGCTGTATCAACCAAAGAGGGGAGGGAAAAACACATTTTTGTTCATTTCAGCAAAACATGGAAGCAAGCTTACGGACCTGGACCGAAAGCCCCCCTTTCCGGTCCCGGTGATGGATCGATGTCTGGGACCCCGGGCCCGGCGGCGGCGGCCTGGCCTGCGGCCACCTGCGCCAAGATGGACCTCGCAGGTTGGCTTTTCGGAGTTCCTGGAGTCTGCTTCCGACCCTTTAAAAATGGTTGGGGTCATGACCCAAAATTAAGGGGTCATGGACCCCTAGAAAAAAACCAAAAATTAAGGGGTGACCCCTTTTTCTAGGGTCAGAAGGAGACTTTTTGGAGTTCGGGTGAGGTGCCGGGCATCCAGTCCAAACCAACCAGGAATTCAAATTTGATCGATGCGTTCCCACGACACATCGACAAAAAAAAACACATAAACTCACGCCGCCCATCAAGGGGAAAGGACCCCGAGGAACGCCAAGCTGCAGCGCCACGTTCTTCCCGTCCCGGCCGCTGACGTCGCTCCTTGGTCTAAGGGGGTCATAAGAAGTCCAAACAGGTCAGCAGAATCTCCACACCCTTTTGACTCCATATACATACATACATATATATATATATATATATATTCATATGTATATACACTTAGAGACCTAAGCAAACAGTCAGCTTAGCTCCCAAGACACTCCGATTGACGCGGGACGGTAGGCCAGCATATGGTTCGGGATTTGCATTCCCGAAACCTGGAAACTCATCAGCTTCCCTCCTGGATTGGATTGGAACGGAGCTCCGAGAAACAAAATTGGAACACAGGGCGAGCGCCAAGTATGTCCAAGTAGCTAGTGGCCAAGTTGGACATGGCCCCCAACTCGTCTGGACCGCTTTAGTTCACCCATGGCCCTTTCTGCACGACTGGCTTGGGTGGCCCCGAAGAAGCCACCGAACAGGGCGACGAAAAAAACTTAAACCATCTCCCCCATGAAGGGATGACCACCTATCAGGGCTCAAAAAGGTGAGGTTGATTTTATAACCACCCAAAATGGGAAATATACTTGACGTTGGAAGGTGAAAATCAAAAATCAAATTACAGCAGTTGACTGGGGAGTTCAACCACTAAACCACAAGAAGCAAACATGTTTCTAATGCTCCCCAACAACAACCATGAAGAAACTGGGTGTGGGCCAAAACCCATGTTCAGTGAACATCCCGATCCCCACCAAGATAGGTTCCGAAATGGGTGGTTCTTCAAGCCAGGGTTTGTCTTTTCCACTGAAATGAACAGCCTCCCTCCAAAAGGGTTTCTACACTATTAGGGGGGCTGCTTCTTTATCCCACAAACAGTGGAAAAGGCAAACCATGGGTTCTTCCGGGCAACCCCCATGAAAGACTCAAAAGGATCACATCAATGCCCCAGCGGCGCAAGCAGCGCCCGCAGCAGCCGGCTGGAGATGATCATCGCCTGGCGGAGGGATTGATCCGTCGGATCGCTGGGTTGCGGTAACTTTAAGATTGCCGCTGGGAGGTAGAGATTGGAAACATCAAAATAATTATTTAGTGAATACTAGCAAATGAAATAGTGAATGGGAATAGTGAATTAAAACAATTGCGAAAGGAAATAGTGAATGGGAATAGTGAATGGGAATAGTGAATGGACATACGCCTTAAATTCAATGAAATGTTAGAAAGAAATTCACTAAATTTCACTAAATTTCACTAAATTTCGCAAATCCAATTTAGTGAAAATTAGTGAATTTAGCGAAATTTAGTGAAATTTAGTGAAATTTAGCGAAACTAATTAAATTCAATGAAATTTTAGAAAGAGATTCACTAAATTTCACTAAATTTCACCAAATTTCACTAATTGCGAAATTTAGTGAAATTTGGTGAAATTTAGTGAAATTTAGCGAAACTAATTAAATTCAATGAAATTTTAGAAAGAGATTCACTAAATTTCACTAAATTTCACTAAATTGCATTTGCGACATTTAGTGAAATTTGGTGAAATTTAGTGAAATTTAGTGAAATTCAGTGAAATTTAGTGAAATTTAGCGAAAATTAGCGAAACAAATTAAATTCAAGAACTTTTAGAAAGAGATTCACTAAATTTCACTAAATTTCACTAAATTTCATTAAAATTCACTAAATTTCGCAAATCCAATAAAGTGAAATTTAGTGAAATTTAGTGAAATTTAGTGAATCTCGCTCTAAAAATTCATTGAATTTCATAAATTTCGCTAAATGTCACTAAATTTTACTAAATTTCACTAAATTGGGCTTGCGAATCTGCAAATCCATGTTTCCCAATTCACAATTTTGATTCACTAAATATTTCATTCACTATTTTGATTCACAAACTATTTCACTATATTTCACTAATTTAATTCAAAACATGTGTTTCAGTGTCTGCCTGGTCCGGCAATCTTAACGGTAACTCGGATGGGTTACCGGTACTCGGTTGCGAAATCTGCGAAGCCCTGCTAAAAGTGACTAACTGTTGGTGGTTTAATACGGAAAACCCCCATTAGTTGGCAAAAAGTTAAAGTCCTAACATCCAAGCAAAATGCGCCAAAAGGTATATGAAATGGGCGGCCCGTTCTTTTTGTTTTGAGGCGAGCCTTTTTGGGGGCATCGCTTTCACTGTTTCGAGGGGCGGGGTTGGGAAAATGGGTTGCCGTAAATGGACAGCTCCAGTGGGTCAGTTTCCTCCAATTCTAGGTGGAGAGGTCAGAATATGGGTACCCTTGTTTCTGTAGTCTATTTTAGTAGGGGACCCTTCCCCCAAAAAAGGGTAAAAGGGCACTATTGGGGGACCTAGAATTCCATTGTTCCGGGTCTCGGAGTCCGGATATTTGTTGCGCCCTTTTCGCCCGAGCAACACCCACTCCTAGAAAGGTGAGCTGTTTTCCCTCCCTGTGGGGGCTCCAGGTTCCCCCCCCCCCAGCCCACCGAAAAAACGTCGAGCACCTTTTGAATCTCAGATGCCTAGTGGCCATGGGAAGAAAAGGGCATCTTTTTGGGTTGGTTGACTTTAAAGGGGAACCCCTCCCAAACAAAAGAACAAAGGGCACCACTGGGCAACTGGGGAAAAGAACATGTGGTGCAACAGGTGTACGGGCTTGGATATCTCAGCACAAAATATGTGAGCCCCCCAATATGGGTTTATCTCAAAAATGCAGGCACCCTTTTCGGATGGTTGTAAAGGGCAATCGCAAGGCAAATCAAATTGATCCTCGAAACCGGTCAGCTCAGACACGTCCAAACATGTGGAAAATCCAGGGAGCTTTGACTGAAACGAGGCACCCGCTCACGCCGCACGTTTTGTCAACTCACAAAAACCGCCGACCATAAGAGGGACGGGGGGGGGGTCCGGGACTAGTCTTCCCCATAAAGAAAAGGGCTCCCTATATTTCCCCTTAAAACATCACCCCAAGGGATACTCACCTTTCATGGGCCAAAAAGGTGATGTTTAAAATCGCCAAAAAGGGAAATATAGGGACCCCATAGGGAAAATGGAGCCATACCACCGAGTTCCAGGGGTGAAGTCTCCTCCCCCAACCATCTCAGGCTTCAAGCCGGCTTCCGTGGCCCAGGTTGGAGTCTCTAGCTGCACTTGGGGCTCTCATCTCATGATCACAGCGCCTCTCCACGTAGGGTACGCCCTCATATGAAAAAGAAACATCAGGCGTTCTGGGAGAAACAGCAGGGCGTAGAACGAGTCAACAAAAAATGAGATGGTCAAAATAGGGTCCGATTTACCTGGGGATGTGGGTTTCGATGGCTTGTTAGCACTTCCTGAGTGGATTGGCTCAAAATACTTCCTAGTCCGAGCTGCGTGGTTCTCAGACTGCCTTTCAAACCCGAGAAGCATCAAACAGCCCGCAATGCAGTACCATGACTGCGTGGTTTAATCTGATTCTTTTGACAGCCATCAACAGCTCAGGGTCCAGTACAGGGTCCAGTACCCTGCATTTGCTTAAGTCCAGCCAACAAAAAAAACAACATATGTCCAGTAGTGATAAAATCCTTTAAACACCAACAGGGGAAAATATGTAAAACATAGTCGTAAGCAAATGGAAGTTACAAGAGGTCAATCCAGCCAACTCCGCAGAACAAAAAACACATGCAAGGCATTAAAGCCAAAAGCGCTGCAAACGGTCTCTGGCGCATTGGGGCAGCCGGTTGCTTTCTTTCGCGGGCCGCACATGCGGCAAACGCATCTGCAGGATGCGCATCGATTCAACGGCCCCTACCGAGCGGAGTTCCGATGGACGAACTGCCGATCGCGACTATTGCGATACCATCTCCATTCGCCGCCGCAGTGGCAGCTCGGCAGTTAAGCAAAAGGACCCCCAATCGAAACTGTATGCTAATTACACACTGGGACTGCTTAAAAAACGGTCCCAAACTTGCTGAGTAAAGCGTCAAACTGACGGACCTGTGAATATGGCCAGCAAACAGTTGCAGGCTTGACCCGAAAAGCAGGCCGATGACGTCTGCACTGGCTCCCGAAAAGGTAAAAAACAGTGAGACTCACTAACCCGAAAGCTCAGCTCACGATTATGGCATTGTAAGGGCCTAGAGTCTGCATGACCCCTAGAAAAAGGGGTCACCCCTTAATTTTGGGTAATGACCAACCATTTTTAGGTCAGAAGGAGACCCCAGGGGGCTAAATAATCAGTGGACTGCCAAATTTCATTGGTCAGGTCAGTTCGTTCGGGATTTGGGTGTTTTAAGGTCCTAAAAAAGAATAAGGGTTTTTTACTCAAACTTAAGGGTTTGCCAAAACCAAAAAAATAGACAAGCCCAGATTTTGCAGCAAATCTCAAAGTGTACTATTGCTGCCAGTTTCCTCGAAACAAGAATCAATTTGCTTGCTTCCCAGGGGACCGCGCCGTTTCTGCGCGCTAAGCCTTATGGGTATCACAGCTTGACGCGCCTGCTGAAAGGGGTTTGGGGTCATCTAAACAGAAATGAGTCTTGGCCGCCAAGAGGAAAGGGCTTGAACTGTTTTTTCGGGAAAAACTTAACTATGAAACCGCCTCTTCTGTATGAGCAAAATGCGTTGTGTTGGATCCCAAATTCTGCTCGTATTTTGGCAGATTGGGCTTGCGCTTGCGGCAATTGCGAGTTTTCACAAAGAAAGCAGTGATCTGCAACAAATCCTGCATGGGCACATTTTTTGGGTTCTGGCCACACACTACATAATACGGAGCAGAACGTGTTTTTCTGCGTAGGCGTTTCTCAGAGGCCCCAGGTTCCTCGTAAACCAACTCCGAACAAACTTCGACCAACTTCCGAGCGAACTCCGAACTCCGAATGAACTCCGAACAAACTCCGAGCAAACTCCGGACAAAACTCCGAACGAACTCCGCACGAACTCCGGGCGAGCTCGGAACAAACTCCGAACAAGCAAACAAGCTCCGAGCAAGCTTTGTCATTGGTTGACTTCCGAACAAACCCCCGAGCCAACTCCGAACACACTTTGGCGATAAGCATGTTTTTGAGCCTAAGTATTTTGGTGGTCAAACTGTTTTGGTTGCCTTTTTTCGGGCTTACCAAAAGAGGCCAAGTGATTACAGGGGCCAGTTTCAACAAGTGGCCTGGGAAGGCGTTCAGGGCCGGATTTGTAGGACTTCAGAGCTGCGGAGGGCTAAAATCGCTACCGGGGTGATCACGCAGCTTGGTTGACGCTGAGGCTCGCTGTTGAAGCTGAAACAAAGCTTAATCTGTTTGATCAAGGCTTAATCCGAATATTATTCCAAAAAAAACAGCTTAAGTTCAACACCGGTGTTGAACTTAAGGGTTTGCCCGATTTGTGTAATGGCTTGCCCGATTTTGGTCGTATGAAATAGCTGTTTTCTTGCATGAAAAGCCTGGATTAAGCATGTTTCAATGTTTTTTTTGCCCTGGTAACACTAAATTTGTACGAAAAACGCATCAACAAGCTGTAATTCCAGTGTTTTTGTACGACCAAAACCCAACAAGTTCAACACCGAAAAAAATAAGCTCCAAAAAAAACTTAAGGCCAAAGTTCGTTCGGAGTTCGTCCGGGGCAAGAATTAAGCCCCGAAAAAAAATAAGCAACAATCACAGCCTGAAAAAAAAAAAAACAAGCAATAAAACAAAACAAAGCCGAAAAACTGAAACTTAAGGCCGAAACACAAAAATCAGCTCCCCCAAAGAAAAATATGGCCAAAGTTTGTTTGGCGCTTGTCCGGGAAGTAAATCCAGCCCGAAACATACGTAACAGGAAAATCAAATGACCAAAAGAACTAATTTCAACAAGTGGCCTGAGAACATGTTTGTTTGCCTCAAAAAACACCTTCCCAGGCCACTTGTTGAAACCGGCCCCTGTAATCACTTGGCCTCTTTTGGTAAGCCCGACAAAGCAAAAAGAACAGCTTGGCCACCAAAATGCTTGGGCTCAAAAACATACTTATGGCCAAAGTGTGTTCGGAGTTGGCTCGGGAACAATGCCCAAGTTCGCTCGGAGCTTGTTCGCTTGTTCGGAGTTTGTTCCGAGTTCGCCCGGAGTTCGTTCGGAGTTTGTTCGGAGTTTGTCCGGAGATTTTTCGGAGTTTGTTCGGGGTTCGTTCGGAGTTCGTTCGGAGTTTGTTCGGAGTTCGTTCGGAGTTCGTTCGGAGTTTGTTCGTTCGGAGCTTGTTCGGAGTTGGTTCACGAGGAACCTTGGGCCTCTGAGAAACGCCTACTAAGAAAAAACACGTTCTGCTCCGCATTATGTAGTGTGTGGCCAGAACCCAAAAAATGTGCCCATGCAGGATTTGTTGCAGATCAGTGCTTTCTTTGTGAAAACTCGCAATTGCCGCAAACGCAAGCCCAATCTGCCAAAATACGAGCAGAATTTGGGATCCAACACAACGCATTTTGCTCGTACAGAAGAGGCGGTTTCATAGTTAAGTTTTTCCCGGAAAGCAGTTCAAGCCCTTTCCTCTTGGCGGCCAAGACTCATTTCTGCTTAGATGACCCCAAACCCCTTTCAGCATGCGCATTAAGCTGGCTTACCCTTAAGTTTTTTTGGTGTTGAACCGAATTCCCCACGCAAATTGGCACAGTGGACTGGCCCAAAAACCTCCGAGCTTCTCGTTTCCGACTAAAGTCCGGGAACTCAGGGAGCGAGATAGCATGATATGCCAGGCCTCCCTCCAAACCCCTCGATCGAATTCACAGACTCACTAAACCGATGGCAACACAAGGGGATACCCCAAATGTCCCATTCGAATTTGCAGCCCCTTATCTCACTTCCTGAGTGGATCCGAACAGAAAAAATCATGTTCTGAACATCCTTTTTCCCACCAAAATGGTCCGAACCCCAAAAGTGATTCTAAAGTCCGAAGCAGAACTCGGGAAGTGAGTTATATTTCAAGCTCCGGAAAAACCACGGGCAGCAGCGGGCCAGTGGGTAAGGCCATCTTTGGGTCCGACTCCAACTCGGTGGGCTCAAATTCCTTGAGCTCCTGCGCGTGGCCCAAGGTATCAACCCACCCTTCCCCGAGAAATGTCTATGCCCAGTGACCTGAAAATGCAACAGGCGGCTGGACAGAAACTATTGAAACTACAACTTGCGGTTACCTTTTTGGAAGGGAGAGCTTCCCTGCAAGTGCAAGGTGACCCTCCCACTGACATGGCACCCCTTGGGAGGGTACCTGGGGCTTCCAGCTTCCTCTTGGAGGGACCGGGTCCCTCGGTGCCATGGGGGTTCAACCCCTCAACTCCTGGCGCCCGGTCATGCAGCGCTTGGTTCTTCGCCAGTCGGGGCCATACCTAGCAACGTGGTCACCGGCCTTTTTTTCCCGCGTTTTCTGGGGTCGTGGTGTTGGTGTTCTGTTTCTGGATATGATCAAAGTCAGAAAATGGGTTCTCTTGTTTCCCTTGAACCTACCACTTGGGTGACTTACTGTGGGTGGGCAAAATCCTGCACCACTTTCAAACCATGGGCAACCATTGCCCGTTGGTATTCACAGGGAATCATCATTCCGCGGATTCTTAGGTGGTGCGAGAAGCGGATTTCGTCCAACCATCCAGTAGATTCCCTCAGCCACCCGGGAAATAAACCCCAGAGTCTTAAACGCACCTGGAAGCCCAGGAGCAGAGTAAGAACCCGAAGCCTTCACTCTGAGCATCGCTTCCCTCCAAACGTCTTTTCCACACCAGGGCTGTGGGAAACGACCACTTCTGTGATACAACAAAAAGGGCTTCTCAAAGACAAACCTGCCACATAAAGAGGATAATCCCTTGTATCACAGAAGTGGGGAAACACTCCATGATCCCACAACCCTGTTCCACACACACACACACACCCAAATAAATCATTAGTGTATCAATCCTGCACGCACGGAACCTGGGGAGGGCTCCCGGAAGACCTGTTTTCCTCTACGGGAGGCCTTCGGGTTGGGTTGCGAATCGGTGAGAGGGTAAATGAAGGAAAAGGGTCAACCTGACCAAATCCCGCAAAAACTTGGCCTACCAGTCGACGTTGTCTTCCATTTGGCTTCGCTTGAAACACCAAAGGGGAAATGGGACTGCTGAATCTGGGCAAATGAACGCATGTG
This sequence comes from Effrenium voratum, assembly GCA_963377175.1. Classification (NCBI taxonomy): domain Eukaryota; class Dinophyceae; order Suessiales; family Symbiodiniaceae; genus Effrenium; species Effrenium voratum. The sequence goes on along the minus strand of CAUJNA010002646.1, from coordinate 650,015 downwards.
TGTGTGTTTCCATTTAAGCCCTGCAAACAGGGGTCGGGGTCCCCCCAAAACAGGCACACCCATATTCAAACCCCGGAAGTACGGAACCCCATCAGGGACTTTTACACCTCGAATTGATTGTGTTTTTCTTGGTAGAATCTGTGGAAATACATCGAGATCTGTCGGAACCCCCACTCGCTTAAAGATTCCTGAATTTGTTGGTAAGTCGGTTCATGGGAGAAATATCCTCAGTGGCCCTTGCAGAAAAAGTGGCCGATAGGGAGAAGCCCCGCGTAAAGAGAGATTCCTGGTATTGGAACAAAGCAGGGGCACCTTTTGAAACAAAGCCGCGAGATTTGATCCTTATGGGCAGGAGTCCCGCCCCATTTGAAAATCTACACGATTTGATCCTCGAGCTTTCCAGCATACCGTTTCCGCATACCCAGCATGTTCTGTGAACGGAATCCTCATGGGAGTCCGGGGGTATGCTCCAGATGTTCAAAAGTTCTTGACTTTGACCATATCTTGGCCCAACAATACCCCCAAAAAAAACCTGGTTAAGTTAAATAGATTTAGGGAATTTAGGGCTCAAGTTCTTGGGTTTGACCATTTATATGTTGGCCCAGCAATCAGTCGGCCCCTGGTTGAGTTAGGTCTAGTGGCCGTTCCATTTTAGGGGGGGTCCAAAGAACTTTTCAGGGAAGAACCCTTTTCATCCGAAAGGTCAACAGCTCCGATTAGTCCTACAGAACGACCTGAACAATTGCGAAAGAAGGTGTGTCTACTGTAACAAGGATGATGCGGGGCGCAAAGGCAGAAATAACTTTTGAATAACCATAAGTCGTAGAATATGGGGGTGACACCTCATTGGGTCATAGCAATCAAACCGCTTCGCTAGCCTTGTGCCCAAAACTGGTGGACATGTCATCCTATCTCACAGGGGGGTTGGTGCAAGGAGGTGGGTAGTTGATAGCCCTGGGGTTCTTCAGGGTTTCCTGAAGTTCCACAAGGTTCCTTTGGCGAGCCCCAGGGAAACCCCCCCCTTGGAGGTTTTCGCCCCCTGGCAAAACCAAAAAGACAACCTCCAGTAGTGAAACCGATTCTCTTCAAAACCAATCAGGGAAAATACAAAATATTCGTTTCAGCAAATGGAAGTTAGGGACTCCGTAACTTTGATAAACTTTAAAGTTCCTTAGGGTTCCTTAGGTTTACCCTCAGCGTTCCATCGGGTTTCTTGGGGAGCCTTAGTGAACCTCCCTTGGACAACCCCTCCAAGAGCCAAAGAAGCAGCGCGCGATCTCTACCTACGGGTCCTGGAGTGAATTCCCCTGACCTCTTGGCCCCATCTCTCACCCCTTTGTTTTTGCGTTGCCACAGACCCCAGGGTTCCCCGTTGCCCAGAGGCTCCAATTCGAGGGATTTAGGGCCTTGAAACAACCTGGTTTTGAGACCGGGTCCCAAACACCGAAGCGGGGTGTCCAATGGAGGGGCCGGGTCTTCCATTGAAAGCCCCAGGAGCCTCTGGGTGAAAACATCACCACCAACAAAATCGCAGCCCCTTCTCTCTCCAGGCCACATCTTGTCGAGGTAGGCCTCCGGATCCGCGGGCACAGCCACCCAGCTCTCCCCGAAGCGCGCGAAGCGGGGCTTCAGCGGCAGCAGCTCGTCCCTTGGAAAGGCCGGGGGGTAGCACTGCGCATTCCGAGATTGACAATCTGTTCAACAAAAACCGCTGACATGATGTCAAATCAAACATTGAAAGATCAAATGGCTGTGTATGTACAAGTGAGCATTCCAAGATTGCAATATTTCCAGCTTAAAAACCACTGAGATGATGCCAACATGCAAAAAATGGGGAAGGAGTTTTGTTCAAATGGCTGTACAGGGGCTGCGCTTGGACACCTGTACGTCGCATCGTGTTTTTGTTGATGGGAGAATCAGCTAGCGAGCCCGGGGGGATTATTTGAATATTTCTACTGGTGGTGTTCTACCACTTAGTAGGTTTGTACCATGCATGGTTATGTTTCCATTGGCGTTCTTATTCCCGGGCAAAAAAGGGGAATAGTTTTCCAGTAGTGATGGAATCCCTTAGAAACCAACAGGGGGAAACAAAACATATTCTCGATTCCAACCCTTCATTACCATAATGGCCACAAATTTCCTTATCCATCTTCAGCACCTTTCTGGTGAGTAGCGGGAACCCCGGGTACATATATAAACCCCTGGTCGGGTGTCCCCCGCGGGAATGTGGAGCATTTTTCGGGGGCCAGAAACCCCCCCCCCCCCGTCAATGTAATAGGACGGGGCTATCGATCCGGGTCAACAATATTGGGGAACAACCCCCAAGTTAATTCCTACTAAGTTGGTTCATCCAAGTCCTGGATGGCTCCCAGAGCAAAAAGATGGTGGTTGGGCAAGATGCAAGACATGAGCAATCGGCAACTCACTGAAACTTTAATTTTGGGTCATGGCCCCAAAAGGTTTATCTTTAGTCCTGGGTCCTTTGGGCAGGTGAGAGGCAGGTTCAAAACTTACTTCACTTGCCCAAAGCTGTAGACCTTTTGGTCTCCTTAGTTTGGTTCATATTTGCTCAAGCTTCCAAAAGGTGTTCCTTTTCTTCGGGATCCTTGGGTGTGACCTCGTCAACTTTTGCATTTTGGTCCATGGCCCCGTGATTACCTTCTCCAGCCTTTCGGGATATGGTCGATTCGCTTTGAACTGAGGCGTCCCTTCCAAACAAGTCGTTTCTGATGCGAACCGGGGACAGCTACCTTTGATTCCATTTGGTTAATACCCCTGGAAAAAGAAAAGCATGCCCAGTAGTGATAACCTCCTTTTAAAGCCAACAAGGGGAAATAACACATATTCTTAAGCCAGTCGAAGTTTGCACATCCACCTGCCTGGAACCGTGCACGCCTGCGCAACCCCATCGGCCCACAGGCTGACAGGTGAGCGCCTAACCCAAAGCCGCCCGAAAAGGAAACACCCAAAACCAGGAAGAACGGCCTGATCCGACCCCAGCAAACCGCCTCAAAGACCCACGAACAGCTAGCAACACCAAGCCTTCGAGTCCGTCGTCCCGCGAGTCGATGGACCTAGAGTCTCCTTCTGACCCTGTAAAAATGCTTGGTCATGACCCAAACTTCAGGGGTCATGCCCCCCTGTTTCTAGGGGTCATGACAGAAGGCTCTAGGGAAGTCTTTCTCGCGAGCGGCTCATCCAACTCTAGGGCCAAGTGCTTGATGCGGTCCGTCTCGTATTGCCAATTCCGGTCCTCCACGAAGCTAAAGAGCCTCGCCCGAACCGAGCGAGCGCGGAGCGCGCGAGCTGAACGGGGGTGAGGACCTTTTCTGGAGGAAACCGGCATAGACCCAGAAAGTTCACCCACTTGGAGGGTAAATCTCACGTTGTTTTTTGAGAGGAGTTCTAGGAAAACCAGTGGAAGTAGCATAGACCAAGAAGCTTCACCCATTTGGAGAGGTAAATCTGAACAAATATTTATTGCATACATGGATTGTTAAGAGGATTTCTGGGGCCTCACGTGGATGCCAACGGGGCACATCCAAGATTTCGATGACTTCTGGCCATGTGCTTCTGTTCAGAGGATTTGTTCGGGCCATGTGGATGCGCGGTCCAAAACCAATACCTCTGTAACTTGTTCATTGCTCAATGTAGCCATCAGCATGTCCAATCGAAGCGAAGCACCTCACATGTCGGTTCTCCAATTCTGCTTGCAATCCTGTCAAACATGAACAACGCAGATGAGCATGTCTCCAAAGATGGGGAACTTGTCCGACTCTCATCCACTGGAAAATGCTCTAGGATCCCAAGACCTTCAGTATGAAGGCCTAAAACACCCCAAAAGCACCAAAGGTCTGGGGACCCCATAATGTTAACCCCCCTGCTTGATTAATAGGGGGGTGTCCCCTTTTAGTGGGGATTCATCACTTTTGGAGGGAACACCCCCCTAATAATGGGACAGGTTTATTAATCCTGGGTCAACATTGAGTGGGAATTGAGTTTGCTTGACACCCTAAGTAGTACAAAGCCACGGGTTTAAAGTTTAAGGTCTGAACTTTTTGGAAACGGAAGACAAACCACTGGGAGAAACGTCGAAATATCTTGAGCCGTAGCCAAAAAGACAGCGATCCCTGGGGCCAAGCAAAAAATGTTTCAGGAAACTCCTTGCAAGAATGAACAGGAACATGGTTCCAATCAACCACTTGAACTAAAGGCTCAATCAAGTGACATCCCCTAATAGCTCTCTGCTAACATGTCGAAACACGAAACATGGGGAACTTCAGGATAGGTCACCAGCGCTCACAAGGTCCCTTCTACAGACCCGGCCCTAGAAATATTCACATCTCATCCACCGCCTTTTTCGAGTCCGAACATGTCGACGCCATGAAGACAACCCCAGAAGGGGGTCCCTTTTTAGCGCTTGGATTCTTATGACTGGCTTGATTACCTGCGGCCCCTTGGAGCTACAGTTGGGGCCCCTTGGACACACCGTTGAGAAAAAAACAAAGTGTTTCTACCTCCGTTCGGTTGATTTACACTCCGGAACGATTTTTGCACACTGCCTGCCAGACGCCTCGCAACACGCTTCCGCGGGGAAAAAGCCGCTTTCGAGCGGAGTTGTCCACTTCGAACGGCCTCGAACGGAATTCAACTACACATCCGAACGCAACTGGAACGAAATGTGAGCGCAATGGAATGCAATTTGAACGTAGTGTGCAATTTGAACGCAACCTGACAGCATAATAACAAGTAAGCTGATTACTCAAGCGCACACAGAATAGTACTCGAACGGATTTGAACGGGTAAAAATGTCCGGTGTTGTACTTGTTCCCACACTTTTGCCCAGAAACTGGTTTTTCCAAACCAGCGTGAAAAATATCAACTGAAAGCACAGGTATCTTCAACGGTCCAAACTGTTGCGGCTTTAATTCGGAAGACCCGTTAATTACCCCAAAAAAACACCCATTGTCGAAGGATTCGAGGGGCACAAAGATGTGGAGGTCCGGCTGCGCGTCCACCTTGTTATTCTTGGCCCCCACCCCCCGGTGCACGATGGTGCCGTGCCGGCCCTGCCTGCAGCCCAAAAAAGCTGGGCGAAAAAACGGGGATGTCGGGAGGGAAACGGACCAAAAACCTGTGGAAAACTCACTTCCTCAGTGGATCGCCCCGACAAAAAGCCTGAACTGCTCATTCACCACCAAACTGGTCTTCCCAAAAAGCTTCAAGTCCAGGAACTCAGGACAAAACGGGGCTTGGAACACAGAAGCAGAAGAAGAAACAAAGGAAACACACAAAAGGAGAACACAAAGAAGAAGACAAAGCACAACCGGGGAATTCAGGAGTAGAATTGAATTCCCCACCCCGATCACCAATGTCTGGATCTAAGATGCACGTGACCAGTACTCATGTTCATATCTATTTGCTCGTTCCTATTGACTATCCTATTCATGTCTTCACTTCACCAGTGGATCGGCAACCAACAAAAAACTCTTGAGTTCCGATTGTTTTTTTTTTTTTTTTTTTACATTGCTAATCAGGGAATGGAAAGGAATGACGTATTGAGCGATGACACCATACTGCTTGTCTCATCAAAACCATGCAATTTCATTATGGTAGGTTCTATATTGTGTTGTTCTGCTTAAATCGTAATTGTGTATTGATCTCTTCTTAGTGGACCTTAACAAGTTAGTAGTCCTCCTGTTGCTTAGATAATTCGCTTTCATGATATCAATATACATACACAATGATATTGAGTGAATCGTGTTCTTTTCAAGGAACCACTTCAGCTGTGTGGCAAGCCTCTAAACCTTTCCTGATGTAGAGAATTCCAATACAAACATAACCGAGACTTGAAACTGGGTGTACTACCCTGCAACATGTGGGGTAGGTAAGGGTGTGTCTGCTAAAATAAGTTAAGTCAAACATGGGGGGTTCCTCTTTTGCATGTCCATTTCCATTTCTTCTTGAGTGGATTGGATAAAACAAGTCTGAACTGGTTGTTTTCCACTAAATTGGTCTTCCCAAAAAGTTGTTTAAAGTCCATGAACTCAAGACGTAAAAAAAAAAAAGAGGCCCCCAAGAAGGCACCCTGAAAAGAACAACAACAAAAAAACAACAACACAAAAGGTACGCATCAAACAACAAGCGGAACAAACAACATGCTGCAGAATGGGCCTCCTGGGCACTATGTGCAGCGATGGCCCCTCAGATTCTTGCATGTTGGGAACTAATCTGATATGCGAATGAACTAACATGCAAATCCATTGCAAAGTGGAATAAACAACCAGGTCTATAACTTGCGGGTCTACGGGATGGCTTCCCCAAGGATTCTCCACCCGAAACAACCAGCCGATAGTTGGGTGACCCTGAATGGGTCCTCCAGTAGAGAGGTAAGAAATAAGGGTACCCTTTTTTCTGTAGTCAATTTTTGTAGGGGAACCCTCCTCCCCAAAAAAAGCGTAGAAGGACAAACCTAATTGCCCATGATCCTAGGTTGCCTTGGGCGCAAATGACCTATATCTGCATCCTTTCGTGGATTCGGACAAGTCTCGTCAGCCAAAATGTGAATGAGGTTTGGACCACCCGCACACCAATGCCGTACATGTCAAGGCTGCAGCAAGGCGTGCCAAACTTGACGCGGCACCAACCTCTTGGTTTTGATGCTGGGTTTCGTACTGCACAAATCTCCGCTGTGCGTTGAGATGAACATACAACTCTCACAGCCCAGCATACCGAACTTGGTTTCCCGCCATGGCCCTTTGTAGTTTTAACGGGCCCTGCTTTGGTATCACTGAAGGTCACAAGCTAGAACTCATCTCTGTGCAAGTTCCACACCCAGTCTGAAACCTAAAATAGGGGACCCAAGCTTGTCGCTAGGCACAGGTATATCCACAACCATGCCGCACAAACCATGGCCATCCCTGCGATGCGCCTCCAAATGGTGAACAGGTTTTGCACCTCAGGGTTCAGCGGAAAAAAAAAAGAAAGTGGGGCCGGAGAAAAGGCAGGAGGGGGCATTCATCAAGTCCGGGCTCTGAGCAATACCTCCAATTGCTCAAGCAAACCCAGGAAGAAACCATATGTCCAGTAGGAAACTCAGAAGGGCAAACGAAACTGTGGAAGCGTTTCTGGATTGCTCTCTCTTTTTGTCGCTCCTTTTTGTCTTTTTTCGAGGGGATGTGTGGGTCTGAAAGGAATGCGGGGGGTTGGCGTCCATTTTGAGAACCCAAAGGAGGAAGACCCAGGACGCCGAAGAGAGCTTCAAAAACTGCTCCAAAGGCTCCCGGTTCTGCCAGCCACATGTCTAGGGGATATCTTTATACCTAGAAGACCCCCGGAGAGGAGAATGAGCTTCCCGCTTTTTGTTTGCTGTAACGACCGACTTTGTGTTGGTCGTTTCCATCAAAAGAAGCCTTTTACACGGGGCTGTGGGAAACGACCACTTCTGTGATACAACTAAAAGGGCTTCTCAAAGACAAACCTGCCACATAAAGAGGATAATCCCTTGTATCACTGGAGTGGAAAAACCCCTTGATCCCACAACCCTGCTCTTACAGGTATACGTATTGTGTATGTATGATTTGCTGAACTTTAATGTGTGGGGCACCCAAGTCCAAAGTGCCGGCGACCCATGACCACAACTGCAGCCAACTGGTTCTCAGTAGGGAATCAAGAAAGGGGCTTGGGAATGAACCGAAAGGGGATCCCTTCAAAGGAAACCACAACACATTGCTTGCCGAAAAGGAAGAACCAGCTAAGTGACTTGATGGGCAAATCCCTTGTTTTAGCCCTAACTCATTTCAACCTAGAGTCTCCATGACCCCTAGAAAAAGGGGTCATGACCCCTTAAATTTGGGTAATGACCCCATTTTTTAAGGGTCATGGAGACTCCAGGAAGAGGCCCAGAAATTTAGGAGAAGTCATGCATGGGCGGGTTTTCCGTCTGCTGAACCCGGGGGGGAACACCTGTTTTTTCTCGCCTTGGCTAGGGGATTACTGAATGCGGACACCGGTATTCCTTGGTTGACATTGGGTTTGGGGAGCAACAATTCTCAGATTTTAGCACTTGAGTGGGGGATTTCCACCACTAAACCACAATAAGCAACATGTAACATATTTCCCAACAACAATGATGATTGGGGGAAGTGGGAGCCCAGCACAGGCATGCACTCCAAAACGAACAACCCCGAAAACGGTGCCGAGGCAAAAAGACAGGTCATACCCCTTCGAAGCAACCCCAACAAAAATAAACTAAAAGACACACCCTACAGTAGCCTGACATAAGGTATCTCTTGTGCACCCCGCATCCCAGATCTCAATGTTGAAATGTCAGCGATGACTTTCTGTTAGTGGGGTTTGAATTGTTTTGTCCACTGGGCCCTTGTCCCTGCAACACATTCTAACTGTGAGATTTGGGGGTGGGGGGGAGGTAGATTCATATATATATATATACATATTCAAGGGATTGAATATTTGGTCCATCTACGGTAAATCCGCGTATGTCCCAAAGCTCCAGGGCTTCCGGGCCGGCAGGAAGTCCATGACCAGGCCATTCCGCAGCATCGCCAGCTGCAAAGGGGCGCTGGTGAGCTTGTGCAGGTCGAAGGAGAAGACCGTGAGATCCGCGTCACCTGGTTGCGAGAGAGGTGGGCAGGGGAACACAAATCTGGTTTGTCTGTTCCCTTGACTGATTCCACTTTCTGGGTTTTCTAGCAAAACCAAGGGAACCACCCTTTAAAAACCACGAGAAACAATCTTAGGGCGGACCTATTTTACATACTGCAAATAAGGGAGCCAGGGTTCCCTAAACCCGTATTCTGGTGTTCCGGGCTTGGTTGGAAAATGTTTGCCAAGTGGTACTGTGGATGGTGGTGAAATCCGCATTTCGGCACCACCGTTCAGAAACCCTGCTTCATCATTCGATTCCCAACGTAAATACCAAGAAACAATACCAAGAAACGTTCGAACGTTCTTTTGTCAACCATGGCTTGGTGCGTTCCGGGTGGGTAGTTGAGAGCCCCTTTTGGGTTTGTTCAGGGTTCCCCGGGCCCTTCCGGGTGGAACTTCATAGCAAGCAAAGGACCGAAGGCCCTGCCGAAGTCCCCCCAATTGATGTGGAGCCGCTCGAAAAAAAGTCGAACCCCACCAATACACGCCTGAAAGGGCAATATGTACACTATGACCTCCACATCGTACAGCGTAGAACATACAAAATCATGCCATCATGTGCCCTCTCTCCCACTAACTGCACCTGACAAGGGGTCCCCCCAAGAGGAAATAGATCTTCCAGGTACCCCCCCACCCCCACAGGTGCTGGGAGGTGGAAGGGAGGGAAAAACAACACAAATAAACCCCAACACGTGCAAGCATATTGCCATCAGCTCTAAAACAACATCATAAACAAACCCTCTATAAGTTGCAAACCAACCATCCAGTACCTGAAACTTCCTCATTCCCCGCCCAGCGCTCGCGCCAGGCGCGCCACTCTCGTCAGAAGCGAGGCGCAGTCGTAGGGGATGAGGCCCTGATGGCGGATGGCTCCCAGGAGAGACCCGTGGGAGGCGAACCACTGCACGCCGAAGTGCGTGAGGATCTCAGCCACCGAGTCCATAAGACCTGAGGGACGGGACCACCCGGGCGAGGGGCGCCCGCTAAGATAGGCTTCTGAATCTCACTGCCATAGCCCCCCTTGAGCAAAAATACAGGGCGCGGGGGGGGGGGTACCTAAAGTACAGAGATTTCTGTGTAATTACTTTTTGGGATGCAGGCCTATTATGCCCTGCCCAGTGATGGGCCAAACAAACTCCACACTTTTCGTTTGCCAGTCTTGCTACAAAGTTTGAAGTCCAGGAACTCAGGAAGTGAGGAATAGGAGACGTTGGGGGAAGGAGGGTGGGGTCCCCAGGCAAGTCATATACTTGTTGAGGTCTTCCTCAAAGGGAAAATGGATCTACAGGTCGTCCAACAGAAAACTGGGAACCAAATCCCAGGGCCAGTTCTCATCAGTAACTCAGTGGGGACCTTGAGGCGTTTGTTCAAAGCCCGGAGTTCATGGGGCGTCAGAAGTAGCACAAATCCCAATGTAGGGCTTCCGCCCTAGGGGTGCAGGATTTGGTCGAATCAAAACCTGGAGCACGTGAGGCCGAGTCACTTGGCTTTCACACCAAAAACCGGGGACACGCCCGTGCTAAAATAAGCAATAAACGGGTTTGCTTTTAATCCGAGGTCAACATCAATGCCCGCGTACAAATTTGTCCAAAGGGACCACTCCAAGCCCCACGCGCCCGAGCCCCAAGGCTCACAAGGCCGGCGGATTGCCGGCGGTTTTGTGCTTCGTTCGAGGCATTTCGAGGCCGAGGTGCGGTAGATCTCCAGGGCCTTGTGGGGGCTCACCGGCTCCAAGTTGTGCTTCTCCCCGCACTCTTCGGCATCTTCCGGCCCTGGAGAAGAGCGAAACCAGCGAGAGGAGCTGGCCGGCTCCGGACGTTTTGTTGTGTTTTGTTTTTTTTGGGGGGAAACCATCCGAGGTGTCGATGTGTGGCTCGAATCGATCGCACTAAAGCGTGCATAACATGGGAGTGCCCTACAAATTGGAGGGGGCACAGCCTTCCTTGCTGCCTTGTAAAGAGCACAACAAGAGGAAACAAACCAGCTCTTTGCGCACACGACATTTGCTCACGGTTGGGCTGCGGCAAAAACGCAGAGCTTAACGCAGAGCTTCAAGACTTCCTCAAAGGATACATCCCAAACAAATCCTGTGAGATGCGGTTTCTCCTTCCTGGTCTAGGTCCTCCAGAAGAGAGGTTAGAATAAGGGAACCAACTTTTTCTGTAGTCTATTTTCGTAGCGGAACCTTCAAAAAGGGTAAAAGGGCACTACTGGGGTGAATTTTGACAAAGCCAACTGTGTCTAGTGATGTCCAAACGCCATGACCCAAGAGGAAACATGTGGATGTCTGAAAACTTTGCGAGTATACCAAGCCCACTTACACACGGAACCATGCAAAGTCACGGTGAATTCGGACAAAAATCGGGGAGTCCAAACTGCTGCTCCTTTTGCAATATGGGAATATGACATCAACCGTACCTATGACCGCTGGGCTGTTCAAAATGCCAGCAACTCCGCCGTCCATCCCCAGCAATTCGCCTGCCTTGGCCAATCCGAATCCATACTCCCCCTGGGGAATCCACTACAAACGGAACTCCTTGCGTAACCCAAGGATTGAAGATGAAGGATTACATTTGAAGAGCCCAGGGCTGGTATTTTGCAGGGGACGCATCAGAAACCAGGGCTTCTAAGGTGGTGTGGAATGGATTTCGCAACCATCCACAGTAGGCAACCCTTCGATCCATGTCCCTCTTAGTTTGCATATCGGGTAGCAAGCCCTTGGTTTGCACAAAACAAGGGGCATGCCATGTTCCTCTTGGCTTTTAACGGGTAATTCTCGTGGTTTCCTAGAGAACCAACAAAACGGACTCACTCAAGGGAACAGAGATTCAGAGTATTGTTCCCATGTTCCCTCTAAAAAAAAAGTCAAGGCGCTCACGAGCTTACAGGCTCCAGACCTATCCATTGTGGAAATACCCCTGCGGTACCAAACGACTTCCATCGCTTGAGAGTTGGCTCCACAAACATCTTCCAGGACCTTGCAGGCCATTGACCCACTTGGAGACCAAACCATTGACCCACTTGGAGGCAGAACTCTTGGAGGCCAGGCCATTTGACCCACTTGCCACGCGCCAGTGTTTAACGCATTCGCCCCCGCCTGGGTAGTGTGCATATGCTTTCTGCTCTTCCGCGATGGAGGCGAAGGGTATGGCTTCTGCATCCGAGCGCCCTAAGGAATCAGCTCAAGCCCAGCGGTCGCTGCGACCCAGATTGCCACGCTACGTCGCTACGGTGGATGGACGAAATCCGTTCGCATCACCTGAGAAGCCATGGGAAACCACAGTTTGTTTGCATTTTACAGCGGAATCATCACTCCGGGCTTCCTAGGTGGTGCAGGATTTCGTCCATCCGCAGTACGTCTTACTTCCTGAGACTGGCCACAAGTCCTGGAACTTGTCATGTACACTGAGAAGCTGAATTCAACAAACGCACCTTGGAGAAAAAAACAGGTGGGGTATTCAGGTCTGCTGGAGAGTACCACCAGACTGGTCTTCCCACAAAGTTTCTTTGTCCATGAGCTCAGGGCGTGAGAAGTGGATCTTTATCAGGTTTAACTCCACGTGAATGGGGGGCTAAGTGGGTTACCACCGAGTGGCTATCAACAACTTCCTGGCACCGAACACCCGAGTGGACTTTTGCGAGAGGCTGGGTAGCTCAAAATAACGGGGGGGTTCCCGAAAGGAAAACCACTGCCATCTGGCCGGAAGCTTAAAGCTGGAAAGACTGGTCCTGCAGGAACAGTACTAGTTCCAAGCATCAACTTGAATCCAAGCCCAGCAGAACAAACAGTGAAGCACGAAGATCATGAAGTATGATTATGTGAGGACGGAATCGAAGAATGCTCGGCACGTTGCTCCAAGGGGCGCCTGAAGCTTTCAACTGAGTGACATGAGCCATGATCAACACTTTCGATCGCCGCAAAGGACATGGACAATAGAGCGAGCCTTGTTTTTGTTGTGAAGTTTAGTGAGCCCCCCCATGTTGTTCAGAATGGACCATACAGACTAGTGGCTATGAATGGTGGATGAAACCTCACATATCTGCGATTGCTCGGCTGCAATTTCACGCTGAACCCAAACCAAACCGTCTCTCTCTCTCTCTCTATATCTCTCTTTTTTCTTGGTTTCTCTCTCTCTCTCTCTGTCCAGCATCCTCGACCAGGTCTTGTCTCGCGTTCAGCAAGGAGTCCTGTTTCCAGTAATTTTGCTGCGATGATGGATTAGGATTGGCCAAGCCTCCATTTTGAACAGCCTACATTACTAAGCAAGCTGCTTTGGCTTAAAAAAAGCTTTCCAACCCTGTTTCAGGATCCAACGTCTTATTGGGAACCCCGCTCAACCCAGATCAGGGTTCCCAAGTAAAGGACCTACATCACGGCGATCGAGCTCCTTTGACCCCCAAAAAGGATGAGCCTGCCCTAAAATTGGCAGCAAAAGCCTCCATTTGCTTAAGCCCCTCGGAAAAAATGGAAAACCGACCCCCTTTAAAACCAACAAAAACAAATAAAGCAACCCACCCTGCCGTCCATGGAACCTATCAGAGGGTCCCCTTTGAAGGAAAAGAGTCTTCCAGGCCTCCCCTTCCCCTCCGTCAGCTTCCATGTAAATTGGTGGGAGGGTATTCCTTTCAGCCAAATGAAAGAAACATCGAGCAACAGCTCGCAGGTGCCTTCGCAGGTGCCGAGTGGCCCAGCGCAAGTTGCGGATCATGGAAGTACTCCAGACTATGCAAGCGCATGATGGGGTGCTCCGCCTCCGATTGGGCGTAAGTTTTAGTCAGGGACCCTCTGGTGGACATCATTTAGGTGGGTTTTTTTGTCCACAAACCACTTTCCACGGGTTCCTTATTTATAATCATAGCCAAGTTTGTTCAGCGGGTTTTTGCGCAGAAAAAAAAAGCAAATTCTAAGGAGAAACTTGAACGGACACTCTCAACATTCCGTGTCACTTCGTTGTTAAAGGTAGGGAAGGAATACGCAAACGCTGCAATTTCCGGTGAGATATGATAAGCTTCCTGCAAGTTTCTCAAGCTAGCCTTGCGCTCGGCCAGGATCCAAAGCGAAGGGTGGTCCATATCTGCGGGCCTCATGGTTTGAATATTGGAAGCCTTGACTGGAGACGCCCCTTTTGTCAGCCAACTGCTGACCCGCTCATTCGATAAAAACGCCCCCTCCAACTTCTCAAAGGATCCAGAAATGCAAGGGGGTTAAGCTTTTGGGGCCATGCCTAAACATACACCGAAAAGAGGGAAACTAAGAGATAAAACGGTCGATTCGCTTTGGGCAACTTTCGGAGCCCAAAGGTCGACCCAACAGGAAACCAAGGTCCGTTCAGTTTCAGACCATTAACATATATTCGACCCCGGGACAATCAACCGGCGGATTGGCGAAGTGAACCGAGTGCTCACTTGCCCAAAGGACCCAGAAGTGAAAGGTCAACATTTTGGGGCCACAAGTAAAAAAGGACAAACCAAAAGATCCACAGGTCGGTCTTGAACAACTGAGCCACTAAATGTGCTCCAGGGTGAAATTGGATGTCGCAATTCCCGGTGGGGAAGGCAAATGGCGAAACCAACATGGAAAGCATTGTGCCATCTACCTCCATTTGCTCAAGTCCCCCGGAAAAAACAATAAATAATCATATTTCCAGTAGTGAAATGGTTTCCCTTTAAAACCAACAGGGGGAAATAGAGAGAATGTTCTTTTCAGCCTATGGAAGCACCTTTCTGTTGCCCGCAAAGACCAGCCAAGAACTCTCAAACGCTACCTGGAGTCTCCATGACCCCTTAAAAATGGGGTCAAACCCAAGAAACAAGGGGTCATGACCCCCTTGTCTAGAGGTCATGGAGACTCTAGGTAGGACTACTTCTCGTCCTGGCTTCGGTTCCCGAAAAAACGGTGCCAAACGCGCCCATTTCCGCCGAGGGGCCATCAAGTGCAGCAGGCCGCACCTCACGCAATGGGGGCCCATTGGCATCCATGGGGCCCATTTCCCACGTATAGATATTCTAGGGGTAACTTCCCCATTCTTTCCAGGGATCCTTGTTCCTAGTTATCTCACACATAAAGTATGGGCTCCTACCACAGGTTCATATCTATATCAGTGCGGTTTCCATTGGACTCCGGCACAAGTTCGTAGCTAATGGGCAAGCCTGGCCGAGTGAAAAGCCAAAGGAAACCGTTCACCAATTTTCCACCCAATCTTTAGGAACGGATGGGAGCAATCCTGTTGTGTGCCTGATGTTGCTTTTTCTTTTTCGGTCGAACAAATAGTTGATAATGCCTCACATTATGGCCGACACCAACATGACATGTATCCTCGAATTCACTGTTGCTGGCATGTTGTTTAGAGTTGTTTTTTTGGTTCTGTTCATTGCTAGTAGGTGGCTATATGTTTTGCTACCATAACAAGGTTAGAAGGTTTTGTCCTGGTGTAGGGTTTCCTTTGGTTTGCAAACTTCTCATTCAATATGGCAACCTTACAACTGGTCTGTGACCTCACTCATGGTGCAGCTTGCTTCCGTAGCGCCTCAGGAATTCACCCAGATGTTTGGAAGCTCCCGACTCAAGAAAAGGCAGCGCCAGGTGCGATGAATGGCAGTCGCATGTATCCAGCTAGGTCACCTTCGTTAGCATGGTTGACTTGTCTGCCTCATTCAAACCAATCTGCACGAATTCCCACACTTCACCAAGTTGGAATGAGCAAGTGAGGGACTCTTCTGGGTGAGCTCGCTACGAATCATGCTATAGGAACTGTGCACAATATATATATATATATATATATATATTTGTATATATATATATATATATATGGGTCTTTGTTTGGGGGGAACCCTTTTCACCAGACGCCAAAGGGAAAACCCACCAATTTGGCGATCCTCATTCGAAGACAAACCTATAGCCACCCAGGTTCCACCCTGGGCCTCCTTGAAAGCACCTGAACAAAACACATGCGCAGCCTCGATTTGGGACGCTTGCAAAAGTGTCCTGGCTACTCTCTTCCCGACTGGATTGGCCAAAAAAGCGAACTTAGTATTTGCCTCTCAAACCCCCAAAACTGACTAACGCCCCGGAACTCCGGTCGTGAGGCGCCGCCTGTTAAAGGGGCTACCGAAAAAGTGCCCCTCATTTTGACTACCCAAAAAGTGACTACAGTCCATGGCCTCAGGGGAGACTAAGTGTCCAGCATGGTTCGGAACAGGGACGCCAGCTGGGGAGTTCGCGTGCAGTCCTCCACGCTCTCCTCGGCGAAAGCCAAAGCTCTGGATCAAGGATTAGACTTAGCAAAGGGGTAAACAATGTTTAGAGGCAACTCACCTCTAGCTTTGTTCGGTTCATTGTGTGCACATGACGCCAAAAAAATATTTGTTCCACAACTCCTATCAAACAACTTGTTTGGGCCCAGAAATAAACTTTCTCGGGCCAGAAACTCAGAAACCAACCAAAGCTACACCGATTGTTGAGTGTCCATGTTGACGACGATTTCATTGTTCAACACCTTCGCAAGAAGCAGCCGTAAACAATCTGCCAAGGGTACCCCGCAGAGAGTTATTTGCACTTAATAATACCCTAAACAAAGCTACTAAGGGTGCATTGCCCCTAAACATTGTTTACCCACCTGCTGATTCCAATCTTTGGTCCTATGTCCAGCCTCCTTTTAACATCACATATCAAAATATTGGAGTCATTTGCACAATGATTTCGTATTGACACACATTCTCAAAAAGACCCTCCAACAATATGCCAAGGGTGAAACCACCCACAAAGTCATTTGCACTCAGCCAAGGGCAGCTTTACAAAGTCATTTGCGCAAAGAACACCTACCCTAGATAAAGCCGAGGGTGTGCGAGTGTCTTGCCTAAACATGTGTTTGTTTCCTTTGTTTTACGCCCTGGTTCCAATCGTTGACGCCAAAGTGGCCAGTGGCTTCGCAACACTGTCTCAAATGCCCAGTGGTCATAGACAAAAGGGCATCCGATTTGTTGGTTGGTTCTGCCACATTGCTCAAGACCCCGCCCCCCCAATTGGAGTGAGTGGAGCCCACATGGCCGAAGCCAAAAATCAGGCCGTCCCACTAAGGGGAAGGGCTAAGCAAGAATTAGATCCATTTGATTGACTTTAAAGGGGCACCCTTCCCAAAAAAAGAGGGTTCCGCCACATTGCTCAAGACCCCACCCCCCCAATTGGAGTGAGTGGAGCCCACATGGCCGAAGCCAAAAATCAGGCCGTCCCACTAAGGGGAAGGGCTAAGCCTGAATTAGATCCATTTGATTGACTTTAAAGGGGCACCCTTCCCAAAAAAAGAGAACAAAGGGCACCACTGCCACTGGGGGACTGGGCCACAAACGCAACTCACAAGTTTGGCATGCCCCGAAGTAATACTGCCAAGCTTCCTGGAACCTGATGCATCCATACATTTTCAAAAACAAAAAACACGACTGGGTGACTTCATGGAAATTGATCTACTACAAAAGCAACTCAAAACAAGTATGGTGTCTTTTTTCAATTCGTTCACCTTGGAGGCAAAGTATTGCCTCTTGTTACTTTTCAATAAGTTTATTGTATTGACATTGTTCAAATTGGAACTTGACCACATACAAAACGACAAATTCCCCAGGCACATGCTACTGAGGGCTCCCTGGTTTTCCCCAACATCACCCCGACTTTTGCCTTATAAAAAAGGCCACCTATTGGCAGGAGGCACTGGATGTTCCTAAATCAAAAGCTGATCATTGTACTGGTGGTTTCCATTGAAGCTATCACTTTTGAAGGCATAGGGAAATAGAGAGGAACAAATGTTTACCTGGAAATAATAATACAAAAAAAAGTGAACATCTTTCCAGACCTTTACTAACATTGTGCACCAACAAGGGAAAACCAAATGGTTAAGCTAAAAGGTCGCTCTTGAACAACTGAGCACCACAAGTTGGTCCAAAAAGCAAACAGTGGCCTAAAGGTCACTCCAGAACTAAACTGATACTGTGGATGGTTGCGAAGTCATCCATGAATCGCACCACGAATGGAAACCAGGAAGTTGAGTACCCAGCCTCTTGTTGGTATTTTGGTTGGCATGCCCAAAGAACCCAGAAATACAACCTTGTAGGGCCATGACTAAAAATTGGAACCGGGAAACCAAAAGGTGAGATCCGGGCGATTCCCTTTGGTTGCAACTGGGCAAATCCAAGGTTGATGCATGTTTCTGGCTGCGTCCGTTGACTGAAACTGACACTTTTGAAGGCTCCACAGGGGGAAATAGAGAGGACACCCGGATAACGTTGGTTGGAATCGGGTTTCTTAGACTAGGTCCTCCAGTAGAGAGCTTAGAATAAGGGTACCGTTTCTTTTTTAAGCTGTAGTCTATGTTAGTAGGGTCCCGAACCCTCCCAACCAAAAAAGAAACGGTCAGAGAGGGCACGGCACCAATTGCTGGGGGACCTCCCGGCGTAGACCACCCGGCTCCGACTCGTGGCTCCCGGACGCAACGCAGAAGGAAAATAAACTCTGAGCGGCGCAGAAGGCGCTCTGCAGCATGGCTTGCGCCTCAAAGTGAGGCCGGCGGCTTTTTCTTTTTTTGGTTTGGGGGGGGGGGGGGGGGACGGGGACGGGAAGACTCAGTTCTTGTTCTTTTGTTTTTTGTTCTTTTTGTTGGTTTTTGTTTTCCCCAACAGCTGAAAGCTTTGGGGTCTCAGCCCAGATAGGCTCCGGGGTGGTCCTGGGCGGCCCTGAGGTAAGGCAGCTGCTGACAAGCCAGCAAACTTCGTCTTTTTAACACTAAACTGTCCAAACTCAACAAGTGTAGCCCAGGAACACTGCCAACAACCTGCGAGCCGGCACGTGTGGCTCGTTCTCCCGAGAACGGGTACGAGACCGAGAAATCTCCGTCCGGTCCTCCGCCAGGTAGTGAGTGAAGTCCTGGGTGTGATACGCGTGGACTGCTTGGGTGCGTATTCTTTGTGAGGGCACCCAACAAATCGGGGCTGGTGTAGGGGGAAGCCAACAACGAAAAAAAATGAGGGTTTCTCCTTTGAAAGACAAACCCACATGGTCAGCCCCCAAACACACATATGTTTAAACAACTGATAGCTCCTGATAGTTTAGACAACCTCCCTTGCAAATCACGAAGGCGATGGACTGGTTGCTTACAATAATTGTGCGACCGACGCTGAGTTGAAGCGCTCCAGCCAAAATTAGTTCAACCAAAAGGCCATGCCTCTCACTCATAAACGAGCATGGCCGTAAAAAACCTTGATGGGGAATCAAACAAAAATATCAGACAGGCCCTCCCACAGTGCAGCACCGTTGCCTGTTTGAGGGGAATACCACTTGCTTAACAGGCTGCAGTAAGATGAAGGTCCAATCAAAGAGACAAAGGGAGTGAGACAGAAGGTTGAAGAACAATACTGTAATCCTGTACCAGTTGGTAGGTGGTTGGTCCCAGTGTTCATCGGTTTTTATCCATCCCCGCTGGTGCAGGAGTTTGTCCATCCACGGCAGGGCTTAAGCATGTTCACCCTCTCCCCACTACCATGGAACCGGCCGGAGGGTCTCTGTTGGAAGAACATGTCTTCAACGGACCCCCCCCCCCCACCAATAAGGTTCTGTATGTCGGTATGCGTCAAAACATGGGAACCGCCCCCCCCCTCCCGAAAAAGAACAAGAACATGGGTATGCTTCAAGACAGGGGCATCGCCCTCCCCCCCCTTCCCAAACCAAAATGGGTGGTCCCAAAAAAAAGGAAGAAGAACAACCTCAATGGTGGTTCTCCTTTTGCCCAAGAAAAACAACATCCCCGAAACTGATGGTTTTTCTTTTGCCCAAGCAACAAAAAAAAAGGAAAACCAAAAGGAGAACCCCCCCCCCCAAAAAAAAAAAAAAACGGCCTCAACACCACAAGGAGCCTGCGAAAAAAGAGGCTTCGACTCATTTAGTCTCCTGCTGCGACTTCCGCTGCGCGCTCTGCAGGGCCAGGGCGCCATAGGCGCAGGCCAGGTCCAGGTTGCAGCTGGCCGAATGGCCGAAGCCGAGCGAAGCGAAGCCAGGCGACGCAGGCGAAGCCCGGCCGGGGGGTTGCAAGTTGGGTGGTTTGAGCAACCTATGGGTCAAAATCCAAATCCACAACACAAACCTCGACATGGGGGGGTGCGAAACATGGTTTCATACTGTGGATGGACGCGAAATCTGCCTATCAGGCACCACTTTGAAACCATGGTTGAAACCATAACGTTGGCTGGCATTTACAGGGGAACCATCATTCCAGGGTGTCTTAGGTGGTGCGAAATGGATTTCGTCCACAGTATGGGCCAAAATCCAAATCATGCCCCCGATGAACTTCCCAATCCAACCACTAAAATCGGTCCTAAAATGGGTGGTGAATTCACCTACCCCAAAATGGGATCCCATCGATTTTGACCCACCGCCACCTAGCCCAGTGCTTTCCACAGGCACCTAGCCCAGTGCTTCCCGGCGAGCCACTGTAGGAAGTAACCAGGTATGGCTACCTCCAGGTTCACATCATGGTTTACTGGGCTGTCCGTTTTCTGCTGCCCCGCGAAAGTGGACAACTTTTAGTGTTTGTGTGAAAACCACTAAAATGGTTCAAACCCAAAAAGTGACTAAAGTCCAACTCAGGGAGTTCCGCCCAGCAACAGGTGGAAAGGGGGGGTGGAGGGTGGGGCAGGTGGGGGCTGCAAAGGTCTGGTTTGGTTGATTCCTGGTCGCTCCAAGCTCCCCTGGGCAAAAGGTCTTTAGACCTTTTGCGCACTTTATTAAAAAAGCTAAAAGGTCTAAGTTGCGATTTGGTCACACCGATCATGCAAAGGAAGCACACCTTGCCAGACCACTGAGAATATCTTCCCCAGACTGGGTTGGTGAAATGGGAGGCTCCCCTACTCCTCACCATAATCCATAGAGGGACCCCGCAACAACCTGGCCCTGGCAGGGAAGCAGGAGTTTGAACCGGCCAGCGGCCCGAGGCTCACCGCGTTTGGCTTTCTCCGTGGTTTCAACACATTTCAACACCTCTGGGGAACTTGGAGGGAGAATTGGAAGCTTCAACCTTTCCGGCCTTTCAACATCACTTCACAGGAAAAAACATCCCTTGGCCAAGGAATCAGGCGCGAAACCCAGCTTGCCACACGCCATGGTTCTAGGGTACCTTCCAACCATTCTTTCCAGGGATCCGATTATTTTCAGGAAACCATCAAAACCCAGGGGGAAACGCATCCGGTTTTTGATAAAGGAACGCTGGTTGAACAAATTGGATTGAAATCAACACCTAGAGTTTTGGATGGACACTTTCCCTTGGTTCCCTGAATAAACAAATACACACTCACACACAAGAAAAAAGGTCTCCTCATGTGTGCTTTTTGAGGGCACTCCTGTTGTTCCCTAGAATCTTGGTTGACGTTGGAAGAAGAGCACACATTTTCAAATTTTAGCAGTTAAGTGGTTGGATTTCAACCACTCAACCAGAACAAGCAAAAATGCAAAAAATGTTGGCATGGCGATCCGAGAAAACAGCCGCTTGGATGGGAACCCCATCCCCGTCCGAGAAGTTCCCGGGCCTTCGGTCGCAGACCGGCAGGGAGTGCAGTGCGCTCACGCGCCTCACCTGAGCGCCCGGTTTCGCCCCTTGACATGCCCCTACCCCAAGGAAAAGGGGGGTGGGGGAAAAAGCCCCACCCAGAAAATGGAAAAACTGCTGTGCCATAAATGGAGATCTCCAGGGGTCGTTTTCCCCCCCCATTCCATTTTGAAGGGTCCCGGGGATCCATTCTTTTCGGCCTTTTATTCCCCAAAATGGACCAAAACGGGGAAAATGGAAACACCAAAAGGTTAAAAGGTCGGCATTGGACAACTAAGCTTAAGCCAATGGAAGTGAAAGGGGCCACTCGCGCGTCACGTGCAGCCCCAGGCGCCATGCCAGCCGTGCTGAATCCGGCAATATCCGCGCGGGGCTCGAAAAGGAAGCGGTACGGCCTGGGCGGGAAACCTGATTCGACGAAAAAGCTATCCATAGAAAGGGGTCCTTAACTTTGAGACCACATCCGTGGTTAAAAACAAAAAAACAGTCTCCTTCTGACCCCTAGGAAAAAGGGGTCACCCCTGAAAATTTGGGGTAATGACGAACCATTTTTAAAGGGTCCTTAGGGAGACTCCAGGTACATATATACAAATATATATATATATATGTTCATATGTGTGCACAATTAAACGATGCCCATGGTTTGCCTGCTCCTTGAAGGCTGCCGGGAGCGACCCCACACCCCCTCCACCCCGTGCCCAGGTGGCCAGAACCTACACCCTAACTGATTTTGTTTTAAAAAAAACATATATATATATATACAAAATGCATACCATATTATATCTGTGTGTGTGGTATTGCGGTGCCCTGCTTCCTTGATTTCCAACGACAAATGAAGAAGGGAACCTCTGGAGAGCCAAATGTCAATAATGTACATGTTGGGTGCCACATTGTCGCTTGGGGGTTAGAGATGTTGGCACGTCAAAGCTTGGATTACAATCGCTAAACAAAACTTCTTGGAAACTTGGTCAGCGCCTAAAACCAGAATCGAAATAATCTCATCAATAGCATGTTGGTACTGCAAACGGCCGAAAAACATGCTGACCCTCACCAAGCCATTGCTGCCAAATGAATGTGCATCCGGAAAATAAGATGGCTCTTCCTATGTGTCGGAAGCCTCCCTCTGCCGTCGCTGCAGCTCTCTCCTTTTTCTTCGCTCTTGCCTTCCTGTCTTTGTTCTACTCCTATAGCGTCCTCTAAGCAGGGGCAAGGGCATACAAATCATTGGATCACGTATCCAAAACAGCACATGGGTATGTGTCAAGAGGGGGGACAATGCCTTTCCCGTTCAGACCCCTCAAAGCACGAATCCACATGTGCCAGGGTTTAAACTCATCACGTGCCATTCTTGACCAATGTATTTCCCGACTTGGCTGGCCTTTGCTTTTCCATTAAACCCGATCGCAAATAGTGATCGACCTCTTGCTCAGGATAGAGCGCAGCCAATGCCAAAACGCGATTCGGTGGCTTTCCCAGGGAGCGTAGATTCTAAGCCGAGCCTGCCTCCTCAAACTACCCTCAACCAAGGATTGTTGCCCCAAAATCCATGCAATCCTCCAGCACCGGCTTGCGTCTACGCCGGCGGCATCGGCGCCCGCACCGACGCCTGGCAAGAAAGCTGCCTGGGGCCAGCCGACGTCTGAAGACTAAAGGGAAATGCAAATGCCTGGGCATGTGTGGGGGCATGCTGTTTGGGGGCATTTGGCATTTTGGGTTCTTGGCTTTTTTTTTGTTCCTGTGTGTGTGCCGGGGCTTCTTAAGGGCAAGGGTTGTATTGGCCAGTCTTTCCAGGATTGTTTTTCCTCGTTGGGGGGAGGGTGTAATTTGAGACCAGGCCAAGTTCGGAAGCTGCCAGTGTCCGAATATCAACCGCTTTTGGATCCAACAAAACCATCAACAGCCCAACAGCCCATGAGCCTATCAGCCCAACCAGCCCAACAACCCAACAGCCAGCCCAACACAGCAAGCAACCCAACAACCCAACAGCCCAACGCATGTAACTGATGGTCAACAAATATACTTGGATGGTCAAATCAAACCTTTGGCCAAATTGGGTTCCACAAGCTTGGGTTGCATACCTCCAGCGGCAGTCCTACTTTTTTTGGGGGGGGGATACTTGGGTGCATTTATTTTAGGAGACTGCCCAAAATGGACTTGGTTTTCATTTTGGGTAAGGCCAGCAAAAGGGCTACCAGGCCAGCAAAAGGGGTACCAACTCCAAGAAAAACAGGGCCACTTGGCTAGAGTATTCCCATGTTGTCAAGCCCGCCAAAAGGATCCTATCGACACTACCAGGCCTAAACAGGGCCATAGGTGCTAGTCCCTATTGGGATTGGGGTCCCTTTTTTGACAACCATACTGTGGATGGTTGCGAAATCCATTTCGACACATGGGAAACCATTGCTGGTTGGCATTACAGGGGAAGCATCATGCCAGGGGTGATGTGGAAGTGGTGTGGTTCTTGGCCCCAGTAAGTCCCCAAAACCCGTCTTCACAAGGCTGCATGCCCGCATCAGCAATAAAAGCAGTAAGAGCAGTGCCCGACTGTTGGTTCTAAAAGGCCATAAAAGCTTATGCAGGCTCTACGAAAACCACAATCGAGTAGTAGAACCGCTACTACTACGCACTTCCTGGGCCAAAACAAGTCCAAACTTCTTGGTCACCACCAAAGTTTTGGCTGCATGCGGGAATTGAGCCCAATCCACTCAACACAAAAGCTCATGTTTTCAAAGGCATTTCCGGTGAATGCCCCTGCCAGATTGCAAGTGAATCACGCACCACAGCTAGGTCCTCCAGTAGTTTGAGGTTAGAATAATTAAGGGTACCAACGTTGTTTGTTTCCTGTCTACTTTAGTAGGGGAACCCTCCCCCCAAAAAAGGGTAGAGGGAACTACTGGGGGACCTAGACAAACCCATGAACATTTACAAGCGGTTGGCAGTAGCTTAGCAAACCGCCCGCCCGCCCGCCCGCCCGCGAAGAGGCCGCCCGCCCGCCCGCCCGCCCGCCTCAATACGGGTTGTATCGGGATCCGCCTGCGAAGAGGCAAGTGCATGGCGCATGGCATCTTTGGACAGCCGGCGTTTTATACATGTTAACACCGTTTGCCTAGCTAAAACTAAAAGTCAATGCTATGCACCGATTCCCCTTCTGTTCCTGGAACCCCTGGCATGCGCCTATCCTGACATGCCCTGCTCGAATCCACCTAGTATGCAGTGGCAAGTGCGGTTGTATACATTATATAATATGCACATCCTTTGCGTATCGAATTTGTGAGATTCTTAGTCACAAGCCTGACCTAAGACACACTAAGTCGCCATCCCATTTTATGCCCAGGTGAGCTCGTTTTGGCTAGAAGCCCATGCTCCCTACAAGCAGCGTCAAGACCTCGGATGTTGACGGATATCTGACATCAAACGGCTCCTTGTGTCGCTTCATACGTGTGCCCATGGCAGATCCCCAAAGGAGTTGCTGGGTTGCCAATAAGGGCTTGGATCCTTTCAGTTTCAGGGTTGCTGGGTTGGAAAGGATCTCAACAAACCCAAAGGAGCTGGATGAATAATGGCTGAGGCTCGGCCAATCCGAAACGCGAATCCCAGGAAAATGACTGAAGAGAGGACTCCTTCCGTAATGACTTTGACAAGAACTGAGGATTGCCTTTGAACAGGTTGAAACCAGTTGCCTTCAGGGCCTTCATTCGGGGGAAAGAAAGGAAGTGGGGCAGGGTAGGGGTGGGGTAGGGGGGTTCTGATTGGCTCCGGTCAGGGTCCAACAGCCACTTGGGTGTTTGACTAAGTTGGTAAGATGGCAACCTAGGCGATAACCCACTTTAACCCTGTGAGTGGGTTGTAACCCCGGCTAATTACTTGTTAACTTGGTGCCTCAAACTCCAAGTCCGGCTCCCTCTTAGGCGAATTCGGATACCCGCTGGGTGTGCCCAGCCCCCTTCCAAGCACCAGCCCAGGACTGGTTGGAAGTTATTTTTCCCAACAAGACAAAGCTCACAGAAAGCAATGACAACATGCAGAAAGCAACAACAGAAAGCAATGCCCACCAGCCCAGGAAGCATAACATGGCAACTTAAGCAGAAAGCAATAAGCCATGATAACATGATAACATACAGAAAGCAAAAAACACAAAAACACTTGGGTAGTAAGAGACATGCCAAGAGCGAAGACACTCCAACCCCCCAAAAAAATAGATTCAAGCTCCAGGCCTCTTCCAGCAACAGCTCCCGGTGGCGGTTCGAACTCCGTGGGGCACTCCTTCCGAGTGCCGGCCCCGGCCCCGGCACCCCCCGAATCAAACCGCTGGAGAGGGCAATTCGTTGGCTCCCACGCCCCCCCCCCCTCCCTACCCCGTTTTGGGTTGAGAACCGCCCAACCTGCCCTAGGGCATACTTTTTGAGAAACTTCCATTTGCTTCAGCCCCTCAAATATGTCCAGTAGCGAAATTGATGCCCTGCCCTTTGAACATACTCATTTCTTCAGCTAACCCTTAGTTGGTGGCTTGGACTCGGATTTGAACCCTTCCAAAAAAGATGCGCTGGAATCCTAGAGAACGGTTTGTCCAACAAACGTTTGCATTTGGGGGGCTTCTTTTTTGGAGGCGGTGCGCCTTTGGTAGATGTAGAGGGAAACCTCCAGGAAAACGCCTCCCATTTGAAGCCCGCACTCCAAATGCCCACAGCCGAAACACACAAAAGCTTGCTTCAAATGCCGGCAGAATCGGCACGCCGAACAAACAGTAGTGGCTCGCTCGCGCACCGGTTTTCTGGTCAAAAGTCTGGCCAAGGTGCCCAAACTGTCTGTCCCGTCTGCGAGTTGTGGTAGTAGGGCAGCCCGGACTGCGTCTTGTATGTCCTCCGGACGCGCCACAAGCACGGCGGTTGTTTTTGTAAATGACGAGCTTTCCTCGGGTACAACGGATTCAACATGATGGTCCTGTACTTCGCAATCCAGCCCTCCATTTACAGAAGCTGGTCTTGGCCTGAATCGTGTTTTTTTCGTCAAAGATCAACAGAGTTCCGGAAACGATGCATCCACAAATCACCCTGATTTACAATGGGGTACTGGCAAATCAGCTGTTATGTGATGCTCCGAACAGGGTCACTTGCTTTTGCACCCTTTCCAAGTGTCCTACGAGTTGTTTTGAAGGGTGGCCAACGCCCTGGGTTTGCCTGCCATTGTTCCTATTGTTGTTGGAAGGGTGGGTCGGCCCTTGGTTTCCTACAAAACCAGGTACCTACCCTGCTTCCAACAATCACAGAAGCTGACAGGAGGGTTCTGGAAGACTACTTTCCCTATGGGGAAGCCTCCGATTGTCCACTTCCATGATTGTTGAAACGAGGGTAAACTTGCTGGTTCTCAACAGGGAATGAGGGAAAGACCCCCCACAAACCATCCTTTGTGGCTCCCCGAGCCCTTATAAACATTGCCAAACCTCAAGGGTAAACAACTGATGAGCGGCTCCGGCGGCTGCCCGTTCGAGTGTCCTTTTTCTGGATCCATTAAAGTGACCTCTCAGCCTCAGCGCGGCAAACATCACAAACTGAAATCCAAACTATCCACAATCACGGACCTTCATCATGGGGCCAACCTCGCGAACGCCCTGAAAAAACAAGGAACCCCGACGCTCACTAAAAAAAGCCCTTGCAACAAGAAACCCGACTCTCCCTAAAAAACGCCCCTAAAAACGCCGGAAACCCGACTCTCCCTAAAACCGCCGGAAACCCGACTCTCCCTAAAAACGCCTTAAAAACGCCGGAAACCCGACTCTCCCTAAAACCGCCGGAAACCCCACGCTCCCTAAAAACGCCCCAACAAAGCCGCGAACCCGACTCCCCCCCCCAAAAAAAAAAAAACGCCGCCCCTCGCAAACCCGCTTCCGCCGAAATTTCTCTTGGAGAAACGGCTGTGGGTCAAAAATAGGTACCCAACATGGACCCCTGGTAAATGGAACCAAGGACTGGAACCTGCGCTCCCCCGGTGGCTTAATTTTGACCCATACCCAAATTTCGCCTCCAGGGCGTGAGGTGCGCCGGGGGCGGCGTCTTGGGCGGCGGGGGCTGGCCCGGCATCGCCGGCGCCAGCGCCCCGCCGGCCCCGCCGTGCGCCAGAGGCGCCTGGCCGAACCTGGGACGGACGGAGGCGAGTGATGGAGTCGTCACCGCGGAGTGTCATCCGCGGGGACCAAAGGAAACCAGGGCTGAAACCAAAAAGCTGGTTGGGGACCTGGTTGGTAGTTACAAGGGAATCAGATCAGAAGGTTGAAACCAGGGGAACCACAAGGCTGGTTGGTCTTGTTTCGGTGGCATAAGGAGGGGAAGCCACAAGGCTGGTTGGTAGTTACAAGGGAATCAGATCATAAGGTTGAAACCACAGTTGAGACCAGAAGACATTGGTTAGGTATTTAAGTGGGGGGGGAATTACTAAACATTCCTAGGATAGAGAACGTTGGTTGGTATTTACAGGTGTTTCATGTTGACGCCAGCAGCACGAAAGGAAAGCAGGAGTTGAAAAACCATAAGACGTTGGATAGGCATGTACAAAAGGGGAATCGAATCATTCCAGTTGTGAAGTGCTGGATTACAAGGTGATCACCTTGCAACCCGAACTAAAATTGGACCAACAAGGGGAGCCAACAAGTCAAAAGGTCGGCTTTGGGCAAGTGAGGGTCCTTTGCAAATAAACCAGCCACACTCCACAAAAACTGGGAGCTAAACCAACCAAGAACCTGACAATGTCAGGAAGCGACTGGAAAACACCCACAAAACCATGGGACATTACGGGGGGTGTCCAGATCCTTTAAGTGGCGTCTTGCTTTTGGAGGAACCAGCCCTTTAATAGGACGGCTAGCTCCAAACCCCAAAGCGATCAGAATTAACCAGGGGTTTTAACTTCCTCCGGGGCTCCTAGGTGTCCTTTTGGGAAAGATGGCCCTGACATGTTGAAGCCAGGTCAATCAGGGCATCTACTAGAAACGGCTCACGTGCCAAAACTTTTGCCCCAAACAGGTCATTCACCTTTTGAAATGAAAAAGACAAACTTGCTGCATCCCATGGCACCTGACTACCTCGCCTTCTGTATGTGGGAGGAAGGGTAACCTTTTGTAGATAGGATTGGACAAGCCATGTTTGAAACCCAAAGTTGTCTAGTGGGGAATTTGGTCACACCCATAAGTGTCCTTTTTTGGGAAAATAGATGCTCCCAGTAGTTGATTGAACCACCAGGTAATCCAGGAACCGCCGTCTATTTTTCAACCAAATCATCCAACAAGGGCAACTATGGTCACACCCCAAAAGCCGAATCGCCAAGCTACATGCCCTGGTTCTTGGCCAGCATCACCTGTGGGCAAGTGACACAGGATCTGGTGCGAAAATTGCCTTCTTGTTCGGGGCCTTTCGTCCAAGTACCTCATGAGGATGGCTGTTGGGGAGTAAAAAGGGGTCTAAGTAACTCCTTAGCAGGTACTTGGACCCTCTGGGCTGGGGTACTCAACCCCCATTGAACTACTGCTTGGCCCAGTGTTTGAACGGTGGATTGAATTTCAGGGAGATACCCTCGAAAGAGACACCAAAGAGAAAGTTGGCCAACACTAGGCAAGTACATGCAGAGTTGGCCGCAAAAAAGATCTAGCACCGGCAAGACAAGGATAGACAAGGGATGCCCTTTTGGGCCAGCCGGGTGCTCCAAGAAACTTGAGGAAAGCGGTGCAGTTTTGGCTCCCAAGGCCAAATTCGAGCACTACCCTTCCAGTGTCACAAGGTAGGTTGAAGCTGCTCCCAAACATCTAAGAGCTCAGTGGATTTAAAGACCGTCCCCTTACCAATGAAGGGGTAGCTTTGCCTTGAGCCCTTTTCTTATCAGCGTGCCTTGCCGCGCGAGCTTCTCTCCCGCAGGAGCACGGCCACTGCAAGAGATCCTTCATTTTCCGCCGACCGCCGCTGCTACCCCCCGCTTGCGGGAATCCGGGGCGGTCTACCAAATGCATCTCCGATCCAGCCCAAATATGTCCAGACTTGCCCCCGACACATCTCATCTTCGTTCCGCACGCCTTCCGCCGCTGATCCGCGAGTTAGTGCACCTCACGAACTCTTCCTTGGAGCCCGGTGCTTCAAGGAGGACTGCTCCATGGCAACGTCGCTTTTCGGAACCGATCGTTCCAGGGGCGCCCCCCCCTGAGATCGCACTCCTCATGGCCCTCTTTCTCGGCCGGCTTTCCAACTGCGCCGTGAGACAGCGCAGCGTTGTAGCACTTCGCTTGAAGCTGCGACACCAGCCCGCTTGCAGCGTGTTAACTGTTGCACATCGTAGAGAGTTCTCTGGCTCCACCATTCACTGGGTCCTCCAGCAGAGAGGTTAGAAAAAGGACCCTGTTTTCTGTAGGGGAACCCTCCCCCAAAAAAGGGGTAAAATGGCACTACTGGGGAACCTAGTTAAGAAAGAATCCAGACCTAGACCTAGCTGCAACATCAAAGAGGTAGGTCCAAGCCCAGGCCTACCACCAACATGCGACAGGACGCAGGAAGGCCTTCCGAGAGTGTAGGATGAAGCAATGCAAGCCTACCAAGAAAATGGCCCCTCCAGGTAATAGATTCAGAGCTTCCACCTTCAAATGGGCCAACCCCTTGAAATGTGCGATGTCTGAAGAAAATGCATTGGGAGTCAACCCTTAGAACCATTGGAGAACGGGTTCCTTTCTTCTCTCCACCAAGCAACAACTTTCGAGCCTGCCACTCTCCCAAGACCTTCCTCAAGGACAACTGGTTGTATAGACCCACAATATGCACGTATGTACAGGGTATGGTTTCTCCATAGGAGTAGTGATTTTGAGTAGACTGAAAGAAGTCGGGCCTCCAAAATGGGTGGGAAACCCGCGTTGGCTTTTTGTTGAAAAAGATGGCCCATAACTCAGTTGCCCGAGGGACCTGGAAATACAAGGTTGACCTTCTGATACTTCTTACGACAAGTGAACCAAAAGGGAAGACCAACAGGTTAAATCCGGTCGACTCGCTGTGAACAACTGAGAAAATGAATGCAAACCCCCAAAAGTGACTCAAGTCCAGGAACTTGCATCCTATTTATTAACTCACCTCCTGAACCACTAAAATGATCCAAACGGATTCAGTCAGTGACCGGATCCCCCCAACTGCCCGGATCCGCCCCACTGCCCCACTGCCGGCCTCGCAGGCCCTCTGCGCCCCCGGCAGCAGCAGCGCGCGGTCCGTGGCCTCCTTCGCCTGCAGCGCCTTCCGATCGAGGCGGAGGACACGGAAAAAAGAAAAAAAACAAAAGAAAACAAAAAGGAAAAAACACATGGGAACACGTCCGTTGGCTTGAGCCCCCTGCTTTTTTGTTTTTTTTTTTTATTTTTTCCAGCGATAGATTCCTTTTGAAAACCAAAATTTGCTAGTATTTGCTTTTTCTTTTTTCCAGCTATAGATTGTTGTTGAAAACCAATATTTGGAAAATCAACGATATTCTTAAGCAAATGGAAGAAAACGGGCTTCACCCTAAGGTTGATAGGGTAGGGCTGATTCGCCCTTTAGCCGCATGCCTTTTGAAAAAACACTGGGCGCTCCAAGTTTTGAGCCAATGATGGTTGAACAAGCGGGCATTGCGGAAGGGGTAAGTTTGACCCAGGATTCGTAAAGCATCCAAGACCAAAGTTGGCAAGTCAGTGCTCCCTATATTTCCCCTTAAAACGTCACCCCCACCACAGAACACTCACCTTTCATGGGCCAAAAAGGCGATGTGCAAAATCGAAAAAATGGGAAATATAGGGCTTGGTTGACGTTGGAAGGGGAGCATGTTGAATTTCAGCAGCTAAGTGGTTGGATTTCAACCACTACCACAACAAGCCAAAAATGTAAAAATGTCTCCCAACGACAACCATGTTTGGGTGGTGGTGGTCCAACGATGTAGGGGTGTCCCCAGAAGGGGGGTAAATGGCCAAAAATCAACCCAAGAAATCTACCACAACAAGCAAACATGTAAAAATGTCTCCCAACAACCGCCATCGACCCCTGAGCGTAAACCCTTCAAGTTGGAAGCCCTGCCTCCGCCGCTGAGGTGAAGGTGACAAAGGCCCACTGCCGACCTATGGCCACGTGGCCGCGGGTCAAGAAACCGCCTTCAACGGAAGCCCCGACTTTTCTGGGCTCCCCAAAAGGAGATTACTGAGTTCCATGCACCCATGCTGGCCAGGGGAGTATGGAAACATTTCACGGAAGAAACATACCTTGTTACAACTCCCCAAGAGATTCCGCTAATCTGATGGATTGGTGGGTTCCATGCTAACCTGCAGGGGAGTAATGGGGAGTATGGAAACATTCAGGAGTCCACTCCCTCCACGTCCCTCTCAAATGGACCATGCACCGGATATTTGATCAAAGCGCACTATGACGGCAAATTACCTCTTATGAGATGGCTAATTACAGTCTTTTGGCACTGTTGCCCACGAAAGGGAAAGTGGAACAATCAATGGAATTCACCAGGGGCCACCTCCCTCAGCACTCCTCCATGTCAGCTGTCAAAGAGTGGGGATTCAAACAAAAGTTGGAAAAAGTTGGGCATTGGGCGGCAGTGCTTGACAACCTATCGCATGGTTGCGGATAATCATCCTGTCTGCAATGCCCAAAGTGGAGCTCCCATCTTTATAATTGTTCATTTAATTTCAAGGGCGCCCCCCCCCCCCAGGTGGTTAAAAAACTGCAGACATCTTGAATCTGGGTGGGGTTTCAACAAACATCATGCAATAATTTTAATTGTCGTTGCTGTTTGAGCAAGCGCGATTTCGGAAGTTCCTTGTGTTTTCTGCGGGTAGCTTCTTGTTTGTTTCCTGTCTTTGGTATTTACATGTATTTACAGATGCCCTTTGGGTGTGTCTTGCTCAGAAAATGGTTGTTTGGCTTTTCCCCCTCAGTCTCACTTCGTGAGTGGGTTGGCAAACAAAGTCTGAACACTTTACATACCACTGACATGGCCAACTCAGGGAGTGAGTACTTGAAGATCAATAGGCTGCAGCCTGCAAAATGCCACGTGTTTTCGCCAATGCGCCTGGATCACAGTTCTGCTTCACGTAGATGTCGGTGACGCGGCCATATCTCGAGAACCTCAGGGCAGCTAGCGCACATGCCCTTACCGGGCAAAAGGTCTAAGCTTTCATAGGTACGGAAAGGCCATTTGGCCATGGGTCAAAACCCCGTAATTACCACCAGTGAACATCCCAATCCAACCACTAAAATAGGCTAAAATGAGTGGTGAATTCACCTACCAACCAAAAATGGGATCCCAATGGTTTTGAACCATGGCCATTTGTTTCCAAAAGGTCTCAGTGGCAAAGGTCGCACCAACAACACGCCAAGAGGAGTTTCAACCATCGGTGTCCTTTTAGGGGAAGTAGATGGGTTTCCCTGCTATAAGATTCAACCACCAGGTATAAACCAGGAATCGCCATCTATTTTTCGACCAAAACAACCAAAAAGAACACCAATGGTTTCCACGTTCTCAAATCCCAAGCCCAGCTGCAACCAGAACAAATGTAACCTCTTTGATTCCGTTGATGCCGTTGGTGGAAATTCCCGGCAAAACCAACGCAAATATCATGGTAACCCCAGGGGGTTCCACGTGTTCTTGCGACAGTTGAGTCGTTTTGCGGGGTGCCCTTCCCACGAACATAGAACCACCTGCGGGAGGGCACCCAGGGACGCCATGTTTTTGTTGGGTAGGTTCAAAGGCCCACCCTTCTCGGGGTCTTGATCCCCCTTTGCTGGGGTGCCAAGAAACGCTCTGGGCCCAAATAGAATATGCGCGCGCGTATACATATATATATATAAATATATATATATATATACATATCTTGTGCTTTTTAAAGAACACTATGGTAACTCATGCAGTTTCATATATGGGTGTGTGTTTTTTTAGGGGGACCCCTCAAAGTGGTGGTTTTCCTTTTGGTTTCCCTCCAAAACCACCAAAACAGGGATACCCTCGAAAAAGACACACCCATATGCCGTGAAGGAGGAGGCCCCAGAACTGGTTCTGCAACAAAAGCTCAATGGGAAATCAAGCGACCGGACTTTGAGCCGTGAAATCCAAATGCCCTAGATAGAAAGATCGATGTGTCCGATGTGTTCCCAAAGTCCGCCAGGGGGACCGTAACAAACAACAAACCAAAACATCTGCAAATTTGGTCCCAAACATCAGGAACTGCCCTTGCTTTAGGTGATTCAGAGAATTTCCTGAAGAAACTAATGTAGCTGGTTTCTATGATTTGTTCAAGGGGGGATCTGGATCATGCCAGGCTGAAATTCTAATAAATGTCGATCTCGCAAATACCTTTTGGAGTGGGGGGCGTATTTATGGTTAAAGGGGGGTAGAGATGAAAAGACCCACATCATGGTGAGCTCGTTTTACCCCGTGTGGGCTGAGGATTACTTCGGGCCCAAACTGGGCTTCGGTCCGATCCAATCTCTTCACTTTATCTGCCAAGCATCTCGCTTCTCAGCAACTGCTCCGAACAGCCATCAGGCAAAGAGCCCACAAAGATCTTGCACGCTCCTGGTATCAGTGTGTCATGTGTCACTGAGCTGAAACAAAATCCGAGACAAAAACAGCCCATGGAAAGGGATGGGATCGTGGATCTACTACCTTCTTCAAGCAGAAGCACCCCGGCCAAAATTGAATCAGAACCCAAAAACCGCCCAAAAAAAAACCAAAACCCATGGGCCAAGGTCCGTCGTGGCTCATTCAACCGCACTTGTGCCTCTTTTGTATAGGGGCAGCCCGCATTCCGTTTTGCAGGAAAACCAACTTGCAACCCTCCCCCCGGTTAACAACAGGCTCTAGGCTTAACAGTTGCTAAGGCAAGAGCGAACATTCAGCTTCCCTCTGACTGGTGGTTCGGATTGTTGGTTTGGTGGTGTCCCTCTACAAAAGTCAGGGGTTCAAATCCAACTCCAAAGCACCAATCCAAGCCAGCAACTAAGGGTTACCTGAAACATCTCTGCGTGTGTCCATATGGATATACAAAAAGACTTGGCACACCCAAAGCAAACTTGAGATACACATCCCATCCGACAGTTCGAGGGCCATTTTGTGTGCATGAAGAACAGGTTCCTCTTGGGTCGGACTTTGAAGTAGAACCCCCGCATAAGATTACTGGCTGTTTGGCTAAGTTTGTAAGCTGTTGGTGACCTAGGTGATCACCCATTTGTAAGTCCCTCGTAGACTTAACCTAGGTCCTCCAGTAGAGAGATTAGAATAAGGGTACCAACTTTTTTGTAGTCTATTCTAGTTGGGGAACCATCCACTACTGGGGGACCTAGTAACCCTGTTGCCGGTGCATGGGTTGTAACCCAGGTGGCTCTCCACTTCTAACTTGGCAATGAACATCCAAGTGCCCTCCTTCCGATGGAAGCTCAGTGCTGGAAGGAGAATATACATGGGTGTGTCTTTTTGAAGGCGATCCATAAACGGTTGGTTTTCCACTAAAACCACAAAATAGGGGTGCCGGCAAAATAATAATAATTAAAAGAAACACACACACACACACACAGACCCAAATTGAACTTGGCTGCAAGCTTCGGGGACCAAATATCTAGCTGCTGTCCACTACATCGGTGGTCTGGAACAAAAACCGTTGAACTAAAATACCCAACCCCGTTTGCCTTTAACAACATGCGACGTTTCTGCTTGTTTTATTGAGTAATAAACTTACATCTTGCAATTCCTCCTTTGTCCAATTTCAGATATTTGCAACCCTCTTTGTTTTTTTCTTTGGGTAAGTATTCGAAGCTTTTTGCCTGGAGATTCATTCTCCGTGACTTTCCTGGTCTTTCTTTCCTAAATCTCGAGGTTTTTTTCATGCAGTCGCCTAAAACTCCCCAATACTCCCCAAATCTCCTAGAACACCCAACACGCCCAAAAGTAATGCTGACCCCATATTAATCAACCCCAGTTTAGTAGTAGGGGGGTGTCTCTGCATTTAGTGGGGAACCATCACTTTTAGAGGGGCCCCCACACCCTCATACAGATACCGGGTCAAAAAGTACCTGAAAACCAGAAAACGCCTGCTAGGTCTTTTCTCCAGCAAAGAGGTTAGAATAAGTTGGTCCTCCCCCCCAAAAAGAAAGGGTAAATGGGCACCTAGCTGGGGGGACCTAGCATAAAACGCCCCGCGGCTCCCGGCCTCCAGGTGCCTCGAAGCCTCCAGCGCCTCCAGCACCTCGAGTCCGGGCGGGGCCGCCGCCGATGGGCGCGCCCGCGCCGATGACGCTGTGGAAGGAGCGCTCCGGCGCCTGCCTGGCGGTCTTTCGGGTTTAGATCCTGGGTTTTGGCGGGGTTTAGATCGTGAAGGTAGGTGGGTTTAAACAGATGGTGGGTTCAGATGGTGGCTTTTTCTTGGTTCTAGGGGTTGATTCCACTTCCAATCTTTTAAAGCATTGTTCTTTCCAAAAAAGAGCAGTTTTCCCTGGGTTTCCGGAGGTTTGCTAGAAAGAAGGATCAATGGAAAGAATGGGGAAGGTACCCGTAGAGTGGTGGGTTTGGGCAGGGTTTAGATCGTGGGTATAGGTGGGTTTAAACAGATGGTGGGTTCAGATGGTGGGTTTAGATGGTATCCTCGCTCCATGCCCAGTGCTTCCAGATTAAAACAATACTGCAACCAGAGGAAACCATGCATGGAAAAACCCTGACCAACTGGAATTGGATGAGGTCACAACCCCCCGAGTTGCGGAACCTTCGTGGACGGAATCAAGGGAACTGTAATCCTTTGCGTCGATGGCAAAAGTAACCAGCCGGCACCCCATGGCGCGTTCCCAAGCGTAAGGATCGACCTTTGGATAGGTGTTGGATGCAAGCGTTTGGTCGTGCACTGGGAAGTTGCCATATTGGGCACTTTCCAGATGGGTCGTTTTGAGGGTACCCCCTTTTTTAAGATTGGTTAAAGGGAAACAAACAAAGCCCTTGAGGCTTAGAGCGCCTGCAGACAGTTGACGGTTGGCTCCCTGATGGGCTGCAATGACACCAAACAACAGGACCTCTTTTAAGTTGGTGATTGTGTGAGATTTGTCCACTACCTTGCAAAGCCAGGCCAGTCATAAACCAGCTCCAACCAGGGCCCAAACCAGGCAAACATGCAACATCCTTCAGACTTCATGGGCGAACCCGCGCGTTTCACCATGCTCGTTAGCATTTGCCCGAAAAAATGTGCTCGGTGTAAATTTCGAGGTTCGGCTTCAAGTTGCGGGATGTCATCCCATTTGGCCTGCACAGGGCTTCAAATCCCCCATCATAACCCCAGCTGCTCACTCCAGGTGCCTCAGGTGCCTCATGTGCGTTTGGGAGCCACTCACAAGGAACTGGGGTGACACCACTACCACAAGGGAAAATGAGAATTTCACAAGGTTTAAGAGTTGGCTGTTTGCAACGAGCCGCTCACCCCGCAACGCGGAACCCATGAAACCCTCATGTGCAGAGGAAATCCCTTTAATTGCACCCTCTTTTTTGGGCCTAATCCGCGAAATCGCCCCCGGTGGATCCATGTTCTTACATAGTAGGTAACCAAGGGAAAACCACCCTTTATAAAACCACGAGGAACATAGCTGGCTACCTACTAATTACATGGTTACCCTCCCTCCGACTAACATAGCATCTGTGGAAGGGCTGCAAGGTCATGCTCCCCATGTAGGGGCCGGGTCCCTGTCATGGCAACGGAGTGGGGGTAGCTGGTTATTGGGCCCCTTGAGCCTTTGGATTTCACTTGGACACCGAAAATGCCGGCTGAGCTGCGTAGGCCTCATCCGGTTCCCGGCCACTTCCTTGGCCGGCCGGCCTGGCTCGAGCGCATGAACCCGAAGGAAGTTCGGGTTGCACCTTTCACTTTCTTCCACTTGCTTTCTTGTGCCGCCTGGAAAAAGAAACATTGATATATCCAGTAGGTAGGGATAGATCCCCTTTAAACCCAACAGGATTGGCACTTACCAAAATTAACGAAACCTTTTTGTTTACCACTGAACTGGCAACTAAACCCAACAAGTAGTGTGGATGGACGAAATCCCTGGTGTCCCCCGATTCTTGCCATAGATCCCTCCAAAGAACAGCGTAACAGAGATGCTCCCACTTTGGACGGTTGCGTAATCCATTTCGCACCACTTTGGAGGGTAGGCGCTTCATATTTAGCCTCCACAGAATCCAGGGCTTCAAATCCCCATCCCCGAGCCAATCCAGACCACCAACTAAGCCTGAGACAGAACCGTCGGAGAAAAAAGAAAGAGAAAAAGACAAAACAAGAAAAACAATAAACAAGCAACGAAGAACGTTTGACCTACGGCCGTGCCGTTTGGGTGCGCTGGCATGTGGCTTATTCATACTTAGGTGTTTGATTCGCCAAGTTAGTAGATTGTTGCTGACCTAGGTGATAGCCCATTTGTAAGTCGCCCCCTTCAGTGGAGTTAACCCTGTTGGCTAACCACTTGACTCGCCAAGAACATCCACTCAGTTCCGATCGAGTGGACTGGCCAAAATGTGTCCGAACTTGGAATTTACCACTAAAATGGTCTAAAATCAAAAGTGACTACAGTAAAGTCCATGAATTCAGGGATTGAGCCCCATCACCAAAACTATCCAATCCTTGGTATGGTGGCAAAAGACCTGGTTTGTTGCACCCGGCAAAACAAAAGCAGAGCCATAAAACCGCCAAATGCCAACCAAAAACAAAACAAATCCAACAACTGCAATGTTGAACATCCAAGCGCTTTTTCTCCAAGCCACCCCCCCCCCCCCCGTCGCTTCGGAAATCGAAAACGCAAGTCGCCTGCCCCGTCGTCCTGGCCGAAGAGACCCTGGTGCTTGGCGATGGTCACCTCGCAGGGCCGCTCTGCGCCTGGCGCGGGAGTCCGTCGCTCGAAGATCGAAGCTGCGAGGTGTCTTAAGTGACCCCGGTAGATCCATTTACCTGGGCTGCCCGTTTGCAGACCCCCGCTAAAAGCGACTAACTTTTGCTGGGCTAAATGGAAACTACCACTAAAGTCACTAAACACTAAAAAGCTAAAAGCCTAAGGTTTTGTAGGCAACCAAGGCTTGCAAGAAGGGCGTGGGCTTGCCAGCCTGTACCCTTTTGGACCAATAGCAGAGTTCCCTCGAAACCACCCAGAAGCAAAAAACGGTGGATCCGTTTGGGCGTGTCCTTTTTTGGGAGGGCACCCTGTTTTGGTTGGTTTTAAAGGGAAACCAAAAGGACAAGTGCTGTTTTGCGGGTCCCCCAGAACAAAAACAGACCCATTGACTTCCATTTGCTTCAGCCCCCTGGAAAAAACAAGTAGTGATCAATTCCCTTTGAAACCAACAGGGTAAAATAAAGAACATTCTCGAGCAAATGGACGTTTACCGGGATTTGTCGGCATTGGACCAATGGCTGAGTTTCCTCGTGATGTTGAAACCCGGACCCTCAAGCTACCCAGAAAAAAGGCTGATTGTTTCACCCCGTGGCGGTAATGGCGTGGTGCCATCACCCCTTTTTCCAGGGCAGCAGGGTCCGGGCACCTGGTTTTGCGGTCAACCCAGACCCGTTAAACACCAAGAGGAACCCCAGCGAGTCGCCTACGAGAAGGGGACTTGGGATCCACGGACCCCCCAGGATACACCGAGTCGAGTCTTTGACCTTTTGTCGAGTCCATAACCTGAGGGCCCTTCAGGCAAGGTCCAAGCCCCAACCACATTTGCCATGGAAGGCTTGCCAGATAGGGACAGCCTTCCGAACGTGTTCGTTTGAACACACATCTTTGCAGAAAGGCCAATTTAAAGCGAGCCGAAAACTGACCGGGCCGTGGGAAACAAAGGCACTCAAAACACGGGGCCCAAAAACCCGCCGTAAGATGTCGCTTCCCACCTCACGGGTCCAAAACCCGAGTAAAAAATGGATCCAAAGTCCGAAACGGCGCTCGGGTGCCGGACTTCTTCTCCGGTAAAGCACCAACCAAAAGGGAAATGTCCACGGTTAAACCGCATCTCTACCTGGGAATTATCCGCTGGTTCGAGTGACTTTTTGTTCCTTGAAGGAATTGTGTTTTTTGGTGCTCGATTCATCAGTGAGTGGTTAGTGCCCCAGGTTTTACAACCAGACTAGCTGAACTTGGGGGACCTACAAGTAGGATATATAACTGTTTATCTTATAACCCAAGTTGCCAACAACTTCGTCGCATGATGTTGCGCAGGTGCAAAAGGAAATCGTGTGTAAGCGTTTTTCAGCCGAATGGCTCCAAGCTGCTTGACTCAAATTCCCTGCAACCAAACCAAAGCACCAAACCAAACCACCTAACAAAGAGAAGCCGCTGCAAAGGGAAGCTGATGCAGGCGCTCGGAGCTGGTTTAAAACAGCCACAACCCGCCTGGTAGCATCAGGATCCGATCGCAGCTGGCCTTGGACGATTCAGCTGTGTGTGTGTGTGTGTGTGTGTGTGTGTGTCTGTGTGTGTGTGCGCTGTTTTTGAGGGTACCCCTTGTTTGAGGGTTTAAATGGAAACCAAAAGGAAATCACTATTTTGGGAAGACCCCCGCAAAAAAGATATCCAGTTTGGTGCGTCGGATATTTCTTGAAATCGGAACATGTTCGCCCTGGCATTGCGGGGGGTGCATCGCGGGGCGGGCGGACAGGCGGGGGATGGAAAGTATGCAGACACGCGCCGTCCCCTTTAAGGCCAGGCTCCCCCCTGCAATAACTTGCTTTCTGGTTGAAAGGAAAACGGGAGGCAAACGAAACAAAGAGGCACCGTTTTCGTGTTAAACTAAGTCTGGCAGATCCTCATTAACATACCTGACTGAGGGCTCCAGGAAAACGATGTCCCTTTAAAAGGGACCCACAGGTGGGTTCCATGTTAGGAGGGTATTGGCCACGGTCCGGCCAATGCATTGAGAAACCCCAGCTATAGACATCACCTTCCAGGCCAAACGAAGAATTGCCCGCCTTTACTTGGTTGACTTTGGAAGGGGAGCAAACAAATAATTTTTAGCAAGTAAGTGTGGAGTTCCCACTAAACCACAAAAAGCAGACTGTCAAATGTTTCCCAACAACAACCATGCTTAAGGATGCTCTCGGCCACTTCACAACTGGGAGAAGCATGGACTCTCTGTGTGGTGATTATGTTCGCATTCCGATGGAGGGGTCAGAATGGATGAAGGTAGAGGACTGTCCCAGCTAAAGGGTGCACGTGTCTGCGCCTTGTCTTGCAACCATGGAAGTGGACAAGCCGCCCTCTCTGGAGGAGTCTTCCCAAACCTCGCGAAAACGCTGAAATGCTTGCTGTAAAGATGGAAAATAAACACAAATTGGAATTGAGAGCCGGAGAAGGGCAGGTTCCCGATCATAGTGAGTGGGGAAATTCTAGCTGTAAAGACTTAAAGAGGGAAACATGACACAACTTGGAACTGAGCCGGAGAATTGTAAGGGCTGCATTCACGATTCAACCTTTTTTCAGGGGTTCCTGTGGCCTCCATGGTCCTCTGGGAACATCCTTCCGTCTTGACCGTCTAGCTTCTCTTCAGAACCGAGTAGTTCATTGGCCAATCCTCGTCCATGCCTATTGGAAAACCACCATGTTTTCTTTTCTGTTCAGGGCGACGCGTCGCTAAAACCGCAACTCAAGGTGAGGATCTTGCGCAGATTGCCTCAAACAGCCACAGCCCAGTCCAAAGCCCCCCCCCCGAAACCGCCTTGGCATCTCGTGCTTGGTCCGAGCTCGCAAAGGTAATGAAGCCCCACTGCCTGAATCCATCGATCTCTTCGGCGGCCACGGAGGCATGTGCCGCGTGCTTGTGGCGCTTACGCGGGGGGCGTGATATTTACGTGCATGGGAGTTTACCCAAAACAAATCCAGAACTTGGTTTTGCGGACCTCAAGTCAAGTTTGGATCCCGAAAGAGCAACAAATCAAAGGACTCCACCCCATGATTCTCGCGCAGGGCCTGCCACTAAACTTGAGCCCATTAAAACTGGTGTCCAGGTTGCCAACAAGACCCAGCACCAAAACAGTTTGCAGGTCAGCCATAAAACTGGGCCAGCACAAACCAACAAGTAACCCAACCACGCTCAACCACAAAACGGGTTCAACCTTTGTGCGAAGACCATAGACTCAAACCCGCCGATGGTCAGTCTGCATTTGTCCTTTTTTCCCCTAAGAGGAATGCTTTGCCCGGCGCTTTCTCAAGTTCAACACAGCCAAGCGCTAAGCCCGGTATAACCTGGGAAGCCCGGGCGAAGAGAAGTCCCGCACTTGTTGGGCATGGGTGGCTCGTCTTTGGAGTTGGTACCCCCTCTGTTGGTCGGGTTTTTAAGGGAACAGACATGGAGAACCGAACCCGTTTGGGGGAGGCCAACCTTGAAGACATGCCCTTATGATCTTCTCAAGTGTCAAGCGCGTGCAAAATGAAAACGACATCATCACCCCCTTATGTTCAGAAAAACCGGCTCATTGGAGAGCTCCGAAAGGCAAAAAGCCAGCTCTTGAATAAGGCCGAAGGGCAAACATTGGGGGGAACACCACGACATGATTGAACATAAATCCAACCATGGATCCAAATGCCATAGGTCCTCCAGATTTGAGAGGTTAGAATAAGTTGGTACCAACTTTTTTCTGTAGTCTATATTAGTAGGGTCCCGAACCCTCCCAACCCAAAAAGGGTAAAAGGGGCACTGCGGGACCTAGTTGTGGAATCGGATTCCTCCAGCTCTTGGCCAGCAGCTCAGCTAAGCCAAAAGCAAAACCCCCCCTTGGATCAAGCGACCTTCCCGGCTCGCAGTTGGGCTTCAGAAACACGTCCACCACCTCCCCGTACTTGCAAAACTCGTCCATCAGGATGTTCCTAGAGCTCCGGCTTCCAAATGCTTCAGTCTTATGTGTTTGTGCGCTTGCTTGAGTTGTTTGTGTGTGTGTGTGTTTTGTTGTCTGGATGTTTGTTGGTTTGTTTGTTTGTTCTTTGTGTTTGAGTGGTTGTGTCTTTGGTTGCTTGATTGTTTGTTTGGTTGTTTGTTTGTTTGGTTGGTTGTTTGTTTGATTGTTTGTTTGGTTGTTTGTTTGTTTCGTGTTGTGTCTGTTTGATTGTTTTGTTGTTTGTTTGTTTGTTTGTTTGTTTGTTTGTTTGATTGATTGATTGATTGATTGATTGATTGATTGATTGATTGTTTGCGTGTTTGTTTCTGTTTGGTTGCCTGTTTGGTTGTTCGGTTGTTTGGCTGCGTGGTTGATTGTTTGTTAAATTGTTGGTTGGTATGATTAAGTGTTTGCTCGCTTGATTGATTGATTGATTGATTGTTTGATTGATTGATTGATTGATTGATTGACTGACTGACTGACTGATTGGTTGGTTGGTTGGTTGGTTGGTTGGTTGGTTGGTCAATCGTTCGTTCGTTCGTTTGGTTGTGTGTGGTTTGTTTGATTGTTTGCTTGTTTGCTTCTTTGCGTGTTTGTTTGTTTGTTTGTTTGCTTGTTTGTTTGTTTCTTCGGTTCACATGGCCAACATTTGTAGAACCCCCCCCCCTCGAGGTCCCAACTTTCTCAACCAGGGGCAGGGAGGCAAAGAGGCAAGCCCGCCTCCAAGACGTCTGTGGATGGAAAAAAAAGTCCTGTTGCTAGGTGGTTTCTGCAGGGTATACCTAGAGTCTCCTTATGACCCCTAGAAAAAGGGGGTCGTGACCCCTTAATTTTGGGTAATGACCCCGTTCTTCAAGGGTCATGGAGACTCCAGGTAGGGAGTTGTCCATCCCAACTGGTGTCACACAAGGTCCTTACAGACCTCCGGGAAATTGGCTCTGAAAGGCATCTGTTTATAGAACCAGACTTTGATACCCCGAGCTCCTTGGCTCCCTTCCGACCAACGGCCAGTGGAGGATTTCGTACATCCACGGTATGCTGCGACAAAACCGACAAAAACGAGGGATCTTTTTGTGCAAAGGGCCATCGATCAATGTGAGCTCTGAAGCAATGCAGTAATTAATGCGGCTCATACCCAGCTCAATTTGGAGTAGTGGGTCGATTCGAGTGACATCCTGGTTTGAAGGGACCCCCTCGAAAAGTCATGTTGAGAGCCCCTCAACATGTAAGCATACTGTGGATGGTTGCGAAATCCACTTCGCACCATGCAGAAACCCTGGTTTCTGATTCGATTCCCGACTACCAACCAACGTTTTCAGGGCTGTGCAAAATGACCACTTCTCTGATACAACAAAAAGGGCTTCCCAACAACTAACCGGGCATAACAAAAAGATTCCTGAAGATATCGCAGAAGTGGTTGGACAACCCCCGAGTGATCCCACAAGCCTGTGTCTGATTTAAGATTCGGGTTTTCCTTTTGGCTTCCCTTTGAAACCACCATCAAATAAAACGGGTATACTCTCAAAAATCCGACTTCCACCCAACTGGGCATTTCCCAGCCCAAGAACAAAACTGCCGGGGAGGGCTCGAAGGTTCCTTTCTCGGAAGCTTCGGCAGATTTCGCCATCATTCTAGGGGTACCTTCCAACCATTCTTTGCAGGGATCCGAATCTTTTCAGGAAACCATCAGAAACCCAGCAAAACGCATCCGTTTTTTTTCAACAAAAAGAAAGATGCTTGAAAAGAATGGAGAAAAGGAATCAAGCCCTGAAATGATGGTTTCCCATGGGGTGCCCCTTGGGTCTAGAGATCCCATGGATCCAGCCCCTTTTAGACGAACAAACCGGGCATCATCTCGCCTTCCCAAAGCCTCCGGGAAATCCCCAAAACGCCAAGCAGCTCATCGATGCCCTCTGGCAGGGTGCCCACGAAAATCTGCCAAAATCGAAGCGGAAAAGGAGAGCCACTGGATGGTTGCGAACTCCGCTTCTCGAAACCACCGGAAACTAATGTTGGTTGGTATTTACAGGGGAATCAAGTCATTGCAGGGTTTCTTAGGTAGTGCAATATTTTGTTCACCCACAGTATCATCTTCCATGTGCGTTTTCGGCCCCTGGGAAAAATGAAGAAACATATGTCCAGTAGTGAAATCCATTCCCCTTAAAACCAAAAATGCAAATAGAAAGTCATGGATGAACATATGAGCTCCGGGGGTTTGGGAAGGGAGAGGGGAGGGAGCCCAAAATTAATTCTGCATGCGTTACGTGAGTGAGAGACAGTATGATTGGTAGGGACAGGCCGCAAATTCCAACACGGATATGGGGGGAACGTTTCAACTTCCCATGTTCTCATGCGGAAGCAAGTGATTCTGTCCGGGGCCCATGTGTGGCTATGGGCAAAAGACGCAGGCTTGGTACTGCAAATGGTTGCTTGAACACAAGGGTTGAAACCATTGC
The DNA here is from genome assembly GCA_963377175.1 of Effrenium voratum. NCBI lineage: Eukaryota > Dinophyceae > Suessiales > Symbiodiniaceae > Effrenium > Effrenium voratum. Next base: position 605,445 of record CAUJNA010002646.1, on the reverse strand, counting down.
TGGTTGGCCGGTATTTACAGGGGACCCATCATCCCCAGTGTTTCCTTCTTAGGTGGCGCAGGATCGTCCATTCACAGTATGATAGATGAACACATTCAGCAAATACCAAGGGCAGATTTCAGACAAAGGGGTTTGGTGGTAGGAAAGTTATATACCACTTGATCACTGCTTTGCAAGGTGATATGGATGGGATGAAAGCAGTCATACCTTCAAAAGCCATACGAGAAAATACCCTTGAACATAAGGCAGAATAGGAATAATTTGACAAAGAGGGTTGTATCGAGCAAACATGCGTGAAAACATGTCTAAGTGCGCACATATACACGCTTCCATCTGTGTATGCATCAGGTCGCATGAGTGTTTCTCAAAAGTATGGGCCACCTTTTGGTTGGCATCCAAAGGAAGTCCAGTTGGAAACAAACCATTCTAGGGGCAAGCTTTCCTTGCACTCGCTTGAGCCCCCCGGGACCAAAAGATGTCCCTGTCGCGAGGAATTCCCTAAGCCAACAAGGGGGAACAAAAACATATTCATTTCAGCAGGTGGAAAACAGGGCGATCACCTGGGATCCTGACCAGAATTCTGGAAAAAAGGGCAACCCCGCTAGGTCCTCCAGTAGAGAGGTTAGAATATATAAGGGTACCACCCTTTTTCTGTAGTCCATTTTCGTAGGGGAGCCCAAAAACGCAAAAAGGGGCGAGACAGGGCACTACTGGGGAACATAGCCCGTTTAGTCCCTCGTTCACCCCGGGAAAATATCAATTCCCTTAAAACGAACAAGGGAACATACCGTGGATGGACGACATCCTGCACCACCTAAGAACCCTTAAATACGATCAAACAATGGTTTCAACCATGGTTTCAAAGTGGTGCGAGAAGCGGATTTCGCATCCATCCACAGTATTTTAGTAGGGTTCCCCTCCCAACCCAAAAAGGGGTAAAAAAGGACACATAGCTGGGGACCTAGCCCGTTAGCACCCCCTCGTTCACCCCCTCGTTCACGGCCCCTTTGGGCCTTCTTGGGCCCCGTGTCCGCTTGCATCGCTTGCATCGCTTGCTGCTGCATCCCGCCGGTGCCGAAGAGGCCCTGGTTCCTCGCCAGATTCACCTGCCGGTGGATCGCTGGATCCTCCTTTGCCCCCACTCGGTGGGGCCCCACTCATCGCTCAGGACGAGTTTGTGGCAATAACCCGTAAGCCAAAAGCTCTATGAGGGGCGATGGCAGGTGTCGTTTTTTCAGGGTACTCTTTTTTTGGGTCTGGTTTGAAGGAGAACGAAAGGGACACCAGCATGTTTCTTGTTTTTTTGGGGGGGTCAATTTATTCCATTCTATTGCAGCAACGGAGCTCGCAAGAAACCCCTCCCAAAGTAAAGAGGGATTGTCCGCGCACCCCCCCGCCCTGCCTCACAGGGTCGAGTGGAACCCTCGAACATGAGGTTCCCGTTGGTGGCCTCCTGGACTCGACCAAAAGGCCGGGCCAAAGGTCAACAGCGCGAGCTTGTACCAAATAAACTTGCTGGCGCTCAGCTCGGAACAAGAACTGATATGACCCTTGTAAACCATCCAACCTGTGGTTTCCTTTAAGGGGATCCCAGGTCTATTCCTACATTCCCTATACTGAGCACCAGCAAATAAATCTCGACCCTGCTCCCAACAAGCATGAAAGTAGACATTTGTTGTTTTTGAATGGTAGCAATCCTGACACTTCCACAATTTTGTTGGAAGGGCGATTAATAATCAACCTGAGTTGGTTGACAATATAGCGTCTCAATTAGTAGTGCCCTTAGCCTTCCCAAACCCAAGCTTAAGCTTGGCCTCGGAAAACGTAGCTCCCAACCCCCCCCTCCCCCCGCAAGCACCGTTTTTTGGCCAGGGCTCCTGCGCGCGTGCCGCCTCCTGAGGGCTGGAGAAGGTGACAAAGGCCCATTGTCGCCCTGACTCGCAGCCCTGCTTGATGAACAGCTCCTGCAGGGCCCAAGCTTGGAGCCAAGCTTCAGAAGAGACGCCCATGGGATTCGGACATCCATAATTAACATCCATTTCCCATTCTGGGATGCATGAAATTGTATGAACGCTGGGGATCAACCTACCTTGGTTCACGATGGAAGGGGAGCCAACATTTTAAAAGATTTGAGCACTTGCGTGGGGGATTTCCACCACTCAACCACAATCAGCAAAAATGTAACATGTTTCCCAACAACAACCATGCAAGGTTCGTCGGAATCTCAGCGGCTGTTCCGTTTTTGCCCCCGGCCCCTTTTGGCTGTGGGTCAATTTTACGTGTTCGACAAAAACCTTGAGACAGAAGAGACCCCAAGGGGTAACATACGGAAAAGCCCTTCGCGTCCAAAGGTCTAGCAATTTCAAATCCCCTTGCAAATTCAGCATCACAGTCTTGCTGGCTCGTAAGGAAACAGCCATCCCCCAAAAACGGGCTCCAGTGGTGCTTGATTGAATTCCCATGATTGAATTCACATTCATGGGGCCCCACCCTTACAAAGTTCGACAAAAAACAACACCCGGCAACAAAAACAAAAAAACAAAGGAGCCGGATGGAACTGGGGTGTGGTTGCCTGGAATCGCAAGTTGCTCACTCACTTTCTTCCCAAACAACAGGCTCATGTGATTTCAAACCAACATGCACCGATTCCTCCCCCAAAGGTCCAAGAATGGTCACCTTCCCGGTCCAAGCCGAAAGCACGAAGGGCCCATGGCTTTAGGAAAGCTGAAGGACAAGCAGGGTTTGTGGCTTTGGGCGATGAGGGTTTTCCTCGGGGTTCCCCGAAGAAAAACAAAAAAACATCCAAACAACGCCGAGATCCCACCCCTCAATCCAGCCCCTTTTGGATCCAACACACGGGGTGTGCCGCGTGAGGGGACGCACCAAAATGGGCGCTTTTTCTTGCGATTTCCCCTTTAAACCCGACCAAATGAGGTTTCCCTTAAACAAAAGAGGGGAGAAAAGAGTCACAAAGCTTGGGACGCGACTGGCAACAAGTTGGCTGCCAAGCGCGTGTATGTCCCAAGTTCCAAAACCTCGCACAGCTGACTACCCAAAACCCGCAGGGGTCACTTTCAAAAGTTGATGAACATGATACTGGTGGTTTCCATTGAAACGATCGCCGCTTTTGGAGCTCCAAAAGGGGAAATGGCTCGGAAAGCATGGTTCTACCCAAATGAGAAACGCCGAAGAAACAACCCTATTGCTGAACTCTCCTTTTCAAGCTTCACTTCCGATCGAGTGGACTGGCCAAACAAATCCGGGGCTTGTTATTTACCACTAACATGGCGTTCCCCAAAAACATGAAATTCAAGTTCATGAACTCAGGGACTGAGTTTTCCATCCGGACAAAACCCTTTTTCGGTCCCCCCAATTTTGACCTTCAGGCGCCCCAACCCGAAAACCCGCCGAACCCGAATCGCCTCGATGTAGCCAAACCTGGAGAACATGGATCGCACAGGTTCCTCCTACAAGCGTTGCCGATTCGCCGATTCGCCGAGTGTGCGCAGTCAAACGCTACCCCAAAAGGCAATACTCTCTAAACAGCTAAAACCTGGGACGCAAGAAACCCCGGTGTTTGCTGCATGCTTGGGAATGAGAAAAAAAAAAGAAAAAATCTAACAGAGCGAACTGGATGGTGGCCAGCCAAGATGTGCCTAGAGTCCCTATGACCCTTGAACAAAATGGGGGGTGGCCTCATCACCCTCGTTCTTCATTTCCCAGTACCCCCCTTTTTCTGACGGGGTCATGGACTCTGGGGTTGCATCTGGGCAATGGTATTCCAGGCCGGACCCCTCCCCAAGTCTGGGAACAGCTCTCTGCGACCTGGCTGCGCCTCCCTGGTGGGATGTGCGTCCCTTGGGCTTCTCACGTTTTGACGCCTCTCCTCGGAAAAGTTGGGCCCTGGCTTCAACTTTGGACCGCGGGGGAAAAGAAGCCGTCGGTTCAACCGGAGGCTTCCCTTCCCAACCACTGGCTTCCTTAACTCAGAAGCTTGCTGCCGAAAAGATGTGGTCGAGGAGCGAGAACTGGCTGGTGCCATAGCTTAGCTACGGGATGACCAGGAGTATGGGTGTTGGGAATGAACCGGTTGTGGGGATTCCCTCAAGGAAAACCATAGGGGATTGATTTTTGTGCGGTATCGGGGTCAGTCCAACTCATTCCCTGCTGAGAACCAGCAAGACAAGGAAATACAGGGAGCCCTTGAATTTGCAGTCACAGAAAGCATAGCAGCCGGTGACTATGAGAGACGGGTTCACTCACCAGTCCATCTATGCCCCGGTTCGGGGAATGATTTCGAGTCATTAGTGTTATTGTTATTGTCCTTTTTCTAAACAGTAGACCCCCTTTTGGTTGACCAAGGGACACGCACAATTTCAGGGGAGCACTATTTTGAGAAACCCGGATCTCAGTATTTCAAGTCAAGCATCCTACGAAATCGTTGCAGGTATTGTGTCGCAAGCATATGTGCCGTTTGTCTGCTAACCTGCACTCTCCCCGTTTCAGGCCATGCAAAAGTTCGTGTCAAGGTGTTCGTTTCAAGGCCATGCAAAAGGGGGCCCTAAACAGACATCTCACGTCCTGGAAGTAGCCCCCATGATTGTTTTCAGTATGGGAGGGTCCGTTAAACCTGGTGAGGACCTCTCGACAAATGATTTCCATCTGAATAGCCGTTTAAGCTACTGCCAATAACCTCAACAAATGCCACACACAAACAAAACATGTCAACAAGTATGCAATTATTCCTTGATAGTAGGACAACAAGGTGGTGCACCTGTTGGTTGACGATTTTTACTCGGTCCTAAACCCAAAGAAATACGATTCCAATTTGGAGGGGCATCCACCAAACGTCTGATAGTGCAGAACTCGCTGTCATAACTCACTTCCTGAGTGGATTTGGCCAATCAAACTCGAAACTTCATGTGCCACTAAAATGGCTAGGTCCTCCAGTAGAGAGCTTAGAACAAGGGTACCGACTTTTCCCTGTAGTCGATTTTACTAGGGGAACCCTCCCCAAAAAAAGGGTGAGAAACGGCACTACTGGGGGACCTAGACATGGCCTTCCCAAACAAAACACACCTCCATTTGCTTAAGTCCCCTGGAAAAAAAAGAAGAAAACACAATATTTCCAGTAGTGATAGATTCCCTTTAAAACCAACAAGAGAAAATATAAAATACTCTTGACTCTCCTGGATGCCATCCGGCAGGGAGCCAACGAAGATCTTCTTGGGAGCCTCGTGCGCGAAAGCTGCGCAGCGCAATTTCTTTTTCACCCATGGACTTTTGGCTCTGCATTGGGGGCACTTGGTTAAGACCCCTGGAAAATTGCGTCCAGTAGTGACTGATTCCCTGTAAAACCGAAAGGGGAAATAGAACATATTATTAAGCAAATGGAAGAGAAGACTATATAGGGACTTAAATCCTAACAAAACAATGGTTTCAACCATGGTTTCAAAGGTGGTGCGCACTGGATTCGTTCCCAACCACGATATGTCATCGGCACTTCACCTTGTCAGGATTTTCTTGGCTCTGCAGGGGCAGTTCCAGGTATGGGTTTGCGAGGCACGTGCCCCGAATATATTTCCGCAGTATACCACCGCCATGCCAAAAATCCATACCCAAAAACATGATTGACTGCAACATCCCTAAAGGTTTGTGTATGGCCTCGCTTTTACCGATCAAGCCAGGTAGCACACTCCAAGAGTGCCAAGCCGGGAATTCGGCGCCAGATTTTGCCCCGTCAGTATCGCTGGTTGCTTGCATTGAGGGCATCTGTTCCGCTAGTTAACCGAAATGTCCCATGGGAGTGTGGTTGAGTGTGGTTGGTTGACCGCTAATTCATTGTATTTTGAACCATGGGTTTGTGGGTGGGTGTTTTTGGTTTACTTGCAAATGAGATCGGGGCCTCCACCGTAAAATGCCACCTGATTGGGCCGTCAGAAGGGAATCCTTGCCATGGGTGTCCAAAAGTGCCTAAGTTGATGACCATCCCTGCACTGGACGAAATCCATTTCGCACCACCAAAGACACCCTGGAATGATGATTCCCCTGTAGGATTGCGTCCATCCACTGTAGCAACCCTCAGATTTGCCCGTGGCCATCTGGGTCCCGGGCAGAATCCCGCATGAGGACACGGCAAGTTGAAATGTTGCCCCTGTGGTTGTGAATTGGAATTTTGCCTCCCGTCCTGCCTCTCACTGCCTCTCACTCACATTGACATGACTTGGGGAACCCCGCTTTTGCTTGGTTTTACGGGTACTTCAGCAATTTGGAGGGTCTCCTCTAAGTTCGAGACGCAGCGACATTCGAATTCGTGCTTGAAATGGGAGTCTCTCAAATTGAGGAATCGCGTGCTCCTGAGGAGTGGCCGTGAAAATCGTCAAATCTGCCAAAACACACAGATTTGGCACGCACATGGGCGTGCCTTTTGTTCTAGGCGACCCCTCCAAAATGGCAGCATTGCCTTAAAGCCATCCCAGAAAGGGCACCCTTAAGAAGACACACCAAATAGCTTCCAAAAGAGGCATGCGGGCACTTCGAAGGCCTGTTGACCGGGTAAGCCGGAAAAGCACACTCCAAAACCCGGAGAAAAATCTGAGTGAGAACATACTTCTCCCCTAGGGATACAGTATGCATCTACGATATAAAAACTGTATACCCCATCTCCAGCAGACTTGCCCAAAAGACCTGGGATTAAACGGATTCACCCACTGGGATTGACAACCTTGAGACAACATGACAGAACCAGTCGCTCATATGTGATCGATTCACATTGGGCGAGTGAGTTGGGGGTGGTGGCAACAGTCAACATGGCTCCCTGGGGTGCTTTAATCAAAAAAGCGAATGCCAAATAAGGCCCCTCGTGTTGCCCCCCCCCCGAGGAAAAAAAAACAACAAACACTTCCTCAAGGCACCTGCCGACAAGAAACGGTTGCAGCCACCTGTGCAATGGGAGTGGAATAGGGCGCCAAGGGTTGAGGAGCCTCACCGGGACCACCGCCTGAGCGGAGCTCAGAGAGGTGGCTGTCCGACGTTTTGGGCCGAAAGTTCCGCTCCGATCCCAAACTCTTTTCAAGGGGTTGATTCCCCATTCTCTCAACCATCGTTCTTTTCAAGAACCAGCTGTTTCTGTTATTTTTTTTAGCTTTCAACCATCGTTCTTTTCAAAAACCAGCTGTTTCTGAGGTTATGATGGTTTTCTAAAAAAAAAAACTGGAAAGAATGGTTGGAAGTGTCCCCTAGATCTTCAGGATTGCCGCCTGGTCCAAACCAACAAGTGACGAGAGTCAAGGTGAGCAATGGCCACAGAAATGCTATGGGGAAAGCGGGCTTGCCCAACATGATTGCTGGAGGGTACGTATGTAGACTGCAAAGGTTGCCAAGCAAATGTTGGCCACGCAAATGCGATGCAGACTTGTGTTTGCATCGTCTAGCATATCTAATGCTCCCAGCAGATCGATTCGATTCTTTCGATTGTATGCATGCTCGCTCATACATATACGTGTAGGTTTAACATCGTCTTTCTGAAATGGACATCCCCACAAGGCGGCACCAAGGTCCAAAACAGGGCAATACCTTTTAAAGGTCTTTGGGACATTCCCTTCCCCGTGCGGATGGGCTTGCCTCCGTGCCGTGTGGCTCTAGCAAACAACTTGCCCCACAATCAAGCCTCGGGCAGGGACAGTGCCAGCCATTGGTGCGGCCCCGCCCCTTTCATTTTGTTTCCATTTGATTTGCCGCCTGGAAACAATGAGAACCTATCTCCAGTGAAATCGATGCCCATCTTCACCAGCAAGGGAAACTGAAAAACTACTCAGCAAATGGATGCTTTTCTCATAGTTCTTTGGATACGACCAGTGATACTAGAAACTCCATAATGTTGACCCAGGATCTAAGTAGAACCCATCCCACTCGGGGGGTGTTCCCTCAGTGACGAATCCCCACTAAAAGGGGACACCCCCCAATCAAAAGCAAGCAGGGGTTCCGCTTAATCCGGGGTTAACATTAGTTCAGAAACTGCACGATCCATGGGCCGTTCTAAGGAATGGTCCCGGCCATTACCCCGATACTGCGATTGTCCAAGGATTTGGGCGATCGTTGGAATTGGGACCCCAGCAAAAGAACATAGTTTTTTGCCTGGTGAGTGAAACAAAGCAAAACAGCAACAAGGGGAGCTAATTCTGGGGAAGGTTGAAAGGAACATCGCAAAGGGGCCAATCTTTTCCAAGGCCTGGCCCTTGGCCCCGTCACAATGGAGACGTCAGAGTCAAATTGGGCCACTCCGAGTACACGCAAAGGCCCCGCAGAAGGGGTAGGGTTGCAAAGTCAAACCACGCGTGTTTTTGTTCTTTCACCAACAGCTGAAAGCTATCGTACACGCAGTGGATCCCAGTTTGCACTATGGTAGGTAACCAGCCGTTGTCCAGGGGATAGCCATTACCCAACAGGCGCAAAATGCGATCTGCAAATATGCCCAGGTGGCATCCCCAACAGCCGCGGAACCCCCTGGAACCAAATCTTCTATTTGAGCTTCCTCCCTGAAAGCTGTTCCGAACCACCCAATTTCTCGCGTACCTGGGCCTATCCACTCCTATCCACCCCAAAAGTAACTTTCAGCGGTTCAGAAAAATCAAAACGTGATATGGGGACTTGAAGCCCATGGTGCATTGAAGCGCCCCCAGCGCGCCCAACCGAGCCTTGGTTCTTTGCCAGCATCACATCGCAGGGGCCTCAGGCCATTGATCTGTCTATCGTTGCTTGCCGCATGCAAGAACTCCCCCCGGCTTACCCCGCATCGGTGAGCTCGTATGGCCGGACTCAGCGATGCATAAATTAATAAAATCGTGCCAACCCCCGCCCCCCGCAACAAGTACCCCACTGAGTGCCAGCCATGAGTATTTTCTTGGTTGACGTTGGAAGGGGAGCAAACATTTTCAGACTTTAGCAGTTAAGTGGTTGGATTTCAACCACTCAACCACAATTTACGCAAAAATGTCAAAACTGTTTCCCAACGACAACCATGTTTTCTGCACCTTGGGCATGTTTTTCTTTCAGCGAGTCGGGCAGCTTCCCGAGCTTTGCAACAGAGAGGGCAACCAAAAACGTACGCCCCCCCCCCCTGCGTTGCTTTGGTTGAACGTTTAAAAGTTCTTTGTTCGGTTGCTAAACCTCCTAAAACTCACTTTGCTTGACCCCAAACAAGTGATTCTTTTTTGGGGGTTGCTGAACCTCTGAAAAATGAATCTATTCAGAAACCCGAAGGGCGCTGTCGAAAAAAATATATATAAAGAAAACAAAAAGGTACCCGCCAAAGGAAGGCTCCGGTACGGAGGCGTCTGAGTAGTGATAAGCTACTGTGGATGGTTGCGAAATCCGCTTAGGCACCACCGTTCAGAATCCCTGGAATGACTCGATTCACCTGTAAATACCAACAAACAATATGATTTCAACCATGGTTTCAAAGTGGTGCGAAATGGATTTTGTCCATCCACAGTAGCTGCCCTTTAAAACGAGGGCGAAATGGCTGCGGCTCGAAAAAAATGACGCCCAAGATGTCACTGTTTTTCTTTTTTGTCTTATGTTTACGGAACGGCTAAGCTAAGTTTTTGAGCCACACCGAAATGAATACATGCAAGAACATGAGAAGCCTGTTAATGTTAACCCCATAGAAATCAACCCCAGTTTATTGCTAGGGGGCTGTCTCTGGGTTTAGTGCGGAATCAGACCACTTTTGGAGGGGCCGAAAACCCCTATAAATAAACTGGTTGGTTGATGTTCATATGGGGCCAAGATTACCCAACATGGCACCTGGGCTGTGGAAATGAACAAACTACTGTGGGTGGGACGAAATCCATTTCGCACCGCTCTGAATCCATGCAACACCCAGTGCTTGTTGGTATTTCCAGGGGAATCGACTCATTTGAGGGTCTCTTGGGTGGTGCCTAAGAGCATTTCGTCCACCCAAAACGGGAAGCCAAGGCGCGCAAAGCGCCCGGGAAGGTGAGCGTGCGGTCGCAGGCCTCCTGTTAGGCGTTGCTCGAGGCACGTGTTGCTGAAGTTGCTCTAGGCGTTGGTTGGTTGGCTGAGATGGGTTTGGATGTTTTTTTTTTTTCCCCCCTTTTTTTTTTTCGTCGTTTGGTTTGGGGGCGTGCTTGTTTTGTTGGCTTGGCTTGGCTTGGATTCATTTAGTTTGGTGGCTTGGTTGTTGTTTGTTTTGTTTGCGATTGTTGTGCTTCCATTTGCGTTTAAGCCCCGTGGGGGGGGGGAACATGTCCAGATCCGAAAAAGAAGAAAACATAACAGAACCAAGTTGTGTTCTTATTTGTGCGTCGGCTGTGCTCAACAACAACTCTCCTCCAAAAGGTATGGAAAGTTTTCCTTTATGATTCAAGTATTGGTTAGGGCTTCTGACAACAGTTGGGGAATGAACCCAGAGTTCCCCTAAAAGCAAACCACAAGGGATGGTTTATAAGGTTCATTCCCTCATTCCTGCGAGCACCAGCAAGCAAATGTCAGAGCTGCTCCCAGTTGGCTTCAAAGGTAAGTTTGGCAAAATCACGTCAAACTACAGTAGATGGACAAAATATTTAAACCCCTGACATAAGGTATCTTTTGTGCACCCCGCACCCCAGATCTCAATGTTGAAATGTCAGCGCTGACTTTATGTTAGTGGGGCTTGATTTGATTTGTCCACTGGGCCCGTGTCCCTGCGACACATTCCAACATTGAGATTTGGGGGTGCGGGGTTGGTTCATATTCAAGGGATTGAATATGTCGTCCATCTACGGTAGCCATTGTTTGAAACTGTTTGTTTACGGCATTTATTTCCCTGATGGTCATGACAGGGCTCTTTCTGCCCGACGAGCCTCATATGGTAAACACCCTCCTTCTCACAAGCATGGAAGCTGGAAAGGGACTCGTTTGTTGGCATGCGGCTAGTCTTCCTAAAGTGTGCACTTCCATGATTGGAAACAACTCAGAATAGGCAAGCTTGTCTTTGGACACCCCTGGCTGAAACTAAAGCTGAATCGGGGGGGCCAAGGTTCTATGTTTGGTATGGCTTTTCTTCGGCCCCATCCACCCACAAGACCTTTACCTCTTGAGTGGAACCAGGTGGCAAGCCCTCACTCATGGCCTGAAACTCACTTGCTGAGTGGATGGCCCAACAAAAGTTCAAACTTTGTATTTAGCACTAAAATGGTCCAAACCCAAAAAGTTTAAAGTTCATGAACTCAGGAAGTGAGGAAAAAATCCGGGCTTCAGGCTTGGCGTTCTTGGGGTGTCAGTTGTTGGATTTGGGTTGCCTCAAGGACCCAAAGATGCTTTTGAAGGCTTCTTGGCTTCTGGGTAACAAAATGACCCAGGATCTAAGTAGAACCCGTCCCATTCGGGGGGTGTTCCCTCCAAAAGTGCTCTGACTCCAACCACTAAAAGGAGACACCCCCCGATCAAAAGCTACCAGGGGTTTAACTTAGATCCGGGGTTAACAGTAACAAAAGGATTGCAACTTTTTTTCTGGGAACCAGAAAGCTAAGAAACAAGTTGAACCACTGGACAATTCCCTGAGAAATTCCCGGAGAACCAGCAAGCTAAAAAACTAGTCAAACGAAATAATTGCAACCCACTGGGTCCTTTGAGGAAGAACCCCCCGCACCGTCACCATCCTGAGAATGGAAGCGAGGATGCCATAAGAATCTTGAGCTCACCGCCGATCGAGTTCGGCCTAAAAAGGCAACCAGCCTGGGTGTTTGCCTCTTAAAAATGGCGACCAAGCACAAAGACAGACTCAAGTTGACTCCTTGGCGTTGAGCGCCTCCTGCACTGAGCCGAAGGTCACAAAGGCCTTGGATCGCAGGCCCCAAACATTTTCCACTTCCATTTGCTTGGGTATATTGTTGACTTTCCCTTTTGGGTTTGGAAGGGAATCCATCACTACTGGAAACATGTTTATTTTTGCCAGGAGGTTAAGCAAATGGAAGACATACCGGGTGACACGTGTTCCTGTGCGTCAAAAATGGGTCGCCGACATACCTGGGTTCTACCCTGGCAAGTGGAGGTAAGTGGACCTATGGACTAAACTTCTGGTGGGATATTTTTTTCCCATACCCTCTTGCTCCCGTAGCTCCAAGGCAAATTGGTCAGAATGGAAAGGAGTTTGGGTTTGAATTGAAAGGGAAAATGGAAAGGACATCATCATGTTGCACAAATGGGTTCAACATGCGGGCCTCCCCATGTCACAGAGCGACACAAGGGGCATGAGGACTAAGTTCTCATGTCCCTGGTTCGTTTCTCTGTGAATGCCAATCAGCTAGGTCCTCCAGTAGAGAGGTTAGAATAAGGGTACCCTTTTGCTGTAGTCTATTCTAGTAATGGAACCCTCCCCAAAAAATGAAACGGTAAAAGGGCACCTAGCTGGGGGACCTAGATAAGGGACTGAGTGCCACGAAAGACCATGCGGTTCTGGCAACCTGCCCATCCCTTTGCAAGCACTAAACCAGCATTTGTGCCCTGGATTCCACGCTGCTTTCCGTTGGATCCATCAAAGTGGACAAGTCATTTTGCCCACTCGCAGACAGAAATGAAACTGACCAAACATGATTTTCACACAGCTCCCTTTTTGGGCGCATTATGTTTTTTTCACGTGGTGTTGCGCTTTCAGCATGCAACCGGGTGTGGCGCACCCTGTGGAGATTCACTAAAGTAGATTGGTTGACCATCTAAGTGGTTGGATAAACACTCAGCATAATTAACAGCGCAGAAACCAGGTTAGAGGTTGAACTGGGCTCACCCAGAGAAAATATTGAGACTTGGTTGCTGTTGACCCCCCTGTAAAAAGTTTAACTTTTTGTGGGTTTAGTGAACAAAAACCCTTGATTTCCCAAAAACTAAAGTCTAAAGATCCAACCCAATAGCAGTCAAGGAGAGTCCTGCCCAAACTGGGCCTCCCAGCCCATTGCTTGCCTGGAGGGCATTTCTCCTGGAGGCATCTCGGGGGTTGCCTGAGGCCTACGAGCCTAGGGCCCGCCAATGGGCAAATTTTGACCAAAAAAAACTCCGTTATAAGGGGGGGTGGTCCAACCCCTGGTTCCGACGGATCAGAAAAAACTATACTCAAAAAAAAGAAGGAGTCATCCTAAGCAAATGCTGCACGCAACCGTCGTTTCGTGGCCAAGGCGGATCCGCATCCATCACGCGGCTGCTTTAAAGTGAGCTTCCTGTTGGTTTTCCCTGACCTCCTGAATTCTCCGGACTTCGGCGAATCCGAAAACGCAAAAGGACGGTTCCCTTGTTGCAAGGGGGCCAACGCCGAAAAGTGAGGCCATACTGTGAGTGGTTGCGAAATCCATATCCTGCACCACCATTCAGGAACCCTAGCGTCTGATGTTTCAGCCGTGGTTTCTCAGGTGGTGCGATGTCTGGATTTCGCACCCATCCACCCGGTTTTTGTTTGGACAACCCGAGCTGGCACGGCAAGGCTGTAAAAGCGGGGGCCATGGACCCAGAAAAATGAAACACCTGGGCCCCAGGGCGGGCACCAAGCAGTCAGAGACCGGCTGACTAGGTCCCATTTGAGAGCTTGGAATAAGTTGGTACCAACTTTGCTTGTGGTCTAAATAGGGGAACCCCAAACCCCGAAAAAAAGACAACCAGTTTTGCATCAACCCACCAAAGGCCAGGGGGACAAATTCAAAACGCAAAATACAACACACAACCAAGGGCCACGGTTGAAACAAAGTCAAGGGGTCACGGAGACCCCTGGTCATTACTCCATTCTCTTTTTCGGCTGGGGAAGTAGAAGCCGCGCGGGTTTCGAAGCTCGCCTTGATGAAGATCTCCTCGACATGGCCATAGGCCTCGAACTCCTGGCGGAGCTGCTCCTGGCGCGATGATGCGTGGAGCTGGGTGGGTGGGTGGGAAGGGGGTGGGTTGGGTTGGGTTGGTTTGGTTGGGTTGGGTTGAATTAAGTTGGGTTGGGTTGGGTTGAGTTGGGTTGGGTTGGGTTGGGTTGGGTTGGGTTGGGTTGGGTTGGGTTGGGTTGGGTTGGGTTGGGTTGAGTTGGGTTGGGTTGGGTTGGGTTGGGTGGGTGGGGTTGGGCGTGGGGTGGGGGCTAGAAAACAACCCTTAAAAAGTATGGGAGAGAACACATGATGTTTTTTCTGCAGCCCCCGTGATCCAGCCACAGTGAAGTCCAGGAGAAACAAAGGTTCAAACCCCAAACCAAGTTGCCCTTGAAAAGCAACTCGGGCTGGAAACCAGAACTAATAACAAAACAAGTATCCAAAAACAAGCCGCGCATTTTGTTGAATACTGTGGATGGACGAAATCCTGCACCACCTGCAAAATGGACTTCGCCACCATCCACAGTATCTAAGCAAAACAGCCCCAAGAAAATCAACCAGACGTTTAGTCGTTAGGCCTGGCTTCCCCAGTAACACATTCCATTCTTGATTCCCATCCTGGGTGATGTCTGCAGGCAGCGATCCCACAAACACCTTCCGCATCTCATCCGCTTGCAGGGCCTTTCGGCTTCCAATCTCTCGTTTCCAGGGGGGAACCAATGAAGTAGCTCAAGCGACCCGATCCGTTTTTTGTTTTTTGTTTTCCATGCCAGACATGGACCTGGATTTGTTTGTTGTTGTTTCAGCGATGTCGTTTTTTTCAGGTTGCACCCTGTGTCATGAAAGGCAAGCGTTGGCCAGATGGAGCTTATGCACGCGCTGACTCGAGGCCTATGAGCCGAAAACGAAGGCGTGACAGCGAGGCCTCGGGCCTGGGCCTTGGGCACCAGAAAATGCCCCCTATACTCCAAATGCCCACTTTTGTTTTCGGGGATGTTTTTTTTGAAAAACATGGGGTTCCATGGTAAAGACCTCCTTTTTTCAGTAGAGTCGACATGATACCTTTTAAACAAAAATCATGAAGGTATCGGGTGTAAGGGGTAAGCTGCATGTTATCACACAAGGGTCAGCGTCCATCTTGGGCTGGGGGTTCCCATTTAGTTTCAAGGGCCATCAAATCCGCCAAGCCAAACAACTAAGGGCCATCTTGCAAGGGTGCTCCCCTTCGATGTCACAAGTTGGTCCTCTTAAGGAACCACCAGGATCCTTTGTGGATTGGCCACTTAGGAGGTTCACGGCAACTTCAGAGAAAGCTTAACAGTGGCAAACAACCCGTCACACCCACGGCGGCCTACGTCAAACTAGAAGACCCTGAAATATGCGGAAAAACCTCGTAATGGCCCTCTTGGACGGACAAAATCAAGGTCCCTGCCAAAACAAACGAACACACACACACACAAATCTGGAGGGGAACCTTTAAAAATCTTGGGCCACTGGGAAAACTGGGTTGCCCTCAGATCCCTGGCTGAAAGTTTGACTTGCAGCGGTTTAAATGGAAACTACTACTAGGCCAACTAAAATCAGCTAAAAGCCTAAGGATCCAAATGGACCAAGACAATTTTCCAATTCAAATGCTGTGAATGTTTGATTCGCTCAATTCATGCGATCCAAACCCTAGGCTCCCCGAAACTTTGGTTCCTAGGTGTTCGTACAATTGACCCAAGCATGTTCCTCAAAATCATGGCTTTTCTCAGAATCAAGTGGAAAAGGACATCTTCCATTGTCTTGTTCGCCCCCTGGAGAAAAATAAGAGACAATATGTTCAGTAGTGCAATCGATTCCCTTTAAGACAGGTGAAACAAAGAAATGATGCTCATTTCAAGTGGAAGTTCCCGTGTTTCAAGTGGCCAAGCACGGCTTTCTGGCCTCAAACTGGGCTTGAAGCCAGATCCGAGTCCCTGGTTGCTTCTTCCCCCTGGGCTTCCGGCTCGGCCACCTGGCCAGCGCTTTGGCTGAAGGACGAAGGCGCTTACTCCCAGAACCCCGAAAAACCGATGCATTGAGGAAACTCCTGGGAAATTGACACCCCCTTCTTGGATTCCTTCCGATGTGTGGAGTAAGTCCTCCGGTAAACCCTAACTAAACTCCCCAGACTCGCGGCATCTTGGTTGCTGGCCAAAACGTCTCTGCAAGAAGACAATAACTTGTTCTGGGGTCCAATGGACAATCCAGTTTCAACCCAAAAGTCCCAAGGGATGATTCCCCATTCTTTCCAACCATCGTTCTTCTCAAAAACTGGCCGTTTTCCCTGGGGTTCTGGAGGTTCTCTAGAAGGATCCCTGGAAAGAATGGAAAAGGAAGGCACCCCTGGAAAAAAGTTCAAGTCCAAAGACCCCTTGCCAAATAGCTGCCATGAAAGGAACCCCCAAAACGCTGATCCACTGGTAGAGAAAAGGGTGTGGGTCCAAATTAAACACCCAGAAGGCCGCAGACTTCTCCGTCCCTGGCAACCCATTTGCCAGAAATTTCTATTTTGGGGTGACCCGACTTTTGACCCGCAGCCCACAACTTCTTTTGTCACCCCCCGCCCTGTTCGGAAGTCCCCTCCGCTCACTTCCGATCCAGCGGACTGGCCGTCTATCGCTGGACATATCTCTTCACTTTTTCCAAGGGCTGGAGCAAGGGGGGATTAATTATGCAAGGGGAACCAGGGAAATCCCGAATTTGCCAACAAAAAAAAGATTATGCAAGTAGGGGAACAAGGGAAATCCCCAATTTACCGTAAAATTTCAATGGTTTTGTGACCATATTCCCAAAAAGCTTAAAGGGGAGTGAGTATTAGATTCACTGTCAGCAAAGCCAAGGTATCCTTTGGAAGAATTACCCTCCCACCCATTAACATGGAACCCGACGTTCGGGATCCGGTCCCCTTTAGAAAAAAACATGTCCAAACCAGGATCGACTCCTTGAAACATCAGATTCCACGTACTTAATTGGTGGGAGGCTATGTGCCATTTAGCGCCCGCTTTGAGCCCAAGCCATGCTCGTTGCACCTCCGTCCGCTTGGCGAGCCCGCAGAAAAGCAGGGGCCACACCACCCGGAAGATGTGCACCCTGAGTCCGAAAACCAGAAACCAAGGAAAACGTGGACCCCCCGCCCACTGGGTGAAACACCCCGTAAACTCGGTTGCTTTCTGCTCCCCTGCTAAAAGTTTAACTGTTAGTGGTTTAATGGAAAACCCATTAGTTGGCAAAACGTTAAAGTCCTAACATCCAAGCAAAATGCACCAAAGTAAAGGTTGTCATTTTCCTCGCCTCAATCCAACTGGTTTAGGGGGTGGGCGCCATCTTAAGACCAGAGTGCCGGTGTGGACCCGAATTGCATGAGTGAAGATGGGCATTAGAGAGTACAACAAGGGCCTACATTTTTAGATTGGGGTTGTGCATGCTCGAAAAAGCCATACCGCACAATGACGGGAGGAAAGAGTGTGTAAGTAACTATTTAGCCCCTCGTATTTCCCTTTCACCCTGGGTTCGAAAACTGGTCTTTCAACCACCCTCCTATGTGAACGGGGGAAAGATGTGCATGTTGGTTGCAGCCCCGGAATTTCAAGAATAAGTACTGTCATGGGGCCTGGGCTGGTAAGGCCCCCTTTTGCTGGCGTGTTGGAGATGCACAGATCCAATGCCAATGGACTGCCCGCTTGTGGCGGATTGTCAAACTTGGTTCGGGTTGCTCCCCACCCCCTAAATGGCAGGCTAAAGGGATACCAAGCAGTTTCTGGCTTGGTTGGCCCAGAAAAACAGCGAACATAATGACCCCAATGTTCATTGCTAAGAATACCTTCGGGTGTGGGGAGGGGGGGTTGGCGTGTGCCTGCCAAGCACAAGTCTCCTCGCTTCTCCTTGAAGCAGAACCCAGGAGCAATCAAGAGGTGAGCATCTCAAAATGGGGGACACAAGCAAACAAATAACAAGTACACTACGCAACAAGACCAGGTGATCCAGTAGAGAGGTTAGAATAAGTTGGTACCAACTTGTTTTTCTTCTGTAGTCTATTTTAGGGGAACCCTCCCCCAAAAAGGGTAAAAGGGCACTACTGGTGGACCTAGAGACAAAACAAAAGCAAACAAACACGCAAGACAAAGGCCATCAAGCAACACAAACACAACAAAACGAACCAACACGAGGTCACACACTTGGTTGGACGCTGGACGGCGTCCCTGCAGACCGTTCAGGCTGTTCAGACGAGTCATCGAGGCATCGAGGCCAGGGCAAGAAGTACCGCAGCGGCAAGGAAGAAGTGACGAACTGCCACCTTGCAGTTTTCGGAGAACTGAGTTGCTGATTTCTAATTCTCACTACCCTGGGAGTGGGTTCATCCTTGGGAAACGACCGAAGTGAGTCCAAAATGGCACCCACACTCCCAGGGCGGGGAGGAGGGGGGGGTGTCAGAATTTCTGTCCTGAGTGGATGCGCCAAAAGAATCCTCAACGCTCAGGGACCCAGGAATAGAAGGTGATCACCTTTTGGGGCCATGACTTGAACATGGCCAAAATTGGCAAACCAAAAGGTCAAAAGGTCGCATCACTTGCAACTAAAGGACCTGAACTTAAAACTTGCCCCATTACTTAATAAGACTTAATCATCATCCATCCAAGTCTCCCGCCCAAGTGGTAGGGAAAAGGAAACAACCCCGGAGTGATGCTGACAACCCCAGAAACAGAAAGAAAAGGCCTGTAAACTCACTTCCTGAGTGGATGGGCCAAAAAAGGTCCACAGGTTTTGACCACTCAAATGGCAACCAAGACCAAACAGTTTCAAGTCCGAAACGGAACTCAGGAAGTGAGAAGGTGTGTACGGAATATCCTGGCAACAGACAACTCGTCTTTCAAACACCCTCCAGGAGCCTTGGTGAGTGCCTGCCCGTGGGGCTCTCGCCGAAGGGGCGCCCTAGGTGATAAACTCAGCTTCCCTCTGAGTTGTTTTGGAGCCAAAGAAGCGGTGGCTGGGTGCTGACAAAAGGCGTAGTTTCCCATGCAAACCCTCGATAGAAAAGCCAGGGACGCGTTCAAATCCCCCAGATCTCCAAAATAAGTGGTTTCCCTGCGGCTTTTTTGTTGAAACTAACATAAACCAAACCGAACCAACATCAACCAGGTCCCACCAACGTGGCTTGGTGTTGACGAAAGGATTCCCCGGATCTCCAAAAGTGGTTTCCCTGCGGCTTCCAGGAACTGAAGAAGTGAGACCGTCAAATCAACGGCTAGTTATCTAGTCTCCACGACCCCTAGCAAAAAGGGGTCATAACATGTCATAACCCCTCAATTTTGGGAAATGACCAACCATTTTCAAAGGGTCAGAAGGAGACTCCAGGCTTGGTTGACGTTGGAAGGAGAGCAAAAAAAAACAAAAAAACCAAAAAAAACAACATATTTGTTCAGTGGTTGGATTTCAACCACTCAACCACAATTTACGCAAAAATGTTTCTAGTGTTTCCCAACAACAGCCATGGCAGTAACATGATTAGAGTTAGGCCCAGTTATAGAATGTATATGTTATTGTTTGCTTCACTTTGAGTCACTGGTATCCCAAGTCTACCCCAGGTAAAAGGAGGTCAAATCCTCTGGCA
This sequence comes from Effrenium voratum, assembly GCA_963377175.1. NCBI lineage: Eukaryota > Dinophyceae > Suessiales > Symbiodiniaceae > Effrenium > Effrenium voratum. The sequence continues at coordinate 585,975 of CAUJNA010002646.1, read as the reverse complement.
ACAGCCGCGCCACAGGAGCTTGGACGCGTATCTCGGCAGCTTCTCGTACCAGTCCCGCCTCTGGAACGCTGCAACGCGGATCGGGGCTCGGAGCGGGTCGGATCTCGCGTAGGTCCACCACCCAGTTTCATCAAATGGGGGTCGACGTCCAGGGGGGTCTTTTTTTAGTGGGGGTTCCTTTCCTCGAGGAAAAGACCGCTAAGTTATGGGTTGAATAACCTGGAGATTCATTAACCTGGAGATTCAGACCCCCGGAGGAAAAAGTGGTACCAAGCAGGCAAAAGCAACACAATGACCAAAACGCCAATTTTTGTTCTAGTGGTTTGAAGCTGGAATAACTGGAGGTCGACATGAGGTCTGATAGGTCCCTTTTTCAAGCAGGGGCTCCTTTCCTCCATGGGAACCCTCTGACTCAGCAATGGGTTGATTAATCAGGGGTTAACATTGGGGCGCTCCCATCCAACCAGGAAATAAGCGATTAGCCGCATTGAGAGCGACAGAGGGGCAAAGAGAAAGAGAGAGAGAGAGAGAGAGAGACACAGAGAGAGGCAGGAAGAGAAAGACGGGTACAAACTAGTACATATATGATATATGTATATGGTTTCCCTTTGGCTAATAATCAGAAAGTGGCGCTTCCAAAATCCGATTTCCGACCGCTACACCGCGCCTCCGGGGTTGGTCAAAATTATTGCCCAAAGGACCATGGGTAACTCCGCCCGCGTCTGGAACGGCATCCTTTTTGGTGGGTGGAGTTGGGAGGAGTTGGGTGGAGTCGGGGCCAACCGCCATATGGCGGTTTATTGGAAAGAATGTTTGACTGCCGTTCAACTGGTAACCCCTTTTTGGATGGTCAAGGGGGAAGTCAAAAGGAAACTAACTGGTGACCCATCTTACGGTAAATATACATGAGAGCCCCGGTACGTAGATTGCAAATGGCTAACTCAAGGAGCACACAACTCAAATGGCACGAGGTTGTCAACAAATACGCCCCGTGATTCCAACTAAGGAAACTGAAAATGGGTGTTCCTTGCATCACCCTTTACACCGATCCCAAAACGGGTATCCCAGAAAAACAAAGACAAACCCATCTCTTGTTTGCAATGTTTTGTTTTGTGCTTTTCGAAGGGCTTTGGACACGCGTGATTTGGCTGAATGCGCACAAGTTGCTTCGGACGAGTGCCAATGGGAACAAGTGCATTCGCAACTGTCCATCAACTTCCAAAATGGGGCACGCTTAACCACTAAACCGCACTTCCTGAATGGATTCATGGTCTTCCCAAAAAGTTTACAGTCGATTTAACCACTGAACAATGGTATCCCATGCACAAACTCCAACCAAGGGCCGAGGGGGAACGAGGGGAGGATCAAGGATCGCATTTGAACAGCCCGCGTGTGAGGACATGTGTGTGCGTGTTGTTTTTGTCTGGTCGTCTTTTCAGGTTTCTTTATGTCAAAGGGACCCGAGAAGAAAGCCATCCATTTTTGCTTGGTTGACGTTGGACGGGGAGCAACAATTTAAGTTTTAGCAGTTAAGTTGGGATTTCAACCACTCAACCACAATAAGCAAAATGTAAAATGTTTCCCAAAAACAACCATTTTCTGGGGGTCCAACTCCCAACAATGACGCATAGCTTTGTGCAGGATGAGCTCGCTGGGGGCTTCGCCCAGACTCGATCCAGCCGACCATCAGCTCTACCAGCAGCCATCGGAAGAAGATCATCCTCATCGCCAAATTTGTGCCCGGGCACCCAAAGAATTATCAATGGGTGCGGATTTAGTTCGGGATGTTTTTTGGTGGTTTTTTAGTTTGCACCCAAAAATACCCCTCCATGGTCATGATACCCAAAATGGAACCCTGGTAAAAGGAAACGTGGACTAAAACCAGCGGTCCAATTCCTGGTGGTTCAATTTTGACCCACAGCCAAATCCGCCGACCCTCTGCCTCCCGTCCCAGCCTCCTGCAGAGGGGACCGGCGTGGGATGCAACTGGATCTGATTGGAATCAATGATAGTTCCTGGACCGGTCCTGGGACCCTGGTTCTGCTGCTTGCTTGTTGTCAGCCAAAACCGGTCCCCGGGACCGGTCCCAGACCGGTCCCGGGACCAGTAAGACCAGTCCCAGGACTGGGACGCCGGTTTGGTGCTGGGACCAGTGCTGGGACCGGTCCTGGGACCGGTCCCAGGACCGATCCTGGGACTGGTCCAGCCAGAACAGCAAACAGGACTGGTCCAAGCCGGTCCCGGGATCGAGTCCTGGTGTGGCCGCTGGTATCGGATCCCACTTCAAAGCGCTGCAGACACCTGGTGCCACCTGTTTCCTCCAATGTCGCTGTTTCAGGACTGGCACCAGGACCGGACAGGGTCCCAAGTCCCAGTCACTCCCTGCGACCGGTTGAGGCACCGACGGCCTTGTTTCTAGGACCAGCTCAACGTAACTCCGTGCGGTCATTGACGGACGAGCTGCCATCTGTCTGACTTTTCCGTTAATCCTTGTGGTCGTAGAGGATCCCTGAATCTATTCTGCAAGAGAGTCCAACACGTCGAGTCAAACCGCGCCAGTCTGGGACCAGCCTGGACAGGGTCCCAAGTCCCGGTCCCTGCCGGCGACCGGTCCAGGGCAACTGTCCCCGGGGCAGTTTCGGGCGGGCCAGTTTCAGGGCGACCACTGGTCCCGGGCCAACTCGAAGTGACTTGGGCGCAAGCCGGCCCGAGCGGTAATTAACGGACTAGCTGCCGTATTTCTCACTTTTCCGTCAATCCTTCTCCCCCCAAAAAACGCGAATGCTTCTATTAGGCGTACAGAAGGTTCCATTGACCTTTAGCAGCAAGTGTGCTGCTTTCACATCTAGTAAGCCCTTTTCGAACATGAGCGTTTCTTCAGGCATCTCAATATATGAGCTTGCACGCCGACCCAATTTCACACTGGAAAATGACAAGAACAAACTGAACCAAATTGATCTACGGTTTGCGCTCTGCTACTTCGGGTCAAGCACACAAACATTCACACACATACAGTGACCACGATACAAAAGCACGGGCAGGATCTCCTATTTCAGGCCGTTGCTGGGCCAAAGAAAAGACACCCGATTGGCTGTTTGAATGTCAGGGGGATATTCACCATTCGTGAAGTGGTGTAGTCAACCCACATTGATGCCGGCTGCACGCAAGCATACTGTAGGCAGAGCCAACACTAACAGGTCAAATTAAGGATGAAATGAATGAGTCCACCTCACATCAGGCTTTTCCGCATGGAGCTGACGTTTGTTTCAGGCTGATCGACTTGTGCAGGTTGCATCGCAGGCTGCCCGCCCATCAAATCGTGAACTAGCGCACAGGAACCCTCCTACTGTACGACGTGTTTGTGGCCCACAGATGGATAGTGCAATTCCGTGATTGCTGGGAGGGAACATGAGCAGAGCCAACACACACACACACACACACACGCACACACACGCACACACACACACACACACACACACACACACACACACACACACACACACACACACACACACACACACACACACACACACACACACACACACACACACACACACACACACACACACACACACACACACACACACACACACACACACACACACACACACACACACACACACACACACACACACACACACACACACACACACACACACACACACACACACACACACACACACCGACACACACACACACACACACACTCACACACACACACACACACAGACACACACACACACACACACACACACACACACACACACACACACACACACACACACACACACACACACACACACACACACACACACACACACACACACACACACGCACACACACACACACACACACGCGCGCGCGCGCCCCCCCACGCACACGCACCCACACCCACACACAGACACACAGACACACGGACACACAGACGCACGGACACACACACACACACACCCACGCACGCACGCACAAACAAACAACCAAGCAAACAATCAAACAAACAGACAAACAAACAAACAAAACAAACAAACAAGCAAACAAGACCAAACCAAACACAACAAACAAACGAACAAACAAACCAAACAAACAAACAAACATTCAAACAAGCAAAATACCAACCACTAACAAACACGCCACAAGGCCAACAACTCGTGCGTCATGAGGCCCACCGGTTTACATTGCGCCCAAACAATTGGAGTCACTATTCAAATTACAAAAGTAAGCCCAACCAAATTCTAATTCTCACCTCCTGCGTGGATGCGCCAAACACTTCCTAAACTTTGTGTTGGCCACCAACATTGTCTTCCCGATAGGCTTAAAGTCCAGGACGTCAGGGAGTGAATTTACTACACTTAAACTGATTACTCAGTTGGCCATGACTAAACATAGACCAAATCAGGAAAACCAAAAGGTCGAAAGGTCAGTGAGATTACATTGTACCAAATCAATGTGTGATCCTCCCAAGTGGGCATGTCTTTCAGGGGAACCCCTCTGCAACAAAAACAAGAGCAGTTGCTCTTGTGGTTTTCCTTTGAGGCCGCTCCAAAACGGGGTGCCCTCAAGAAGGCACACTCAAGTTGAATTGTGGAAGAAAAAAACTCAGTTGCCAGCACGATCCAACAATCACAGGTGGACCTTTTGACACCTTGACTAAACATGGACCAAGTCAGGGAAACCCAAACTGGGCCGTCCGCAAACCCCCTTCTGAAAGTGAATAACTTTTTAGTGGCTAAATGGAAACCCAACCACTTGAATCAACTAAAAAAAAAACTAACTTCCATTTGCTTAAGCGCCCTGGAAAAAATAAGAATATGTCCAGTCGCGAAGGGACACTTACCCAATATTCAATTCAGCAAACGGAAGCTAAGGACTACCGGACGGTTTTCTGAACCGCCCAGAAACGGCTCACTTCGACTCATGGACCCCCCAAAAAAAGGTCCAAGCTTTTTGGCAAGTGCCACGAGATTGGCATTTTAAACCGAACAAGTGCCTAAAGTCTCATGAGCTCAGAGGTTAAAAGCCCAGATCCCTTCGATGCGCCGGAGCCGTGCAGCCAAGAAGCTGCCCAGGCCTCATGGCCCGCACCATGTGACTCCAAACGACGAAATGCCCACCAAAGATGGTTTTATCTTGGTTTCAAAGTGCGAGAAGCGGATTTTCAAGCAACCATCCACAGTACACATTGGCAACCCATGTAGGTAATATATGTATATATATATATATCTATATATGTATACACATCTATCATATATACATATATCATATATATATATATGTATATCTCACGTTTACCCTATAAATGGGTTAGACCTTTGGATATATTACCTACGTGGATTGACCGGGAATCAACCAGCAGAAAACCAGGGCAGGAATGGTGTAGATTGTCAGCTTCCTCCTAGTTGGTGGTTGGGAGCCGTCCAAATCCAAACCACCAATTAGGGGTAGCCTGAAATTGGGGGAGGGCTCCTGGTTCCCGCACTTGCGCTATTCAGGGATCCACCGTATGCTAAGCAAGGCATGTTATCTTTGTTCTCAGCCACCGCTTAAATTCAACACCAGCTGCCCGGTGACTTGCAACAAAAGGAGTTGTTTTGTCTAAACCATCTGTACCGAGAATCCAAAGCAACAAGGGAAAGGGTTGGAATCCACAGAACATCGTTCACAAAAGGAAAACACACAGACAAACAAACCAACAACAGCAAATGCAAGCAACACCTTTTACATCCTTTTGCTAAGCCACCAGCTAAGGTGATTGATGACGCACTCAGCAACTCCAAGACATTTTGGGACAAAAGGGGCCCAGTGGTCTTAGACCTGGTTGGGACATCGTCATTTCTAGAGCTCCCCATTTTTGCCCCCTTACATACTGTACATGGACGAAATCCTGCACCACTTGAAAAGCGTGGGAAACCATTGTTGGTTGGCATTTACACGGGAATCGAATCATTCTGGGCTAGATCCCCTGCCAAAAGTTTAACTTTTGATGGGTTATATAAATGGAAACCACCACTAAACTAGGCTGGAATTAGGACCCCAGCAACAAATATGTTTTTGCCTGGTGAGTGGAAAACAAAGGGCCCCCCCCCCCAAAAAAAAGAGCAAAAAGCGGAGCTAATTCTGGGGAAGTAAACTCTAAAAGGCTAAAAAGCCAAGGGGATGGTTGGGAGCCACGAAGCATTCCAGGGTTTCCTTAGGATTTCGTCCGCAGTATCCGGGGCCCACAAGGCGATGTTACAATCCACCTGCCTTCCAAGAAGCTACGAAGTCCCATTTGCCCTTCCGAAAATCCCTTCCAAGAATCCATGGAAGCCGCCAGGAGGGTTTTGGAAGACTACATTCCTTCTGGGGAAGGCCCGGATCGTCCACTTCCATGATTGTTGGAGGGAGGGTAAGGGATCAAACGCATCAGCTGTGGGAGCTATCTCTCTCGTTCTCGAAAGTCAAATGCCACTTACGACCGCCGCGCTTTCGGGGCAAGCTACCCTCCCACACAACAACATGCGACCTGTCAGGAGGGCCCCTTCAAAGCAAAATGATCTTCCAGGACCCCCCCTGTCAAATTCCGAGTGGGAGGGTGATCCTAAATTCTCACACGGCCTTAGTAGAACGCGAAACTGCTTCAATGTACCCCCAGGTGACAGTGACATGCAGCGCACAAATATCTGCAATGCTTACAACGATAAAACAACACCTGAAAAAGGGGATGCTAAAGCAAAGAACCATCAGCTGGCAGTACCTCCAGGTGAGCTCGCTATCATGCAGAAATATGCTAAAGCAACTTGAAATCAATCATACGCTGCATCCCTGATTAGTTGGTTCGTCCATCACTACACTCGCCAACAGTGCTGCCTCCAGGTCAGGATTTACAAAAAGCATACTCAAAACAAACGCACTGTGGGAGGGCGGCGGGATTTACGCATCAAATGTCAATATTAATCAGGCAGATTTCTAAATGTTGTAGGGCAAGAAAATACAATTGTTTTTGGGAAGCGCTTTTTTTCCGCATGATCGTCTCCCAACTGTTGCTCAACTGTGGGCGTGAATAAGCAATCTGGTCAGTGGAAGATGGTGTCCGTTTCCTTGGAAACCACCCAAGCAAAAACCCACGACTTTGAGAACCTCCCCCCCCCCTTCCCCGAAAATTGCCCAGCACGATTCTCCAGGCGGGGGGTGTCGTACGTGTGCCTTTGGGAAAATCAATGGTCCTAGTGGATTGTGAAGCATCCAAATCAAGCATGGCAAGCAAAAACCACAATCTACCCGAAAGGACATTTGTCAGCCATGCAATAACAAGGACATCAAGCAACCATTTGCTACTAAAGCAACCATAAGGCCACCTATGAAAAGGGGCACTAGGCGATTGGGCTTCCCGTTTTAGGCGTCCGGCGCGAGCAAATCCAGCTCGATGGGAAAGACGTCATCCATGTTATTCAGAAGCTCCACGGCAGCTGACCTACCTTGCAATTCCGTCAAGGTTGCACCAGTTGCACCCGTGTCCTTTATCAGCTTGTCTTCTATTTGGTGGCTTGGAGCCTGGTTTGGTGGTTGAGGGGTGGCTTCCCATCTAGCCGCCCTACCTTTCAGCTTCCCCCAAAAAGAGTGGTTTGGAGCCCACTGGTTTGGTAGTGTTCCGGGATGGTTGCCCATGCTAACCCTCTACAACAGCCAGGGTTCAAATCACCAATCGAAAACCACCAATCGAAACCACCAACCAGGGGTGACCTGACTTTCTGTGGGTAAGTAAAGGGGATGACTAAGACTGAACCAAAACACAAGTAGACAGGCACACGTTCATGCATGTGAGGCACGGTCGAAACTACTTGCTTGCGGCCGTGTCGCTACTTAGTTTGACAGTCCCCTATCGTTTGCTGTGGGTTTGTGCATTTCCACAACATCACTGAAACGCCGAATGCTAAACTCAACAGAAGTAATTTGGACTGTGCTTCACGTGAGTACGAGGAATGACTAATGACGAGTTGAGTGGCAAGCTCTTCCCCAAAAGAACAAAGAGCTCGTTTGGGGGGCTCTTTTGGTTCTCTCATCGTGTCAGCCCCCGGGAGTCACTTGAAAGGCTCAAAAGATCTCGCAAGACTGATCGAGCCGCCGCAAGGAGAGAAGACACATCGGACGTCAATCGCCTCTAGACAAGGCTACAACTAGATCCTTTCAACTACAAACATGGCAAACCCCGTCCAACATCACCCTGCTTGCTGTATAAGGGGGCGCGTGTAATATGTGCAAACCATGGTTTTGTGATGGGATCGATCGGTAAACTGACTAGAACCCCACCTCTGGGTGGGTGTCAGCCTGCGCGCTCTGAATTTTTGGCTCGTGTGCACTGAAGGAAAAAACCACTTGGACTTGCCCAGAGTCACTTCCTGAGTGCATTGCCCAAACCAAGACCAATCTGTTTAGTATCACTCAAATGGTCTTCCCTAAAAGTAACTAAAGTCCAGATACTTAGGAAATGAGCAAAGGACCCGGACAAAAACGGAAGAACAAAAGGAAAAGAGGGCGTTGTGGCCATGTCGTTCGTTTCTTGTTTTGACTGCTGGGAGGGGGAGGGGGTGGGAGGGGGATGGTTACCTTCACGCAGAAGGGCGTCTTCCTCATATCATTTTTCGGCGCACATCCAAACGCTTCGCAGAGCAAGAATCCGCCTACATTTGCATCACAAGAAAAGGTAGCTCTACCTGGAACCTCCTTCTGACACTATAAAAATGGGCGTCAGTACCCAAGATTCAGGGGTCCTGACCCCTTTTCCTTGGGGTCAGAAGGAGACTCTAGGTAGTTCCAAGCACCTCCACGAAAATGAGATTGGGACCGAGATGTGCCTATGTGGTCACGTCCGACCGCAACATATGGCCATGGGTCAAAAGCCAAATCGTACCCTCAGCGAACAGCCCAATCCAACCACTAAACTAGACTAAAATGGGTGGTGCACACCTACCAACCAAAATGGGATTGGTTTTGACAACCACAGCCATATTGAGAAAAAAAGGCGCCAACCCACCGTACTAAGGGGGATGTTTTTGTTTGGCTTGAACAACTCTTGGCCGAAGCCTAGGGTGCAGCAAGCCTCATCTCTGTTCAGAGTTCTGCTTCATACTTTAGTCAACAATAAACATCTCAAGTGAGATGACGCTAGGGTTATGGGAATTGCCAACTTCTGCTATGAAAGGCCTTTCAAGTGACGAACTCAACTCATTTGGCCCTGGGTCAAAATCCAAATCGTACCCCCAGCGAACATCCCAATCCAACCACTAAAATCGGTTCTAAAATGGGTGGTGCACCTACCAACCAAAATGGGATCCCATTGGTTTTGACAACCACGACCATTTCAACTTGGTGCCCCCCTCAGCGAAAAGGTTTTGATCACCTGTCGCAGGTTGTAAACCCGAGTGTCAAGCCATGTTTTTGGGGAGGCCCACTGGCAGTTTCTGTCTTGGTTGACGTTGGAAGGGGGGCAACAAATCAAACTTTAGCAGTTAAGTGGTTGGATTTCAACCACTCAACCACAACTTACGCAAAGAAAAATGCGAAATTTGTTTCCCAACAAGCATGGTGTGAATTGGTGTGAGCTCCAGCCCCTTCCATTCACGCTTCTTGAGCGCAAAGGAGTCTTGGGGCCGTGGCTGAAGCCGGCGTCCGTCCCCCGGAAGGCCGCCGTCGCCAGCTCCGTGACGTTCTGGAAGAGCCGGTCCTTGGATTTGAACGACGCGCGCGCCAACGAGGCGCGGGGAACGAGGCGCGCGGGGAACGAGGCGCGCACGACGAGACGTGAGTGAGCCCGAACGAGCCAAATGAATCACCGCACGTTTCTGAGGTTCACCAGGGGACACGGGGCTTGCGCGGTCCCGGTGGTAGGGGGATTGGAACCCGCCCAACTTTGGTGGGGAGGCTAGGTCTTATACCATTGCCTTGGACCCAAATGAACCAAATTGACGCGAGAACCAGAAGGAATCCTTTTCCGGGTGACAGAGATTTGACTCACTTGCCCCTTGAGAACCTAGAGATAAAAGGGGATCGCCAAACATCTTGCTGGGGTTCAGGGAATGAGAGAATGAGCCCTATACACCATCAGATGGTTTTCTTTAGGCCTGGGTTCATTCCCCAGGGTCGTTCCCTGAGCACCAGCAAGTTTTGGAACAACCAAGAGGTCGATTCGCTTTGGGCCAGTGAGATGATGTTTCCCAAGCCACCCAAACGTGCCATGGGATACATATTGTCTAATGGCTTGTGTTTAACCCCCTGGGAGGTTGGGAGTAGACCGGGTGATTGGCTAAGAAAACTGAATGCAACCCAACTGAATTCCTTGGCAACAGGGGTGATTCGGCATCTGCGCCTGCAAAACATCCGAGCCTGGTGTGCACCTTGAGGGATAATCTGTGCGAAGGTTCCAGCGGAGAATATGGTTGGGGGTCTCCTCCGCATGTTTGTTACAAAAAACAAACAAACAGCTCAACCTGCATCAGTCAAGCGCTTGCCGCTTCGATTGCTGTTCCTACAAAGCAAAGAATCGGATTCCTCGGATTTCCACCTGCAGGATAGCCTTGCTTGTTTGGGAACAAAGCTGGTCCAACCAATCGACACGTTGATAAGATAGAAGTTGGACCCCTGGAGGCGCCACTCTCTTCTCACTTTCCTGAATGGGACCAGGAAATAAAAGACGATCACCTTTTGGGACCTTCACTCAAATTGGGCCAAAAAGGGCAACACCAAAAGGTCAAAAGTTCGGCTTTGGGCAAGCGAATCATTGAAAACACCCACATCAGTTGAATTGGGGCACGGTCGCGACTCCAGCCCTTTGCGCAAGAAAATGCTTAGTAAATGCGGAAGACAATCCTGAAGACAACAAGCGGCTGAGACAAATGGCCTGGGGGGTTACGTTGGTTTGGGGTACATGGGTGAACTTTTGAAAAACATGGCCCTGGTAAATGGAATCAAACCAATCTCAAAAAAGGAAAACTCTACTTGGAAAAAATGGCCCTGGTTGATGGAAGCAAACCAATCCCAAGAAAAAGAAGAGAAGTTACCATCATTTCTAACCTACGTCACCTCGCAGTGAAGGCTTGCCTCCAACAAAAAAAACCTTTTCCACTGCCCCACCTGAAGCGGCTGGGTTCCAAGGGGTTCGAGGCTCCAAAAAATCGGCAGCTTGCTGCATTGAAGCTCCGTATCACCACAGAAGCAAGCGACTGAAACTCCCAAAAAGCTGTGGTTGGGGCAACCGGGTCGGTGCCAAAAACATGGTACGGGTGGAATGGGGGGGCCGCCTTGGATTTCTTCTGTTTTGCTGGGGGAAGAAGCGAATACAGTTGACTCCCAGAATGTTGCAACACCACCAGCAAGCCATCCTGAATGTGCAGCGCTTTCTTGTCTTTTTGCTTGCACTGCTCAAGAAACCAATCTTAGGCCTCTAAGTGGCTGGTTGGCTTCAGCTAGTCCAAAGGGGCAAGTCCCCTAGTTGTTTTTCATATGTCCAATAGTGAAATCGATTCCATTTACAACCAACAGGTTGCAAAAAAATAACACCTATCTATTTCAGGAAATCTAGGTCCTCCAGTAGTTTGAGGTTAGAATAAGTTGGTACCAACTTTTTCTCTGTAGTCTATTTTAGGGGAACCCGTCCCAACCAAAAAAGAAAGAGAAAGGGCACCACTGGCAGACCTAGGAGGGGGATGGCGCGGCCGGATTTTTTTTGGCTTTTGGGGCCCATCCAGTGTCCAGAACCCCTGGGGGACCGAGAAATGGAAGACCCGCATTCCAGCTGGCAGAGATTTCCTTCGAGCCGGGAAAGGCTCAGCAGGGATCCTTACATTATACACCTGAACATTGCTTTGTAAATGGCGGGTTCCCTTTATGTTGGTGGGAAAAGCCATGTTTCAAATGGTTGCAAAATGTATCTTTTAAGGAGCCCTGCTCAGTCCTGGGCGCCGATTTGTGTCTGACTGGGCGGCGCCGATTTGTTCCTGTCACCCCCAGAAACACTCAGCATAAGGGCGCAGAAAACCAGGTTAGAGGTTGAACTGGGCTCACCCAGAGAAAAAATTGAGACTTGGTTGCTGTTGACCCCCCAGTTCTTCACCTTTTGGGGGTTAGTACGGAAGACCCAACTTGATTTCAACCAAGAAGTTAAAGTCGTAAAGATCCGTTGCCCAACAGCAGTCAAGAAGCCGAACCGCTCACGAAACGCGCAAATCGGACCGGAGAAAGTCGCGGAGAGTCGCATCACACAGCCAAACTAGCTTTGAAGCATTACATTGTTTCCCTCCTATAAAACGTGCTTCTAGGTCCTCCAGTAGAGAGCTTAGAATAAGGGTACCCTTTCTTTCTGTAGCCCATTTTAGTGGGGAAACCTCCCCTTCAAAACAGGGTAAAAGGACCACTGGGGGGGCCTAGGCTTTGTAACAACGGCCATTGTTAAATATTTTCCTTGGAAGCTATGGGTAGAAGTTCGAAGCATTGCATGTTTGATTACCTGCGGCTTCCACGTTTGCTGCCACCTGACTGCGCGACTTCCGCCCCCCGCCCCCCTTCCCAGCTCCAAGGCACATGAGGCGGAAAGGGCGGCCACGGACGCACAAACACCATCCGCCGGAGTCGCGTTCGGAGGCGTGCGTTTGGAACACGTTGACATGAAACAACTCGTAGCCCTTGGGAGGATGTTGGAAGGGTAGCTTGGGAGACAGACTTGGGGAGGATGATGGAAAGGTAGCATTGGTAAACACATAAGTTGCAATTATACGATATAATCAGTAGTTTGGCACTATGCAAATCTTATGTACATATGTGTACATCGCCCGGTAAGGTGTGACTTTTTGGGAAGATGGAATTCGTCTTGTCCAGGAAGTAAGGTGGCTATGGGCGGCTATTGCCCCTGACAGGAAAGGTGCACTAACTCAGCTGACTACTGGGAAGTGGTTGGAACACCCCATGTTCCACCATCAAATTTGATCTCAAACAGGGTCGCTCGGGAATTCAGTGACTCCAGTGGTAGAAATTTGGGTTCCTGGCAAGGCGCAACCAAAGGCATCTCACCAATTTGTACTTTATTGTGTCTTTAGAACCGCTCTCGGCAACACTGGCAAAGGTGTAAAGACCGCTCAAGTTCCTGTCGCACGTGTCTGCCATCTTCTGTCTGCACCGTGCCTTTTTCCTGTTGACTGCTCAACGTGTGCCCCCCCATCCGGGAATACACACAAACAATGAATGCCGTACTGTATCTGTTTGCGGTATTCCATGCAATTTCCACGCCCCAACCAAATTTGGGAAAAGGGCTGCAATTGCAACAGCAATGAAGTGTGCAAACAGTTTGGTAGCATGGTGTTTGTCTTCGGCTGCCATGGTTGGCTCTGTAATTCGATCCTCTATGCGGCGCGGCTTCCAAGAAGTGCACCGAGTCTGGGTTTGGTGTGCTTCTTGTTCCCGCGAAAACGAGAAGGCATAGACAGCGTCTGGGCAAACTGCAATAACCCGCAATTCAGAAACATAAGGAATCCCAAATTGAGAACACAATGTATCAGCTCGCTTCTCTTCCGGTGAGCTCGTTATAACTTGCCCCGGGTGGATCTTATTTAGCATGTGGGGCCGACTTACGGCTGAACCTACACCGCCAGAAAGCCGAAAAGCGGACAAGCCGAAAGGGGACGCAAAAGAGATATCTAGCAACGCCCACAACCGATAGGACACCTGGCGTGATGGCTGTTCTTCTCGCAGGCACCCTTAAAGTGCTAAGGCTGGTTCAAAATAAGAACGCATTTTTGGGATACGTTGGAGGTGGGGGTCAAAATGTCAATTTTGACGCTTACACTTTCACCTCGGTCGAGCCCATAAAACTATATAAACAGCTGAACGGAAAATGCTGAAACCAGCAGGGTGGTTGAGACGGTTCCATGCAAGAAAATCCGCCATGAAACCCTTTTAGGGGGTCCGCTAGAACTTCTGTCCCTTGGGGGGTTGGGTCCCGTATGGTCCCGTACTCACTTGCCCAAGTAGATGTCTTGGCTTTACGGCCCAAGCCCGAAACATGACTCAAGTCTGGAAACTGAGGGAAGCAAAGCATCTGCTTGACCTGGGCGATGTTCCCCGGTAAACCTGCGGGGAAAGTGCAGGAAAGTGCACGCGCAGTGCCCCACCCAGACTTGCCCCAAAAGTGGCGGAACGGCCAGGCGCGGACCGTGAGTCTCCACCTGACCATGGGGGCAGCCGGTTGAGGCATCGGGCTGATTACAGGGCTGGAAACCTAACCAGATCCCGTGGTAACCGAACCGGAGGAACCGAGGAACCGAGCCGCCAGCAATTGAAACTCAACGCGCAAACTTCAACACAGCTTCCCGGCTTCCGCACTCCACATGGACCAAAACTGGGCGAATATGTCCTTTCAGGTCGGTACTTTTTCCAGGGCACCTCGGGGGAAAAAAAAACGGCGGCAGCCAGCGGCCCTCAACAAATCCAAAGAAGCGAGGCAGCGAGGATGATCGTGGCTCAAAAGACCCGGAAATTTCCAAAATGGGTTGCCCGATCGGTAAGTGGAAACATGGGTTGCCAAAACCCGCGGTTTGCCCCTGTTTTTTTTTTCCAGCCACACCCAGATGATTGTCTGAAAGGCCTCCTGCCATAAGCCCAGGTGAACACCCTGAAAGCGGCCCTGAACCACGCAAAGCTTTCAGCTGAGGAAAATGATTGACCCCTGATCGAAGTAGAACATTCTAAGGATGGGGGTGTTGCCTCCAAAAGTGGCTCTGAAGTCCCACGAAAGGAAATTGGACACCCCCCAGTCAAAAGTCAACCAGGGGCTTCTACTGATCGATCAGGGCAAGCAAGCAAGCAAACACACATTCACTCTAACAGGTGAGAGTGGGACAACACATCAAAACCAGACAACAAGCAAACAAAACACACACACACACACAGAGAGAGCAATAGAGAGAAAAAGAGAAGGAAAGCAAAAAAGAAAGAAAGCAAGAAAGAAAGCAAGAAAGAAAGCAAGAAAGAAAGAACGAAAGAAAGGAAGAAAGGAAGGAAGGAAGAAAGGAAGAAAGACCGAAAGAGTCCCTGCGGCCAATCCCATGTTTCGTGCCTTCTCCGAACGCTTCCCATGGCTCGAGCCTCTGCACCCCGCATGAGGTACTTGCACTCGCCAATCCCCGCCTCTGTGATGCTGAGCAGCACTTGTGCTGCTGTACGCCTCGCCTGCGAGAACGGACTAGCTCTATTTCCCCGCGGGTATTTTCAGCACCCGCTTGGGCCGGTGACTTCCCTTGACTTCACGTGACCTGTGGATTGTTGGCTCGGCTATATTCAGCCGAACCGGAGGGGTTTCCTATGCAGACACTCTACAAGAAACCACCAACTAAGGGTAGTCTGATATATCCTTGCTGCTGATTGAAAGGGAAGCCGAAGCAAAACGCCCATTCTCCATCACTACTGCTTTTTCGGCAGTGCTGGCAATTTGACATTGAAAAAGGCAGCTGTTGGGTGCTGGCTGGGGACTCCCCTTGTGAGAAAGGACCCGCTTCGAAACATATGTCTTCCAGGGACTCCTTTCATCGAGCTTCCATGTGGGTGCGCATGGTTGCCCGGACCAAGTATGAACAACCTCCCATCCTGCAAAGGCATCCAAGTGTGTGTTTTCTTGACGGTACTGCAGCTACCCATTTTGGCCGGTAGGTCAAAGAAACACCAGTTTCTGACTTTAACCCACAGCAGAAAAAAAAAGGGGGAAACAAACAAAAAAAAGAGACTCCAGTTGGTTAGGAAAACCAGCTGTCAGGGCTGTGCGTTTTCTTGAGGCTACCCATTTTGGGCTTGGTTTGCAGGGAGACTTCAACCCCCCACAGAACCAAAGTAAGGACTCCACTTCACTCGGAAAATCAAACAGTCCTCCAGTAGAGAGGTTAGAACGAGAGTCCCTTTCTTTCTGTAGTCTAGTTTATCAGGGGAACCCTCCCCAAAAAAGGGTCAAAGGGCACTACTAGGAGACCTAGCCCCCCCAAAAGTCAGGGAGGGGTGTTTTCTTGAGGGTACCCATGTTGGGGGTGGTCTGCAGGGAAACCTTTAGGATGCCCCCCTACCTTCTAGACAAGGGGGGGTGGGGGGGGTCCCCAATTTCATTCCCCTTCCCATGGAAAAAGGAACATGGAACCATACGTAGATCTCCAGGGGTTACCCCCCTCCCCCAATCAAACCATTTTCTTGCTGGCTCTCAGCAGGGAATGAGGGGATAACCCTGAAAGAAAAAAAGAAAAAGAAAAAAAGAAAAGGACAAAAATAAACCCTTATGGTTTCCCAGGGAATCCCCAAAAGGTTCATTCCCCACACCCTGACTCGGCCATTCCATATCGCACCAGCCAGTTTTTAAAATGACGCGGTGGAGATCGCGTAATCAGCTTCCCTCTCATTGGCAATTTGGAGCCGAATCGGCGGTTGAGGCCTAGTGGTATTGAGGCCTCGAGGCTTCAATTGGGGTATTGAACCCCTGGATCGCGCATAGGCCCCAATTGGTGATCTGGAGCCCGAGGTGTTCTGATTCTTGCCCTCTACAAGAACCAGAGGGCAAAAACCCAAATCCAAACCAGCGGGCTCCAAACCACAAACTCGAGGGAAGCTGCTTCAGCTTCCCCATGCCAAGGACGACTCACCTTAAATGGCCCAAAAAGGCGAGGTTGAAACCAAGCGAAACGGGAACGATAGAAAACCCCCGGTAGGGGGGTTGGAGGCCCCTCCTCCAAAAGTGGTCATCCAGGGAGAAGCAGCCCCTTATGAATAAACTGGTTGGTTTTGCAAAATATGGGGTCAACCTTAGGTATCCTTTCTAGGCTCTCCAGTAGAGAGGGTAGAATAAGTTGGCACCAACTTTTTCTCTGCTGTTTATTTTAGTACGGGAACCATCCCCCAAAAACGGGGTGAGAAAGGGCATTATTGGGGGACCTAGGCGACCCCTAATATACATAAACCTCAGACCCGTGAAAAAAAAGGACAAAGGGGAAGCCCAAACACCACACCCATTCTCCTTTTGAGGGGAAAGATCGGGAACCCTAGGGACCCGGGAACCTGGTACTTAAAGGGGCATTGAAATTAGTAAGTGGTTAGTAAGCCTGGTTAGATCCCACTTAGGAAGCTTGTCTCGGTTGCTTTCTGCTCCCCTGCTAAAAGTTTAACTTTTAGTGGTTTAGTGGAAAACCCATTAGTTGGCAAAAAGTTAAAGTCCTAACAGCCAAGCAAAATGCACCAACGTTATAACCATGGTAAGTGGGTTATAACCAAGCTTACTAACCACTTACTAAGTACAATGCCCCTTTGAGTATGGATCTGTTTTTTGCCAATCGCACTCCAAGCTCCCGCCTCTGCGCTGCTGCTCCGCAGCACCGGGCGCAGGAGAGTTTCCAGGGCTTGCTCCCCGAAACCGCCTCGGCCCAAAAAAAAACCGGGCGACTCATGCTCACTTGCTGAGTGGATGGCCCCAAAACGGTCCAAACTTTATAGTTACCACTAAAATGGTCTTCCCATTTTTTTTAGAGTTCATGAAGCATGGCAAACGGACAAAACCGCCATGTGCTTGAGCCCCGGAGAAAAAGGACAGGAGAAAATAAGACATGTTCTAAAGCAAATGGAAAGGCAAGGCAAGTGAGTCCTTTACAACAATTACCCTTGTTTGTGCCTGGAACATCAACCTCCAGTTTTCACCCACGGACAAAAGCATCAGGGCCGCTATCTTTCTCAGTTGTTCTCTCTTAATGGCAAGTTAAACCACTGCAAACAGTGAACCAATGTTCTGACAGATCCAACCCAGGCAAGCTACGAACCGGCAACCCGTAACCTGGAGCTGTAGGGGGTGCAACCCGTAAGGGGTGCAACCTGCGGCCTGAGCTGTAGGTCGGTTTGGGAACCCAGTGACTCTGGCTAAGGAAAGGGGCGAAGGGATGAAACCGCAGAGCTACCGGGAAGGGGACTTAAAGTTCTGTCGTCTGGTAGGGAAGGATTTTTGTTTGTTTGATGCTCATAGTGAGTTGTATCTTTCAAGAAGCCTTGTAAAGGTTCACGCTGTTAGCTTGGCTTGAAGAAATGCTACTCACCATCACTATCAACAAGCTCAAAACACGCAAACTCCCGCTTTCATGCCTGGAACCGTAAACATAGTACTTGTTCACTACAATTTTAGCGATATTCCCTAACAGCAAGCCCCAAAACAAATAAACGCGCTTGGAGCCACCTGTGCTCAGAGTTCGCTTTTGGATGGTTGCCTTGTAACAAACCATTGGGGCTAAGTTGCGGACTACCCTCCTGCAAATTCACACGGAATATTCTGACACCAGCTTCTGCAGAGTCTGCTATTCCTGAATGGATTGGCAATAAAACGGTCTGAACTTGAACCTTTTACTCAGGGAGTAAGTAGTGCAAAGGACTAGTGTTCAATTTCTCAGGCCCTCATGCCTTTATCCGAGTGATTCCTCGCACCTCCAGAACAAAATGAGCGGTTTAGGCTAGGGTTGAGCCAAACATGTCGCAAGGAAAGCCTCAAGGGGAGATCGCTACAAGGAAGTGAGCCTCCCATCATGGAGGCTGATAATAGAGGGAAGCCCCCACTTCCACGGACAAAGGGCCTAAGGATGGTGGGTGCAACATGCGCTTAAGCCCAACATTGTCCTTCATCCCCCGAACTAATCTGAAAAATGTCGCATCACCTAAGACTTCCTGATATGATTCGATTCCCCTGCAAGTACCAACTTTATGGTTTCAATCCCATGGTTTCCAGGTGGTGCGAAATGGATTTCGCAACCATCCACAGTATGTTTGCAAAATCTGAAGGAAGGAACTCCCAAGTAAAGGACCTTCATGAAGAGCTCGTTTACCCCCGGTCTGCTTAAGCCACCTGGAAAAGATACAATTTTCCAGTAGTGATAAATTCCTTTTCAACCCAACAGGGGCAAATCACAAACATATACATTTCAGCAAATGGAAATTTGGAAGGAGTACCAAGGTCGAAAAGCCGCCCCCTCACCGCGACTCTTCAAATTCCAGGCACCGTTGGCAGCAATGTTCGTCAATGCGTCATTGGCCTCGAAATCGAGGAACAACGCATGGGGCTCTAGGCAAATCTACTGGGCCCTTGTGAATGGACCCTTAATTTGTCCCACTTGCATACTCCTTACCCACCCTCATTCACAAGGGCCCAATAGATTTTGTCCAGACCGGCTGCGTGGATCCGGTGCTCAAAATGGGTTTGGCTCAAAATCATCCTTTGAGCCCAACTTGGCCTGGCCGAACCCAAGGCACCAAACAGGAGACGTTTGGCTTCTGTTTCATGTTGGGTCAGCCTAAGGCAAACGATACATAAGGAGACCCCAGGGGCAAACAACAGAAAGCAAGCCTTGCTTTAACAGGCTGTTGGCACAACTGCCATGCTTTTCTCAAAGCAGGTAAATCCTTGTTGCTGCTTTGTTTAACAGCCAAGAAAACAAGCACCTGGACTCTGCCAGCCACACGCGAGCTGTGCTCCAAACCGTTTTGAAGGTAGAGATCCGGCCCAGGAAAACAGATAAATCCCGAGGCCCTGATACCACTGACGTCTGCGCGTGTTGTTTCTTTTTTACACTTGGCGGAATCTAGCTGTCAGAAACCAAAAACAACATCAATGGGTATGACGTCACAATAAGGGGGCGGAAAACCAAAACATGTTTTTGTTCTTTTTTTGCCTGCACTCTCTCCCTATTGGCTTCCCTGTAAACTAACACCAAAAAGATACCAACTCCAAAAAATGCGCACGCATGGACATAGATTCATAGATGCGTATAATGTGCATAGTATTCATCAATCGTTTTGGGCCGGCTTTTTGGGCAGCTCAATTCAAAGGTGCCTGGTGTCCGATCAAAGCATGGCGAATGAACACAACTAACTCAAATCACAGGGTTAAAGCTTGATCTTCAAGTTTGGTCCCAAACAACAAACAAATCTCAACAGTTAGAAAGGCTGGTGTTGAACAAGTCATGGAGTCATACCAGACTACACATTGGCACTAGAACCTGCGCAGTTGGTTACAAATTATTCGGACGAGTCATTACCCTTCTGTCGGAAGCCTTTCATCATAACCCCTTACCCCTTCTAATGAATGGACCGGACCCTAATAAATACTATCTGTCCAGACTGGCTGAAACAGCCGTGTCCCCAATACTACTTTTAGGGGGAATGGTCCGCATTCATTAGGGGTCCCAAATGGATTCAAGGGAACATGGTCTTCCAAGCCATGCCAAAGAGCCTGGATTCGGAAGCAGGCTACTGCACTCTTTCAAACATACATCCCCCTGCTTGCTTGCCCTGACCCCTGGGCGAAAAGTCTAACCTTTTGTGGGGTCAATGGACAATCTGACCTGTTTCAACCAGGTCCTCCAGTAGAGAGGTTAGAATAAGGGTACTCTTTTTCCTGTAGCCTATTTTAGTAGGAGAACCCTCCCACAAAAAAGGGGTGAGAAAGGGCACTACTGGGGGACCTAGTGGTAGTCTTCCAACACCATCGTCCACAGGAGGGAAGCAAAGCCTTGAGCTCTTTGGATCCCTGAGTTCAACTTGCTCATCTAGCACATGCAAACACTCGTATCAAACGGGTATAAACTTAGCGAGCCATGGCAGCATCGCCAGTCCATACGTGGCGATCTCTCAACTTGCGAAAGTGTTCCTTCTTTGAAGCACATTGAGTTGCGTGATGCTGAAGCACATCGGCCGGCAAGTCGACTCTTTCCCCCCTCGCAATTCGGCCTTCCACCGGTACCCGAACAGCTTAGCCAACTCTAGGCAGGGAATGGCTTGGACCCGCTCATATGGGGTCCCAATGCCCAAATACCGCTGGGAAAACAAATCAGGGATGGGCGAAATTCGTTACAATGGCCAGACCTGGTCCCCGTCCAAGGGAAGCCAACGTGAGTTGTTTGGGCGAAAGCTGTTCAAGCATGTTTGATCCAAGGCTCGCCCAACCCTGAAATCAGCTCATTCGGGCGGTTCGAGATTGATGGCCTCCGCTTTGGCGTAGACCATGTTTTTGCGCATGGTGCTGCTCGCTCGATTGGGAATCAGATCGGCCGCAAACAAAACCGCTACAGCTCCCCAAGTGGAGGTAAGCCCTGTGGAGCAAATGTGAGTTCAAATGTCAAACAAATGCAAAAGAATGGAACGACGATGTTCGTTCCTAATGCACCTGCGTGGCATGTCGCTGCGATTTGTTATTTTCGTGTCTGTCAAGCGCGCTTCCTTTCAATTTGGATTGACTTTCTTGAAGGCACCCTTGTTTGTTGCTTCAAACTTGGTTGCTGCAACGACCCACGTGCAAAAAGCTTAACCTTTTTGGGGTTTAGTAGAAAACCCATTGATTTCAATCAAAAAGTTAAAGTCCCAACATCCAACCCGATAGCAGTCAAGCAAATTACTAAGGGCAAAAGAGAAAGCACCCATTTGGTGGCCTCCTCCCCCTGCATTTTGAGCATCCGCAAGACCGAAGGCAGTGTCCGGAGTTACTGAGGGAGGCGACGGGTAGACGAGAGATGCGACATGAAAACGAGAAGCCTGAACTCATGGCAGACTTGCTCTTTCCACAACTGAGTGCAATTAACTTCACCATCTCTGTGGGAGAGCTTTGCCACCCGTGTTAGCTTCGCTTGCCAACATCTCCAAGTCGCAAGCAGAAAGGAAGGTAAGAAAGGAGCTTCCAAGGTGGATGTGTCAGAACAAACCACCTCTGGCTTACCAGGCTTACGTCTTAGATCTCGAAGAGGCTTCGATAAGGGAAAACCAACAACCGCCGAGCACAACATCCAGCGCGCAAAAGACTAATGGAAAAAGAAAAACGGGGGCTGCAGAGGCAGCCTCTACGTGAAACGTCGCCTTTGAACTCAAAACTGTGATTGGCGGAGGCCGTTCAGCAGCGTTGGCTGAAGTGCCTTATCCGGACCAAACCTCGCACGCGTGTACCGCAGCTCGTTCCAAACCAAACAAAGGATTGAGTCTGGCCAACTTTGCTAGGTGAGGTTAGAATAAGGGCAAATAAGGGTACCCTTTTCCCGGTAGTCTATTTTAGATTATTTTAGTAGGGGGACCCTCCCCCCCAAAAGAAGGGGAGAGAAAGGGCACTGGGGGACCTAGTTTGAATGAGCCTTGAAGCATCCCCAGGATCGAAGTATCGCGTTTTCACCTTTCGAGGTGAGCAGGCGCTCCTGTTTTCCATCTATCGGCCTATCAACTGTTACCCAAATGAGGCTTAAGACCTCACCGTCCTAACGGGCCCATCCCATTTTGCAAGTAAACCATCCACACGACAACCACAACACAACGATAAGTCGACGATAAGCTAGGGGGTTCTTTATTCCCCTACTGACAATATTTAGACGCCGTATAGAAAGCTGGAAGTGTTCAGGCTTTCCGCTTGCGGAAGCGCCCGGCCATTTCAGTGGGCTCGATCCATGGTAAGGCCTGAAGCTTAAACCCTGGTTGAAACATTTTGATCGGGGGGTGTCCATGAATTGTCCCTATTTGGAGGTTCAATCCACTTTTGGAGGGAACACCCTGGCCCACTTCAATGGCTAAGGTGGGCAACATGGGTTAAATGTGCGTTATATAACTGCCACCCAGTTGTCCAGCAACACTGGTTAGAAAAAGAAAACCGTTTTCGGGGTTCATTATATTAAGTGGGGAAGCCAAGCTGGGGCTAGAAAAAGCGAGTCTTGGACAAGTCAGTGGATAAGAACACGTAAGCCCCATGCGTTCATTCAACAGGGTTCCTCATTTGTCCTCTGTAAACATTTAACACAAACGAACGCGGGCTGGTGTGTAAAACACAGCCTGAGAATGACCCTCGAAATGGTGGCTTTGCAGAAATCAAACCCCTCAAACCTTGGACATCTGTACTCCAAACACCAAAAACTTCTGAGTCTGTTTCATTTGTTCTCGCTTCCTGAGTGGACTGGCCAAGCAAAAGTCCAAACTGTCCGTTGGCCACTAAAATGGTCCAAGCCCGCAAAGCGACTTCAGCCCATGAACTCAAAGAGTGAGGAATAGGAGGAGACCCCAGTAAGAGCGCACTGTAAGCTTGGCTGACGTTGGAAGGGGAGCAAAAAATATATTTAGCAGTTAAGTTGAGATTTCCCACTAAACCACAATAAGCAAAAATGTCAAGACTGTTTCCCAACAACCACCATGCAAGGGGCAAACATGGAAACAGAAGGACTCCGGTTCGAGGCAGCGGTGGCGCGAAGGCTGGTCCTTATCGGCAGATGGTAACCGCGCCTCACTCACCAGTCCTTCATGATCTTCTTCCTCGCCGGCTCTTTGCCCCAATGGGAACACAAGATGAGTAAACCTTGTTCACTCCAAAAGTGAAGGTCATCCTCTGAAATGGAACCCCCCCCTGACAGTGGCATAGACATGTTCCACTGCCCTCCTGGGAGGGGGGTGTCTCTCTAAACGAAGGGGGTGCGCCACTCGGGTCGAACGGGTAGAGCTTTCCTTGAATGTCTGATTGATTGAACATGGACTCCTTTTTTGGTTGGTTGAGGTTATCCTGGTGGACGTTGGAAGGGGAGCAAACGTTTATTTGTTAGCAGTGAAGTGGGGATTCCCCACTAAACCACAATAAGCAAAAGTCCTAAAATGATTCCCAACAAAAACCATGTTAAAGGGGAACCCTTCCCAAAAAGAGCTGGAAAAAAGGGGCGGAATCCACTTTGGCTCTAACTCACTTCCTGGGTGCATCAAGGCTGCTTTGGCCTTGATGCAAGTCCAAAATCCCTCATCAAAACATACAATGCTTACCGGTGACGTCTGTGCGCTGTAAAACCAACAAGGACATACACATACACACATACATACACATACACACATACATACACATACACACATGCACACGTACACCTCCACATATGTGCGGCATAGGACAACTAACTGAGCAGCATAGACAGGTACTGGCACCCTCCCAAACCAGTGCTTTCTCCCATGTCCAGGGCACCAACTGCCAAAATGCGGCCCTGTGCGGGGGGGGGGGTGGTCCAGAGTGCCATTGACGCATTCCAACAGAGTTCCCCAAAGGATACATCCCAAAACCTACCCGCTTTACAAACAGATCACCCAAGCCAAGTGGTAAAGGTGACGAGTCGGCCCAAGTTCAGGCAGCCTACAGGTGGACATACTGCAACCCGTTGGCTCCCGGTTCTTTCGGCCGTTCATGTTAGGGACCATGTTAAACATCGCCACCGGAAGGAAATCAAGATTTCTCGAACTCAGCCTGTCAAACTGAAATAACCTTTCAAGCCTAAGGACATTCTTTATCCCACGAGCAAACACGCAACCTAACTGGAGGTTTCTGAAAGGCAATCTCGCGGGACTGAGTCGACGGCAGGGGTTGAAGTGGACTGGAGCGGAGGGGGCAAACTTGTTGGCTCATGTTAGTAGGCCCCAACGATATATCCATGTCACAACCCCCGAGTGCTGTCCAAAAGGCAGGTGCTGGTTGCCCTAAAAGCAAAGCTAGAACCTCAGGGGGTTCCTTTTCAAGGCAAGTTGTCTTTCAGGGGCAGGTTCTGTTTTTGGTTTTGGGAGGGTCCACTAACATGGAGCCTACCAATTGGTCCAGCTCAAGGAACATGATCTTCCAACATCCCCTCCTGTCAGATCGCATGTTAGATGGGAAGAGCCCTGCCAGAGAGCTTAAGCAAGGGGAAATACTGGCCTCATTATTTTACCATGATCAAAGTTACCCCCTAAGAATTTGGTCAAAGGGAAACAACCCCCATGTTCCAAAACTGATAATCCACAGAAAAAGAATAAAAATCATGAGCCCAGCCATATTCTTAGAGTGATAGTGAAATCGATTTCCTTTGAAACAAACAGGGCAAAAAACATATTCAGTTCAGCAAATGAAAAGTGGAAGGAGTACAAGTGCCAGAAATCCGGCCACCATGTCCTTATAGCCTACGGCCCACCTTTTAACCACCCCCCGCGAAGGCGTCGTGCCATTTTCTTCGGAGCGAAGCCAAGCTTTAATAGTAATCCAATAGAAGGGTTGGAATAAGGGTACCCTTTTCACTGTAGTCTATTTTAGGGGAACTCTCCCAACCAAAAAAGGAGGTGAGAAAGGGTATCTAGCTGGGGAACCTAGTCAGCGAAGCCAAGTTTTTTGCAGCCGCAGTGCAGCTTCTCCACAGTGACCCAGGTGATGACCACCTCGGCTCTTTGCAGTGGAGCTCTCCAGCCAGTCTCGCTGACCCCCAAAAAAAAATCAGCTTCACTTCTAAAAACGAACATGAAACCTGAAACGCCCTGATTATTTAGAGGGGTCTCCTTTTGGCGGTCCTCCTTTTTGAAGGCCCAGAAGCCATCGAGACCCTTAGGGTGGCGGACTTCTACGGGCGGCTGTCCCCTAAATAGTACAAAAGTCCCCATGCTCACTTCCGATCAAGTGGATTGGCAAAAAAGGCAGAACTGTTCATCTACCCTGCAGAACCATCTGATCTCGCTCTTCCGAAAGTGAGAGGGGGGTCGGCGGTGGGGTCCCCCAATGCCATTTATCAAGTATTCCCATAGGCATAAATGGAATTGCCGTGGCCACCCCCGCTCCCGCAAGTCCATTGCTAAGCGCGTGGGGGTACCATCTTCTGGCTGACTCTTTTTGTCGGAATCCCTCCAGCCAAGCCCGAAAGAGGGCAAAACCCATTCTTGCGTTCCCAAATCCCACTGGCACGCTGCTTTCAAAAGCAGTGTTTTTCAGCCCCCAACTATCGTCCGTCAAGCATGTTGCTATGTTGGAGATGAGCTCTCTTTTCAATAACCGACGGGGGGAAGGGTCCTTATTATGTTGTTCACCCAAAAGTTAGCGCCCCACATCTTTGTCGGTTTTTCGGCTGCCGGCAACACATAGGCTCTTGAGAAGTCAGCGTCGTCTGTCAAGCATGTTGCTATGTTGGAGACCGCGCGTTTCCTGGGAACCGCATGATGGATTCTCTTTTCAAAAAGCCGACACTGGTTGACACGCGACGTCCAGAAGAGAGTCCAAGAAAGGCAACCAGACAGCGAAAAAAGGACCCAGCACCGAGTGTGTGGAGAAGCAATGCGAGACGCCAGCTGAACGCAGCAAGATGATGAAGGCAAGTGCCAGACGAACGTCTTCTGACACCATGGTTTGGGCACGAGGAGCTACAGCAAAACAAGTTGGCCCAGCACACAAACAAAGAATTCAAGAAGTCTCGCCAGTCTTCCACAGACACACACACACACACACCCCACACACACCGCAAATACTGCAAAGAATGAAGTTCTTGCCAAGCAAAATCGAAGAAGTGATGCAATCATTCCCCCCCCCCACCCCCCCACCCCCCACGCAGCAAAAAAACAACAACCACAAATTACACAAAAAAATGGACTTCGTCCCACGGGCGGCTGTGAGCGGGAACCGTGGGTCGAAGTGACCCACATGCCATGCTCCAACTGGAATTGAGGTTTGGCTTCGCCAACTGTTGTACTATCATCCACGAATCCAGCAAACACGGAGATTCTACAAATGATTTTGGTGGATGTTTGGCCAATTTCCTGTAGACTTTTCCTGGCTCGCTGGTTTTTACGGTGTTACTTGTTGGGTCTGACTCAGAAACCCCCTCCCCGAAGGAATCATCGGTGGGCAGGCCTTTTGGATTCCACATGAATCCATTGAACGCCCCAACAGGACAATTCCCAGGACCGGCCAATTGGTGACCGACACCGGCCAGGGTGTCACCGCATCTAAGGCCGGCGCGAACGGGCATTGCCGCGCGAAGGTCGCTGCGAAGCCCTTGTACAGCGCGAAAGGGCCCTCCTGGCGAAGGCGGAAGCACGGGCGCCGGAGTTCCCAGGCAAAATCACCAACCATTTGGAAGCTCTGTGCCTCTTCAATGGATTGAGGAATCGGACCCCCCCGAAAATTCTGCAAAAGTGTTCGTTTCATTTCCCCTTCAAAGCTACCAAAAACGGGAGCCCCGCAAAACACTCCCAAGGCTGTAGGGTACATGCCTCTCTCATCTCACGAATTCTACGTGGCCTGTGGCTGGGCTCTGAGAACTTCTCGTCAGCTCGCCCTTGCCCGATGGCCAGAATCCCTTGCACAAAAACAATGGGCTGATGAACTGTGGATTAAGAAAGCCAAAGTTGATGACTGTTTGCGGGGGGGGTGTCCCGGGGTGGTCACTCTTGGAGGGGAGCCCTTCCATGGAAGCAGCCGGCACAAAGCCGACAGAGCGGACTCCACCTAACCCAAACTCGGCGAACATCCCAAGGCCCTCCCCAACCTGCTGCACAATGGTGCTCATGGTCTGGACGGTGCTCTTGTACAACCTCGAATTCGGAATCCCTCCGAATTCCCAGGCGGGTGTGTGTGTGTGGACGAAATCCGCTCGCACCACCGTTCAGAACCCCTGCATTACCCCAATGATTTGCTTTGCTTGTAAATACCAAGCAACGTTGCGGTTGCAACTCCACGATGTCCATGGTGCGAAAGAAGCATGCGGAACAAGCCAAACACCCTTCATGCACGGGTACGGGGCCATTCCTTTCGGCAAAAACATTCAGGTCGGGAATAATTAAGACACCCGAGCTCACGTCTTGCACATGTCTGGCCACCAAAATACGTAATGACAAACTTCTTGACCACCAACATGCTCTTCCCTAAACAGCTTGAAGTCCGAAACGGAACTCAGGAACTCCACCCCCCAGCTCACAATGACACGAAATAGGACCTGCTGCTGATTAGCTTCTCTGGTTGGCTTGGACATGGAAATCCTCTCTTTATTAGCCAAAATACGGTGCAATTGTTGCCTGGCAGTATCATGAAAACATGACGCCAACCAAAGGGAACCCAGCCCTGACCGAAGGGAACCTAGTCCTAGCCAAAGGGGTTCCTAACCGAAGGCAACCTAACCATCGAGGCTTGGTCAGGCAAACTTCAACAGCAAAACGGCGAAATGCGCGTGGTTGTGTGTGTGTGTGTCAAAAAAATACTCCACTAAAGGAAATCAAGCGTGCTTGGTCTCGACTTCCCTTCAAACCAACCTGAAAAGAGTATCCTCCCAAAAACGCAAACCCATACTTAGTCAGCCTTGAAATACTCGGTTGCCCAAAGTAGCCAGAAATAAGAGGTTCTTTGGGGCCATGAACAAAACATAGACCAACATAGGAAAACCAAGAGGTCAAAAGGTCGAGTTGAAATATTTGTATCAGTTGTAAACCCAAAAAAACAAAAGAAAACGTCGAAACGTCGGAGGATTTGGAGAAACCCAAGAACTTCCTGCAGGTGTTCCTACGCTTACTCGCTGGACATCGCTGGCTATAAAAAGGAAGCACCAGAAAACCGGGTTCCATACTGTGGATGGTTGCGAAATCCGCTTCGGCACCGTTCAGAAACCCTGGTTCCTGATTTGGTTCCCCAACGCAAATACCAACCAACGTTGTGGTTTCAGCCCATGGCTTCCATACTTGGTGCGATTTCTGGCATCACGCAAGAAATCAGGTACATGTAGAGTCACCCAGTGGTAAGCGTCCTGGGTTATAACCCACTTATAACAGGCTTACTCCACTTAGCGGGCTTTCAAGTAGGTTATATAACCTAGGTTACCGACAACTTACAATCTTGGCCAAACATCCAAGTGGTAAATGGTGGCTTTTAATTTGGTTTCCTTTGAGCCCTGCGAAGCCCAGATCCTAGGCGGTTCGCCGTTCTACTAGGTACCCCTTCGATCCATCTTCCCTCTGGTTCTTATATCAGGGGTTAACGCCTTGGTTGCCATACACGTAAATGGATCCACAGCGCCTGGTTTGTTTCTGGGTGAAATCGAAAACGCATTGGACATTCGATTTCCGGAACCCCTAGCTTTGAAATGAGGCTCACAGTGGCCATGGGACAAATGGGTACTCTTTGTTAATCGATATAGGGAAACCTCCTCAACAAAAGCACCCCACCGTCTGGGGGGAAGAAATCGGAACAAAACACATGTGGGATAAGCAACGGAATCTGCGTTCAACGAAACCTCTATTACTCTATTTGCTGAAGTTGCCACGAAAAAATGATCAACATCCAGAAGTCAAAGGTGCCCTTTAAAACAAAAAGGGGAAACGGGGAAAATAGGCAATACTCTAATAGAAGCACATTGGTTCATAAACAAAAAGGCGCAACGTTCACCCCAGCCCACGGAACGGGTTAACCCACGGGCGAGGGGCAAAGGCTTCCCCTCCTCCGGCCGCTGATTCATGAGCCGCGTCTTCGCCACGTCCACCGGGTTGGACATCACCTCGGAGCCGGGCAACGCGTCGCCGTGCGCCCGCGAACGCGTCCGCGCTCCACCGTGGGATGTTCAACCAACTTAGTCTTGGTTGACGTTGGAAGGGGAGCAAAACAAAATCATATTTTAGCAGTTAAGTGGGGATTTCCCGCTAAACCATAATAAGCAAAACTGCAAAATGTTTCCCAACAAGCTCACTTCAATTCTCACTTCCGTGGATTGGCCAAAAAAGGTAGCCGAGGTTCTTAGTCATACATACCTACAATGGCCCACACCCTAAAAGTGCCCCTCTGCGAGGGAGAAGGTTACAATTAACCGTTATCCACGGATATGAGTCAATTAACGAGCGTTGCACCCCTGCCTGAGCTCAAATATTTTTTCCGGGCCCCACAGCAAACCGCACCCAAGAAGCCCTACTAAGCCTTGCAAGTCGCGAACAGCCTATATAGGAGCTGAAATGCCCAGCGACCTAGACAACTGTTTGTGGGGAAACGAAACCAAACAAAAAGGAAAATGGGTGGGTGGCGTTTAACAACTGGGCCACAAAGCCACAGCTGTGGCCGCTCTGCCCTCGGAAATCGGACCCCCAAACCAAATGGACCGCGCAGACCGTGGGGAGCTCATGCCACGGATGGAAATTCAGAATACTAAACCGAATACATGGGTTTTAGCACGAAGCCCATATATGAATCCAGAAAAAACCCGGCAAACTCTGCAATTCGCCCAAAACCTGAACTCGCTTCCGATCGAGGGGATGGGCTAGGAAAGGTCTAAACTTTTTAGTTGCCACCAAAATGGCCCAAATTACGCATAAAGTCCAGAATGAGTGAAATAAGGACCCTCAAGTTGAGCTGCACGAGAGTCTCGTGCCTCGTGCCCCCCCCCCAAAAAAAGGCGGGCTCGAGTCGAAAAGTAAGCAGTTGTGTGAACCCCTGGTTGAGAGAGATTCACCCACCGGTTATGGCCCAGCCTCCCCTTAGGCTGGTCCAAAATGGCTCATATGCGCCTGGACGAACACAGCTGTTGAACCATCCCTTCACCGGGAAGAAAAACATACTGTGGGTGGACGAAATGCTGCACCACCTAAGGATCCCTGGATTGATGATTCCCTGTAAATATGTCGCGGGTAACGTCAGGTTTCCCAAGCAAACCAGTCTGGTGGTGACGCCTTTAAGTTGTTCGCTTCTCCCTGCAGCCATGGGGTCAGAAAGCAAATCCTAGGCCTGGGATGCTTGGGAAACTTGGGTTCTTTCCCCAGCGGGCCAGCATCCCAGCTGGCCCATATATGGCTCGCCTTCTTTTGAGGGTACCCTTTTTAGATGGTTTAAAAAGTGAATCGACGGGAAACCACCCGCAACATCCGGAGGTTGGTTTGTCCCTTTATTGGATGACTGGATTTCATCCCTACCACTTCGTCCGGTCTTTTTGTTAGCCAACTAGTCAAACAGCACCAAGCAAATTAATTTGCTACTCCATGTCGGGTTAACCGCGTAAATGTGTTACCCCAGTGGATCCCATATAGTCTTATAGTAGAAAAACCAGCCATTTTCCTTTTGGCTTCAAGGGTGATTCTTTTCGTTACGTACTATACAGGTAAATGGATCCACTGGGTTACAACAAAACAGCCGCGTCGCACAAAGTTCGTAAAACCCTTTCAGCTGTCGCTTCCAGACTTTGCCATTCGCCAAGTTGAACTCTTTTGCAGGTCGGGACAATTTGCTCAACACTCCCGAAGCGAGCAGAGGTCTATCACCTTGTCTAGGTTTCATTCGGAAAAGCCACTTGTGAAGACAAAAGATCCAACCCGGGACGATCCGGTTCACTCCGTTGCAAGAATCCATGGCTCGCTTCTTTCTCCATGATACGGGGGACGCCCTAAATATTGCAAGTGAACCAACCACACTCAACCACAAAACCATGGACAACTATGGTACATTGGTTTTTTTCTTGTTCCCCTACTTGCAAAATAGTCTGGTCGCATCCACCGTATCACCGGAAATTCTGCCATCGTTCAGCCTCAACCCAGTTGATTAGGCCGAAGCCCTGGTCTCAGTTGCCCAAAGAAAAGGCTAAACCTTTTGGGGCCATGACTAAAAACGAATCAAAATGGGGAAACCAACAGGTCAACAAGTTGATTCGCTTTGGGCAACTGAGCGTTTGATCCTGATTCTTGGTTGACTTTGGAAGGGGAGCAAAAAAATCAGTTTAGCAGTTAAGTGCGGATTTCAACCACTAAACCACTAAAAGCAAAATGTAAAATGTTTCGCAACCACAACCATGACTGAGCGTTTGATCCTGCTTGGTGGCCTTTGTTTTTACCTTTTGGCTTCCAAGTGGACTCGCAAAACGCGACGTGTCGCACGCTGGGGCCCGCGGCGGAGGCGATGAACGCGGCGCTAAAGGAGGAAGAGAAGTGGAGGCCCACCTTGGCCCCAAGGGGCATCTCCCTGTGCTCGGTGGCTGCCAGCTCTGCTAAAAGTGACTAACTTGTTGGTGGAATTAACGGCAAACCCATTATCCCCTGCTAAAGGTTTAACTTTTAGTGGTTTCAGGGAAAACCAATTGTCCCCTGCTAAAAGTTTAACTTTAG
Source organism: Effrenium voratum (assembly GCA_963377175.1). Lineage (NCBI taxonomy): Eukaryota > Dinophyceae > Suessiales > Symbiodiniaceae > Effrenium > Effrenium voratum. The sequence continues at coordinate 554,106 of CAUJNA010002646.1, read as the reverse complement.
GTGTTATTTTTCAAAACATTAGTTGGCAAAAAGCTAAAGTAACATCCAAGCAAAATGCGACAAAGCTTGAACCGAAACTTCACAACCCGTGCGCTATGGGCTGGCAACAGCCTGGCCTGCTTTTTTGCAGCCGGAAGATGAAACAGAACAAACAACCCCCCCCCCAAACAAAAACACAACACTTGCCAAGAACGGTGAAGAACCGGATAAATGCTGGTGCCGCAGTTTCCAGGCGCTAACTGCACTGAAGGAAACGTTGGGCCATGTTGGGCCCCCCTTGGAACCAAAAGGACAAGCTGGTGCCACTGCTATTCTTCAGTGCGAAGCTTCCCTCTAACCAGCGCAAGAAGAATGGGGGCTCGGGAGGGGGCAAAAGTGAGAAACTGAGAAATGGCTCTCTCTCAGAAACACTTCGACATGTTTGGCCCAGTGGATGAATTTACTTGTATATACAGGTAACTAAGGGAACCACCTTTTTACAATGTACCTACTATAAGGGAAACTGGGATGCACTGGGTAAGGTAAGGTGGTGGTTGATGTTCTGCGTGAGGAGGTTTGGAGCGCCTAGTTGGTCGTGGCTGGTCAGGTCCTGCAAACAACGTCCCCCGAATGGATTTTATCCCAGGCTAACCACTTGCCAACAGTTCCGGGTATGAAATTCGAGAAACCCAGCAGATCCTCCCCTATCCCCAGAAGATGCAGCCATGTTGAAGCGTGGCTCTGTTGCCCCTTGTTCTGGCTACCTGCCCGCTCGCCCCATCTTGAGTGCCCAGCGCCCTCCTTCATTCCAAGATGGTCCTCAGGACCGGAGCGATCACCTACAAACCCCGGGCGGAATCGAAGTCTGGGCTCAGCTGCCCCTTAGGCGCCTTAATGTTAGCCTTGCATTAACAAAATCCTCGATTGATTAGTAGGGGGTGTCCCCTTTCAGAGGGGATTCATCACTTTTGGAGGGGACACCCCCCTAATACTGGGACGGGTCTACTTAGATCCTGGGTCAACATTAGGGAAGGATTGAAAGGCTAATCTTTGGGGGCCACGACTAATGGGTACCAAACAGAAAAACAACTATTTGGCCATGGGTCAAAAGCCAAATCGTACCCCTAGTGAACATCCCAACCCCCACTAAAATAGACTAAAATGGGTGGTACACCTAACGCAAAATGGTGCCATTGGTTTTGACCCACAGCCATTTCAGAGGAGGGCTTCTCTTCCTCGTCAAGCTTCTCTTGGGATTTAATCTGGCTTCAGGCGGCGCCCTTGTTCCAACCCCACAATTTCTCTCCCAAACATTATCTACAAGCTTTCGAACGCTCGGCATTGGACTTTTGAGCTGGTTCTCGGGGAATCAGGGACTCACCCCTTCACACCGTTCCCGTCCAGCAGGGCCTTTTAGCAGAAGTTCTTCTGAACAATACCTTGTGAGCGAAAGACTCGTGTTTTGATTTTTCGCCGGCCTGCCCACCATGAGCAAAACCAAAAAAGCAGAACAATCACAAAGCCCAGATGATATCCACAGCAACCCTAGCTAGCTGCCAACCACTGCAGCACCTATCTGGGCAGAGACCGGGGAGCTTTAACCACACGCCAAGGGCTCATTTGGTGTCCGCTTCCAAGCCTCAAACAAAAACACAAGCCCATTTGGCATTCACCTTGACTCACTTCCTGCGTAAATTGGCCAAAACCAATCCAAATCGTTTATTTACCACATTTTACCACTGAACAGGTCTTCCCTAAATCAACGTAAAGTCCAGAAACTCGGGGAGCAAGTCCGAACAAAACTGACAACACCAAAGAACCGTGAAGGCACCACTCTTGCGGCAGAGCTTCCACGAAGACCTCCTTGCAGGTGTCGTAAGCCGCCAATTGGCCCACCGTGATGATGGTCGCCTCGCGCACTCAGCTTCGGACGTTGTGAAATGACTCCGACCTTGAAACCACGGCACCCTACCTCGAGTAATTCGCCCAACTTCCATTTTGCGTTTTCGCCCCCCTGGACACAAATAGAGGTACTTGCAGTACTCAACCAGAAAAACAAACAAATATTATGAAGCAAATGGAAGCCCAACTCTGACCCCCAAATTGTGTTTAAGCTTTTCCCTATTGCCCCCCCCCATTTCTTTGAGGGGGAAAGGCCTTTTCTAATCACTACGAAGGAGTCCTACACTTGGGGGAAAGGTGTCAAACGATGACACCATCTCCCCATGTTGGCTGTCGTCGCATTTACTTGCACAAGGCAATTGTGCAAGTATCAAGTTGGTGTGACTGCAATCGCCTGGTTAGCATAAAAGGGCATGCCGCACTCCACACGGACTTCAACGCCTTCATGCGAACGTGGACAAACGGAGTAAAACCTTGCTTCGTGAACCATACTGTGGATGAACGGCATCCTGCATCACCTAAGAAGCCCTGGAAGTATCATTTCCCTGGTTTCAACCAGAAAATCACAGTGCCTAAGAGGATTTCGTCCACCCACACTACGGGTACCAAAAAGGGGGTTTGGGTTTCATTGGATAAGCCACAAGCAAAGACACGAAACGTGTCCAACGTCCTGAAACTCACGTGAGCCGTGCATCAATAGCCCCAAACAAATTGGCGATCCTGACCGCCGGTGCCCCCCGACAGTTAGACGTGAGTCGTCTGAGCGCCCTGCACGGTTCATGTTGGGCACCACGCCGGTGCGCCACATGGACATCACCCCCTCCGATTTCGCAATCTTACCGACCTCAGGTCCAAATGACTGAGTTACTCGCTTCCGGTCCTCCAGTAGAGAGGTTAGAATAAGGGTGCCCCTTTGTTTTCTGTAGTCTACTAGTAGGGGAACCCTCCCCCAGAAAAGAAATGGTAAACGGGCACTACTGGGGGACCTAGACTCACATCCGATCAATTAGCCAAACAAAAACAAACAAATCGTCCCAAAAAGTTTGAAGTCCATGAACTCGGGAATTGCATTTTTTAGTTAGGGACGCTTTTATGGCATCATTTAGATTGGGTTTTATGTCATTTTATGTCCACCAGCCACTTTTAGGGTGGTTCATGGTGGTTCCCTATTAAAATTCATGGCCACATGAGGTACGGGGTGTGATTCCCAATGCTCAGTGACTCAGGATATTTGCCCCCCCCCCCCGCCCACAAAATCAAACAAAAAATGCCCCCAAGCTCATGCCACAATGTGGCCCTGAACAGGATTTAATAGCCCTTTGACCCTTGGCAGGGGTGGGCTGATCGCCGATCGCATGTCACGCCGCAGATGGCAAGCTCTTTCTGGACGAGTCCCCGGCCGCGTCGAAGATGTTCTTGTACCCTCGGCCTAAGCTGAACCAAATGTTCCCTAATGTTGACCTGCACGTCTTTTAAACGGCCGCCTGCGCTCCAAGCAAGTGAAATACAAACCGAGCTCAACCGAGCCACTTCAGAAGATTTAGTACAGCATGTCACTTGGAAGAGCATGGAGGCACCATGCAAACCTCTACCTGTTCGACGACCCCCGCCCCTCGGCCCTAGAAGATGCCAGGAAAGCGATGTGTCTGCACCAGAGGCACCATGGTTCAGCCAAGAAGTCGGTGAACCAACTCGTTCAGTGACCCTGGAGAAAAAATGGGAGCCCTTTTTTGGGCTTGGACCTATTGTGAGGCAGCCACAAAAAAAAAGGAAAAAGGGAGCCACTGAACAACTGAGTTCCACAAGAGAGGAGTGTGGAACTGTGATTTAGAGCAAAATGGATATGAACTTCTGTGACTTGAGGTCTGAACTGCGAAACCCCCATACAGCTGAGTTGGTCAACAAATACTTGTTCTCCCAAAAGACATGGGACAATTGAGGGCCTGCGATCCTTCTTCTACATCTTACGTCGCGTTGTGCCCCGTCTGCTCGTGGATTGAGAGTTTGCATGGCCCTCTCCTTTTGGGCGAATAGCCTCTCCAGCACCCCGTGCGAATTGCGCTTTGTAAACTTTGGGCACAGGAACGCTAACGCTCCAGCTCCAGCCTCAAGCCACACAGACAGACTTTTCTTCTTTGCATGTTAGTTGTTTGCAGTGTTCTGATGTGTTCTGCTTGATCATGTGGTGTGCTTGCGAATAACTGGACATTCAAAGTGGGAGTGCAACATACGTTCAGCTGGGGTGTGCTATACGCAAGAGGGGTTCCAAATCGGCAAGCAACTATAGGACAACGAACCATGCGAAGGGAGCCATTCCCACCAACAAAATACCCTCCCTCAGGCGATTCCTTTCAAGCTCAACACATAGAAAGAAGCGGCGCTGGGACTAAGTCTTCCTACTTGGCTTTGGAAGTCAAATGGGTGGATTTCCACGCCAAGGACATTCTGCTTGGGGGGGCGGGGGGGTCATTTTACACCAGCAAGTCAAGAAAACTTGAGAACCGAAAGCTGGACTCTTTGCCAGCTTGCCAAGGCCCAAGCTGCTAGAATGTATCCGGGCAAGATAAAACGACAGCTGGGAAACCGATCCAGCCCAAACAAACCAGGAGCATCGAAATAGCAAGTCTAAATAAACGGAGCATGCGTCCGGGCAGCTCGTAACGGCAGGGCAAACCAGTACAACCCGGAAGCCAAACGAGACCGTCCCCTTTCGTGCCCGTTGACTCAAAGGCAACAGGCAAATTGAGCACTGTCCGTTGGAGGATGCCACTTCAATGAACCAGGGAAGGGGATTGAAACGGCAAACAAACCCAATCAGTGACTAAAGTTCATAACCCTTGGTCTGGGCTTGCAAAAAAAAGAGGACTCTCTTTTATTGGGCAGCCCCCAAAAATGCGAAAAACAAGCAAAAAAACACTTGATCCAATAACCATGAAGTGAACTCGCGGAGCGAATGCGAAAACGGCAGAGCCTTGCTTTGCCAGGGCTGGGGGCATCGCGTTGGTCTGGCGGCAGCTTGCCATCTGCCTGAAGCAGGGGGACTCATGAGACAGTGGATCCACCTCGCACCAGGAAGTGTTGACCGCATATTAATCAACCCAGTCTATTAACCAGGGGGTGTTCCAGAAGCGATGATTCTCCAGGGACACCCCCTATCAATAAACTGGGGCTGATAAATATGAGGTCAACATAATAGGTTGTTTATCCCGGTTTTCATGCAGCTTCATCCATTGGTGCGAAATGGATCTCCAGGTTGCCCAAATCCCATTTGCTGAAACTCGGCTCCGAGCAAGCAAACTAGCCAGAAAAACCATGGGTTTAACCGTTGTGACTTAGAGCTTCCTTGTTCCCTTACTTGCAATATGGGTGTGGCTTTCTGCTGAGTGCACCCGTTTTGGCGGGTTGAAAGAAAATCAACAAACCAACCATTTTCATGATTCCGATTCATATTTCGAGACAAACCCATGCTACACTGCCTGAGTGGATTGGCACAAAAAAGCCACCACCTTTCCTGTTTGTCACCAAACGATCACCCCAAAAGTGAGTAAATCCCGAAACAGAAATGTGGGAGTAGAGACAAACCAGTATGCCAGAACCGCCAACCCGGCCACCCCTCCATTTGCTTAAGTCCCGAGGAAAATAATAAAATCAATCTGAGTCGTGAGTCGTGATATTCAGCTTTTTCCAGCGGGGGAACATAACCAACATATTGGGTCTCTCTTTTCCGACGGTCCGCCTTTGTTGACGGTTTCCAATGGGAAACCTTCCTTGGTGGGTTGAAAAAAGAAGCAAGGAAACCACAAGGACATGCACAAAGTCTGAGGTGACATTTATGTTTGTTGGGCAGGCTTGAAAGGGAGACCACCATAAAGACCACCATCTGGGGGGGGGGGGGGCAAACCTTAAAAGAGACGCACCCAAATATTTCCAGCAGTGAAGTCGATTCCCTTTAAAACCAACAGGGGAAAACAAACAGCATATCTCACTTCCTGGATGGTCCAAAGAAAATCTGAACTTTTTGTTGGCCACTAAAATGGTCCAAACCCCAAAGTGCAAAGGCCAGGAACTGATTTTCAGCAATGGACGGTTCCCAGGACCTTTAGTAGAGAGGTCCTCTTAAGGGTACCCACGTGTTTGTTTTTTTCTTTTTTTTCTGCAGTCTGTTTTAGAAGGCAACCCTTCCAACCAAAAAAGGGGTGAGAAAGGGCACAAATTGCTGGGGGGCCTACTGTGGATGGACAAAATCCTGCACTACTTTGAAACCATGGGAAACCATTGTTTGCTGGTATTTACAAACGAATCATCATTCCAGGGTTTCTTGGGTGGTGCGAAACAACGGCTTCGTAACCTCCCTTCAAAAGCAGTGCGCCATGGCCAGCCATGTTTCAAATGGTTGCAGCATGTATCTTTCAAGGAGCCCTGTTCAAACCCAACGAGTGCGCCATGGCTCGTCCGCCCAGTCACTCGCGCCCTCACTCGCGCCCGCCCCCCCGTCGTTGGTCGCCAAAAGGAGTCGCCTGCATCCGGACCATGGCCAGGTCCCCCGGGTTCCCCGCGAAGGCGCCGGTGGCGCCCGCCACCGCCGCGCAGCCCACCTGCGGCGCCCCCGCCGGGGGGAATCCACCGGCATCCCGCGGGGAAAAAGGCACAAGAACCGGGGGGATTCACCGGGGAAGCCGTGGTTTGGACCGGAGAAATGCGGGTATGTGGAGTCTCCGTGACCCTTCAAAAATGGGGTCAGTACCCAAAATTAAGGCGTCATGACCCCTTTTTCTAGGGGTCATGGAGACTCTAGGTAAAATACGGCAATACCACAAGATCTTGGCCCGGCGAAGTTAGGCTAAACTGGGGCTGTCCGCTTTCGGATCCCCCGCTAAAAGCGAAAAACTGCCTGGCCCATGGTGAAAGTGGAAGCCCAATGGCTGTCTGCTTTCTGGTGCCCTGCTGCTAAACGTGGATAGCTTGTGGGTGAAATTGGACACCCAACCACTGAACCAACTAAAAATAACAACCGAAGGAACCGGATGGCTGGGAAATCGATTTGGCAGGTGAAGCAACCACTGCACCACACAAGGAAAACCGCGGCAAAACATGAAAAGCATGTGTGCGGTGTTTGTTTGTTGCTTATTTCTGGGTGTTAAATGAGGGCTGTGGTGATGTCCCTTTCTGTTCGTTCACTTGATCGGGATGCACAGGTTTTCCCGAGATCAAGGTCAAAGATCCGACAACTGCAGCCGAGCCAAGGGCCTGGAGAAGAACGTCGTGTGCATTTCTATGCCCCTGAGGTTGTTCAATGCTAGGTCCTCCAGATTTGCGAGGTTAGAATAAGGGTGCCCTCTTTTTGTCTATAGTCTATTTTAGTAGGGGAAAGAACCCCCCATAAAAGGGTAAAAGGGCACTACTCAAAAACCTAGTCAAGACCTGCAGGGAGCTCTCTGGAAGACACTGCCAACCTTCAGGCAAGTCCTCGTATCGGCAGTGGCTGCACGCTAACCCAAATATGGCCATGGGTCAAAAGCCAAATCGTACCCCCAGTGAACATCCCAATCCAACCACTAAAAAAGGTTCTAAAATAGGTGGTGAATTCACCTGCCCCAAAATTGGAACTTATTGGTTTTGAACCCTGGCCATCTCGAAACGGCAAGTCTATCGCGGCAAGGCGCAGTCAGCCCCAGCCCGGACCAGAGTCGAACAGCCCGCCCTAGAATCATACCCCCCCCCCCGCCATTTCCGAGATTGTAAACTCACTGGCTGAGTGGATGGCCCAAAACAAGCCCAAACATGCATGAACTCAGGAAGTGAGTCATGGGAAAGGCGGAAGGGCCCAGTCCTCACGGCCTCGGCTTTCAAGCTTCCAGGACTCAACCCCCAAGGCTCCCTGGTGGTCACGGGGTGCCTAAGAGCCTGAGCATGCTTGAGCCTTTGACGGCGAGGCTGGCTGTTCAAAGGCCAGCCAATCGGAAAGCAGCACACCGATAGAACAGAAGGAAGCCGGGAGGACACCAAAAAGCCAGCCAAACATCAGCCTGCTCAAGTTCCGTGGAAGGCCAAAACAATCGCAGTGGTGATAGATTCCCGTATTGGAACTCATCCGTTTTCCAAAAAAACGTCCTTGACCTAAAGGAGTAAGCAAACAAATGGAAGACAAACAAGCGTTTGGGTGCCCCCTCTCAACAAGAAAGAGACCCTCCTGGCCAAGCTTCGCCCAATGCGGAGCTTAGCCGGACTCCGGCCCCGGCCTTCTCGATGGTGGACAAGGGGCGGGTGGATTCCCCGCAGAAGCCCTGCGGATGCCGAGCTGTCTTCGGGGCGGGGGAGTGGGGGGGGAGTGTCCCACATTCCCCCCCCCTTGATGACCCTTTGGAAGGGGTGAGTTGACATTGACATGCCGGGAGTTTCTTTGACTCTCTGCAATGCTGCAATGGAATATCCCTCGAGCTATGTGAGCAATTGCAAAAGGCGATGATCAGATGGTACATAGGGGTCAGGAAGAGCAACAGTAAGTGCCAATCCCCGTGTTTCCCATAGGGTGGGCAAATTCAACATGATTGGTTTACCAGGTTACCACCTCTCAAATGAGAGACTTGTGGCAAATCGTTGGCGCCCTAAAAAGGGCCGGATAAGTAGTAGGCTTGCAACTCATGTCGTATACCGAGTTCAGCTCCTAAAGCCTCTCAATGCCGCAACACATAACCCACCTATTGCACTAATTGAGGCCAGTTCAGCATCCACAAACCTCTTCGAGTGGCTAGCCATGACTTGTGACTCGTTAGCAATCGCCCAGCCTTAAGCATGTCGTACACACCGAAGCGCACCTAAGCTCGCCAAGTGGGGCGACCGCAAGTGACTGGGGTAGAAACCTTAACCCTGCACGTTTGTCTGAGACTTCAAACAGGTACCTTTGACAATTTTACAGGTAAGTACTGAGTACTGGTTGCAATGTATGAACTGATGTTTGCAAACTTGAATCTGTACGCAGATATGCGTGCACGTATGCATGTACGTACGAACGTATGTATGTGTATGAATGAATTATCACTATGTATTTATGTAGTGTAGCGTAGCGTAGCGTAGTGTAGTGTAGCATAATGTAGTGTACCGTAGTGTATTGTAGGATGTATTATCTATGTATGTATGTATGTATGCATGTATGTATGTATGCATGTATGTATGTATGTATGTATGTATGTATGTATGTATGTATGTATGTATGTATGTATGTATGTATGTATGTATGTATGTATGTATGTATGTATGTATGTATGTATGTATGTATGTATGTATGTATGTATGTATGTATGTATGTATGTATGTATGTATGTATGTATGTATGTATGTATGTATGTATGTATGTATGTATGTATGTATGTATGTATGTATGTATGTATGTATGTATGTATGTATGTATGTATGTATGTATGTATGTATCTGCGAAGCGCGTGTGTGCGAGAAAAAAGAAACGCCTTCGAGCAAAGCGCACCACATGTTTGCCGCTGTTCGGAAAAAATAGTTGTTTGGAAAGAAGGTCGTTTTTGTGGAAAGGTAACCTGTCTCGTCTAAGATTTCCGGACTTGTCCGCCCTTTTCCGTTTGTTTCCGCCTTTGTTCCGGGTGGTTCCGCCTTTGTTTGGCTGTCCCAGACACTCTCTACCCACGAAGCTCCAAACAAGGTCGATTTTTGGACACATGCCGTTTCACCAAAAAACAGTTTTGTTTTTGAACAGACCGAACAAAACACACAAACGGCTTCACAGGTATGTATGTAAGTATGTATGCATGCATGTAAGAATGCATGTACGTATGTGCGTATGTGCGTATGTACGTATGTACGTATGTACGTATGTACGTATGTACGTATGTACGTATGTACGTATGTACGTACGTACACGTATGTATGTATGTATGTATGTATGTATGTATGTATGTATGTATGTATGTATGTATGTATGTATGTATGTATGTATGTATGTATGTATGTATGTATGTATGTATGTATTTGCACCTTTTTAAAATACCCTTGGTTGTTCCCCCCCTCCCCAATTTACACAAAGGGCTCCATGCTCACTGATTGGAACAAACACAGTTGCAATTACAGCGGCATCAGCACGACGTCACAAAGTCATGCTGCTCGATTGTCTGAACGTGGGAAAGCAGGGCAGTCCTCGTGCATCCTACCCCCAAATCAACCGTCACAAGCAGCATGGGTACACTCTCTGCATGTCTCCCCCCCCCTTGTAAGTCTTGAGGGAGCTTCAAGTAGGAAGTATCCGCGCATCGGATTCTGATTTGGAATCCCTTCCTTTGATTGACCTAAGGCCAAGGTGCGCCGCTATAGACCAGCTGCCGGCACGCAGAGGCGTCCACGCCTTTGAAGAGGCCCAGAGGCCCCTCGTTCTTCACGATGTGGGGCCCCATCCTCAGGCTGTTCAGGGGCCCGCCAGGAGACCCGTGTCACGGTCTTGTCAAATGGTTGCAGGAACCAAGCAGGCACCTCCCCCCAAATCCAAGGCAGCCTTGAATTTCTAAAGAGAAACCCGCAAAAAAAACAAAACAAGGCAAACAAAACTCTGTCGCGCCAAAGGCCCGCCAAGTCCAGGCCTGAAGGATGTTTCTTACAAGGCGAACACAGGGCAACACCCCCACTGGCCATTGGCAGCTCGACCTGCGGATCTGCGGATCTGCGGCTTGGCCGCTGCAGCATGTTGAGCTTGGTGTCGGTTTGCAGCTGCATCCGCACCTTGCGCGAGCTGAACACCGCCAGACGGCCCACCCGGGCAGGGGGTCCTTTTGCCACCTTTGGTGGAAAAATGATCGAAATTCTTGTAGTGAAGCATTCCTTGTTGAGGGGCTCCCCAATTTTCTCACAGGTGGCAAAAAACTTAGAAGGGGAGCAACAACATTTTCAGAGTTTAGCAGTTAAGTGGTTGGATTTCAAACCCACTCAACCACAAATTACGCCAAACAATGTTTCAAATGTGTCCCAACAACAGCCATGAAGCTTGGCTGAACCCACAAGGCCTCTCACAAAAGGTGGCAAAACAAGACCCCCTCGCGGCACGGGGCCATCCCCCCCGCGCCTTGATGAGATCCAGCGGATGGGCGCAGGCCCCGCCGATCGCGGCGCCTATGGAGCCCTGCACGAAGCCCTGCAGACGCATCGCCGGAGCGCCACGCGCCACGCGGGCGGCAGGGGGTGGCGGTGCTGGTCTTCCGTTTCCGTTGGATCGCCCGTTGTTTCCGTTGAGGGCCCCCAACGGAAAACGGACAACGAATCCACAATTTTCCGTTTTGGGGACCCCCTGGAAAAATGACCAAAGAGCCCACAACGTTGTTGGTGGCTTTAGTTTTTGACACGCCAAGCATGGCATAGCTCCCTACACCTTCCGTTGGTGCTGAAGGTGGCCTTGAAGGGAAACCACCAGGAACACAGAAGCCATTTTGCGGGGTCCCAACCTTAAAAGAGATAACCCAAATATGTCCAGTAGTGATAGTTTCCCTTGACAACCAACGGGGGAAAATAGCAAATAGTAATTTCAGCAAATGAAAGTGGTGTAACAGCGATTTTGCTCCTGAGCTGTTTCGGACCACCCCGAGGCCCCAAGATTGCTTGGCATAGCTTAGGTAGGACAACTCCAGCAGTGCTTTTGCATAAAAACTCGGTGTAGGTGGACAAAACCCGCTTCGTTCCAGTTGGGATGGATACCTACTTGGGTGTTCGGCCAAATGAGCTGTTGGTAACTGGTGATTACGTTTGAGCCCCCGTGCTGTGGACATAACCCTGTCAAACGGCAACCCAGGCTGACCTCTTCCTACTTGGCCAGCCGAACATCCTATGAACGCTGCGCTGGGTTTTGTCCGTCTCAGTGGAACCAGCTAACTTGGTTTTCGTTTTTGGGTGGTTCCCAAGGTTACCTACTATACAGGTAAAATGGATCTACTATGATCTACTTTGTGTCAGTATGACCTAACAACAACGGCATCAACTGGTCGGCCTAAAAACGCCTAAAGATGCCCTGGCTAGCGGAGGTTTGGGGTCTTAACCCTGTTCTTTTTATTGGGTTTTTGAGTGGCCCTAAGTCTTGGTTGACGTTGGAAGTGGAGTACAGACTTTCAGATTCTAGCGGTTAAGTGGTTGGATTTCAACCACTAAACCACAATTTACGCAATAATGGAAAACATGTTTCCCAACAACAACCATGACTACGTTGAGTCGCTCGCCGAACTTCCATGTGCTTAATTCAGCCCCCTGGACACACATAGACATACTTGCAGTAGTGATCAATTCCCTACTGTGGATATCGATGGACGAAATCCTGCACCACCTAAGAAACCCTGGCTTCTGATGATTCCGCTGTAAATGCCAACAAGCAATGGTTTCAACCATGGTTTCCAAGTGGTGCGAGAAGCTGATTTCGCAACCATCCACAGTGAGGTGAGTGGCCATGAAGTTTGGCTGGAATTAGGACCCCAGCAAAAATATAGTTTTTGCCTGGTGAGTGGAAAACAAAAAGCCCCCAAAAAAGCAAAAAAACAAAAAGGGGAGCTAATTCTGGGGAAGGCTGAACCGGGCCTTCCAGATCTTGGTGTTGGCCGCCTTGGTCTGCCCCGCAGGCGTGCGCGGCAGCCGGGCCTCCATGCCCATGTGCGGCGCCTCCGCTCAAAAAGGCGCGGAAAAACTAGGCTGGAAAAATCGGACCCCAGCAAAACAATATCTGTTTTTTCCTTTTCTTTTTTTCCGTCTGGTTAGTGGAAAACAAAGGGACCCCAAAAAGCAAAAAAGTAAAAAGGGGAGCTAGTTCTGGGGAAGAAAAATAACTTGCAATCGGTGCGAGAGTTCCAGGCCAGGCGTTTCGCCCCCTTTTTGTGGGCAACCCTTCTGATGCCCGTTGGCACTTGCGTTCAGATTTCAGCAGTTTAGTGGTTGGATTTCAACCACCAAAACACAATAAGCAAAAATGTAAAGTGTTTCTCAACAACAACCATGATTTGTGGTGTGTTAATGACCCTGGCGTTCCCGGGGCGCAACCACAGCAACCAAAGAGTCTTCAGAAACTGGGCCCGTGTTCAGATCCCCCGCTAAAAGTGACTTTTCGTGGGTTAAAAAAGGAAACCACGCATAAACACCAAAAGGCGAAAAAGCTCCCCGGACCCGGGCCGGGGAGCCCAACCGGGCCAGCGAGAGCCCTGAGACTGGGATCTAACAGAAGCCCCACCGGCTGAACCGGTCCAACACGGCAAACAATTCGATACCCAGCTCGCTTCCTGAGTCGATTGGCCAAAAAACGTCCAAGCTTTTTGCTTACCACCAAAATGGTCCAAACCCAAAAAGTAAAAAGTCCATGAACTCAGGGAGTGAGTCAAACCCAAAATGTTGAAAGGTGTGCTCAGGCGCGCTCAGGCATGCTCAGGCTCTCGTTTTTGTTTGTTTGTTTCCCCCCTCTCTTTTTTCTCTTTCCCTCTCTCTCCCTCTCGCTCAGTCTTTATTTCTTTCTTTATTGATAATCTTTCTTTCTTTCTTTCTTTCTGTATTTCTTTATTTCTTTCTTTCTTTCTTTCTTTCTTTCTTTCTTTCTTTCTTTCTTTCTTTCTTTCTTTCTTTCTTTCTTCTCTCTCTCTCTCTCTCTCTCTCTCTCTGCTCCTTCTCTTGCTCTCTAGTGCAGGGTTCCTTAAAGAATGAATACAACAACTTCCTTTACTTAGGTTGCTCCTTCCTTCGCGAAAGGTCGATCACCGTAGCCGAAGTTATAAGGATCCAAGTTGATTCAGCTGTGTCTTGGTTGTTGGGCGGCCCACCCCGGAAATCTTGGCTGTTGCTTTGGCTTTCGTTTAAGACGTAGTGCCAAGAAACATCAACACGTGAGCCGCACATGGAGTCGACCGGCCCCAGTTGGAGGGGTGTGCCAACATCCCGGTTACGTCGTCCCGTCGCCTCCTTGGCGTCTGAAGCCGCCATCCTGGCGAATGGAAAAGGTCGAGAGGGGTCAAACTGAACTGACGAACCCACCACTCCAAAGGACCAACTGGATGGAGGGCTCACTGGCTTGCCCCTTGAGTTGATCAAGTCACTATTTGCCTTGAATTAGGTTACCAAAAAGGGAAATGGCCCCAAAAAAAACGTTGCCCCTGTCGGTGGCGCTCGCCACTGGCTAAGACATGCCACGGCATAAAAAAGACAGCCCAAAGAACAGCTCAATTGCCCCTTTTGGCCACGAAACCTATATCCTCCAATAGAGAGATTAGAATAAGGGTACCCTTTTTTCCGTAGTCAATTTTAGTAGGGGAACCCTCCTAAGCGAGAAAGGGCACCCAGCTGGGGGACCTAGAAACATAGTGGAACCCCAACCATTGGGGAAACCAAAAGCTCATATCAGCTCCGTTTTGGACGACCGAGAAGAAGGCCACCGCACGTTCGGTTCGTGTTCTATGGCCTTCGGTCCGAGACGGATCCCAGTGAGCTGGCGGGGGGAGAGGTCTTGGGGTTGCGAGCGAAAACAGAGGAAGCTCCACTTGAAACCTTGAGACCCCGTCCACCGAAAGCGGGGGAGGCAAAGTCAAGGTCCCATCCCTGCACACATCCCTTGGCTACAGGAGCAAATGCCTCCTTTCGGTTGCCCAAGCAAAAGGTGTGGCAACATGGGAAGCCTTTGCCTCGCTTCCTGAGTTGATTGGCCAAAAAAAGTCCAAACTTTTTGTTTACCACCAAAATGGTCTTCCCAAAAAGTATAAAGTCCATGAACTCAGGGAGTGAGTTGCCCACTCTGACTCATGACTCATCATTGGCACGCGCTGAAGCCTCGAGTCGTCCAGTTGCAACCCGGTGATTTAAACCCTCGAGGATCCCATGCCCCGCATGGTACTTGGGAAGGTCGCCAGATGTTTTCTGGATGCTTTGGACCAGTCTCTCACCTCTCTCACCCCTTCAAGAGAAGACTTGGCGCATCGTTTGGAACTTGGAGATCGAAGCAGGAACACTCAAAGGTTCTTGGTTGCCCCTGAGGGACAAGGTTGACCTTTTTGGGGCCATGACTAAAATTGGACCAAGCAGAGAAATCCAATTGGTCACAGGGTCGAAATCCTTTGGGCAAGTGAGGGTTCAACTAGAGGGCTTTGGGCCAGGACACGTGTCCCAAAGCCCCCCCCTGGCCTTGTCAAGCGAGGCAGCGACTGCGAATGGGATAAGCCACAAAGCTGCGAGGATCCAAGGCAGATGCGCCGTTGGCCACCAGTGCCAAGTGTCTCCCCAAGGCATTACTCGCTGAAAACCCCTCCAAAGTAATCTCACTTCCTGAGTTGACGGTCCAAAAAAAGGAATTGACCAAACTTGGTTGTTTGCCGCGAATGGTCCAAACCAGCACAGTCCATGAACTCAGGGAGTGAGTAACTAGTCTTGGGATCGTAAATTCAACAGGCGCTGCGGCTGCGTGTCGTTAGCACCTGCATGTCGGGGAAATGAAGCAACACCGCGCCGAGCAACCACTCCCAAACCTAGTGCATGTTTGGTGAATCTTCGTCAGATGATGTTCTGAGGAGTACCCGGGCAGCTAAAACAAGGGGCCCTCACAACAGCGGAAGCTTCCCCTTGCCTTCCTCTACGAAAAAATCGTGTCTGGACGAAGCTTTTCTCCTGGTGGTTTTCATTGAAACTGCACCGTTGAGGGTTCCGAAATAAACATGACCCGCACCCACCAAAAAGGCACTCCCAACCCCTCCCCCTCCCCCCCAAAATGCCAAATCCCAACCCCCCCAAACCCCCCAACCCCCCTACCCCCCTACCATCCCAGGCAAAAAGGGACGAGCCCATGTGTGAAGCAGGTCTCAGGTCACCACTGCGCTCCTCACTTCCGCCACGGGGTCGTGGAGCCCTGAGCGTCTCAAGGAAGGGCTGCTCCCCGCCTTGCTTTTTTTTTTCCGGTGGTTTTTCTAGGGGAAATCCAAAGGAGCACCACCATGTTGGGGACCAAGTAGGGGGTTGAACCAAGGAACCCCTAAGGAACAAGGTGTCTTTCTACCCTAGGTCCTATTTCATGTTCAAGCAGACAATCAGACAACCGGTTGGTGATTTGCATGATGGTTTGGAGTTGGATTTGAACCCCTGGCTCTTGTGGGGTGAATGGAAACCACCCCGAAGCACCTGGGCAATCCAATTCATCAAGTAGAATCAGGTGCCTGTGCAAAAACAACAAAAACAAGCGGCTACATGGATGGGTGTGTGTGTGTGTGTTGGCGAGTTTCAGGGTGCAATTTGGGGCTGGTTTAAGCACAAAAACAAAAGGACACCATTTTGGGCGGTCCCCGCATTTTACATATGACAAAATAAGTCCACCCAGATTCCCTTATGATCATGTCTCAATTGAGCCACTCGTGGAATTTCAGAACCCCCACTCAACCGAAATCCACAGGGGACGCCTTTAACCAAAGGCGCATCCAAACCCTTTTCGGCGTTTAAGTATTCTCAGTTGCTCTGGCGTTGACTATTCTTCGTTGGTCTCAACCACCAAGCAAGGCTTGGTTGACGTTGGAAGGGGAGCAAAGAGCAACAAAAAGCAGTTAAGTGGTTGGATTTCAACCACTCAACCACAATAACTTACCCCTTAAAACTCCAGGCCCTGGGGAAGTTAATCTTTTACAGACATATAGCCCATGTTACCCAAAACGTTGAGAAACGTTTTGTGTTTTTAAGAGGTAAGATAAGCAAAAATGTCAAGACTGTTTCCCAACCACAGCCATGAAGGGGTTTTCCCCTGGGCCGGGCATCTGGACCATCTGTATGATCGGATGCTGAGCGCCTGACGTTCCAGAAGCGCCTCCGTCGCGCGCATCGACACCTCCGACAAACACCGGGAGGAGATGTGCTGCAGGATGTCGATGGCCGACAGACCTCACTGCGCACCGTATGGGTTTGTCGCGTCCAAGGTTTGGTGTTAAAGGGAAACATCCCACATGGAGTGTTTCAAGCGCCCGAAGGCCGGCTAAGGCCGGAGGCCAATTTGTTCATGGGTCTATTGGGGTAGCTGTCTCTGGGATCCCTACCGGGGACGGCAGAGACAGTCGTGAGAATAACCCGACGAAGCCCCCTTGCAAGCAAGCTGTTACCCAATTACTCCCCTGCAAACCGACCAACAAAAAGAACGTCACCAAAAAAGAGATTCCTCTAACAATGGCCTGTTCCATGTTGACCTGTAGGGGGATTCCCAATAAGATCGTGTAACACATTCAAATCTGTGTTTACCAAAAATATATCTATATGCATATCTGTTCCATTCATTCTCGGTTGTACTAACCCATATACGGGTCATATATGGGTTTGTGGGATTGTTTCCCCTTAACCCATTTTGTTGCTCTCCAGCAGCCACTGGACCACTTTGGTGGTGGGAAAGCCGCCTGCTGAAACTTGGGTCGTACAGGAAGCGAAACTCGTTCAACAGAGGAAACCCCCCGCCCCCCCCCCTCCCCCACCAAAAAAGAAGAAGACACACTTAGGCTTAGTGTCATTGCTGTGGGCTTCGTCCGTTAAGAAAAGGTTTAGGAGTCTACGACTCGAGGTCTGTAGATGCGGTCACAGAACAAGGACTCCATGCTGAAACCGCCTCCAAAGTTACCACCCCCAAACAAAATCCGTGGAGGTCCTCTCAGCTCCTTCCGGCCTCTCAGCTCATGCCGGCGCCCACATCGAACGAAACGAAAGGATGAAACGATGAAACGATGAGGGGCCCCCCACGCAGTCGAGAGCTGGTGTGGCTCAGCTTCCGCACCACCTTGGCAAATGCCACATGGCTCAGATGGGCTTTGGTATTCCACCCTAGCAATACTTTTTTTTCACTGGGTCTTGACCCCATTTAGGCGCATTTCCGGAGCAAGCCGTGTTCTTTTGGACCATGGGGCACTTCCCAGGGGTGTAATCCCAGGGTGTAATACAAAAACCCTCAGAATGGCACAGAAGGTGGCCAGAGATTTTCGGAGATGCCCAGTGGATTTCCATGGGAAAAAACATGAAAAAAAGGACCGGCACCCGATTGTTT
Organism: Effrenium voratum; assembly: GCA_963377175.1. Lineage (NCBI taxonomy): Eukaryota > Dinophyceae > Suessiales > Symbiodiniaceae > Effrenium > Effrenium voratum. The sequence goes on along the minus strand of CAUJNA010002646.1, from coordinate 536,207 downwards.
TTCTTGGTTGAGTTTTTCCAGGGGAACCCTTCACCAAACAAAGTGGAAAAAAGGCACCAGCGGGCAACAAAGTGTTGCCTTCCCGTCTGCAGTAGTGATAGATTGACTCATTGAAACCGACAGGGGCAAAGAATGCCTCTAAAGAACACCCAAAAGGGGGAAAAATATATATGAAGCAAATGGAAGCTTAACTGAAATGAAGAGCCTCCCTTTTTCGAGGGCTTCTACACCATCAGGGGGGGGGGGCTGCAGAAATTTATTCAGGTGGAACAGGCAAACCATGTTCCTGGGATGTTGTTAAAGGTGAAAGGGACAGAATGAACAAAAAACACACACACAAACTGCCACGGAGGTAGCGAAGAGTTTTCAAGACTTGGGTTCCAACTCATCTCTGAAAGGAAGCAATGGAGCAAACCAGATTTGCTTGGCACAGGTACTGGCTTGGCCTCCTACTTTCAAATTGCCCTTGATTCACGCGCGGTCTTGATTGGAGATGTAAATAAGCATATGTTCTCATTTGGCTGCGGCTCAAACAACCGGTACCACAATGGCACCCTGGTAAGTGGAAACATGGACCAAAACCTGCGTAACCCCTCCTGTTTAATTTTGAGCCACAACCCATTTACACTCCAAGCAAGCGTGGAACTTGACGTTCGGGACCTGGTCCCGTTCAACGGGCAATTTTCCAAACCAGGACCATCTACAAGCGTCGAACGGGCCTTGGGCTCTGGAGCTTCGGGTGTGGGGGGGGGGGGGGGGCGAGAAACGGACAGGGGTCACTGAATTTCCCATTTGCTGGCTGTTTCCATTGCAACTGCCATTTTTGGAGGTTCCAAAAAGCGGCACCCTGAAGAAACCCTGCACTTGCACTCAGGATCAAAACAAGGCATGCACACACACCTTGTGGATGTTATTGTTTTCCTTTTCTTTTTCTGGCGATGTCCAGCTTGGTCGAATCGAATGCAGCCAAGCGAGCATGAAAACGTGGTTTGATGGTGGGCGCCTGCCAAAAAGTGGGCCCGGAAAGAATGAAACGTGTCCATCTCGCTTTTCGTGTCTAAGTGAAATCTGAGAACCATTGGCTATTCTCTGGCAGATTCTTGGCTGTTGTTGACCCTTTTTGTGGGTTCAATGGAAAATCCCCTGTTTCCCCAAAAGTTAAAGTCCAAGGATCAAACCAGGCATACAAGATTAGAGTGCCCCTAAGTCAACCCGCAAAAAATGGGACCGCTTTGAATCAGCCAACATGATGTGACTTTCTCAGGTCCACCTAGGAACGCTGAACGCCCGCCGGCCAAAAGCAGCAGCCGCGGCCGGGCTTGCCTTTTTTCCGAACTACGAGGCCCTTCGTTTCACAGCACGGCGTGGCGTGAGGAAATGGCCGTGGCGACCGAATGAACAAACTCAGCTGCCCTAAGGGTCTCGATGCTTTTTGGGCCTTCAAAACTTGTTGTCTGAGGGGTCGGGGTTCTCCATTGGTCGGAATTGTGCATTGGAGGGGTCGTGACCCTTGGGGTGTTTAGAAATGAGCAGGAGCTGGATGCAAATTTTAACACAAACACAAAACTGCAAACAAGAAACTTGGAAGCTTTCTGCCACTGACTTGTTTTAGGCTTTGTTGTTGATGCCCCACCTGTTGATTCCCCATTCGAGTGCGTGCAACAATGATTGATGTGTTCATTATACTCGATTGAACTCCTTAATAGCATTAATTCTGGTTGATATTCTTGGAAAGTGCAGAGAGCTACAAAAGAATTGGTGGACTCCACATGCAGTCGGGGCATCTAACGTATTGTCCAGACAAACTGTCCTTGCTGCTTAAGTGCTCTGGCTCAGCACTCCAAGTGCATGTGCCTGCTGTTGCGCGAACAGTCAAGTTACCCCAAGTGCCAAGCAAAGAACATCACTCCGAAGAAAAAACAAAACAAAGAAGAACAAACACAAGAAGGAAACACCAAAAAAACAAAACACGCGGCCCGGAAAAGAAGGATGAACGAATCATGGCAGCCCCACTTGCACCTGACCTAAAGAACTACTTCGCCCGTTTTTTTCTCCCCGAGCAACACCAAAACCACCGGCTCCGCCCGTTTTTTTTCCCCTCGCTTTCCCCTCGTGTTTTCTCCTCTGGGGCTCGGAGAAGCGGAGCGGATTGGTGCGAGATCAGCTGAGGTGGCGCAGGGCGGCGCTCATCACGTACTCCACCTGAGGCAGAGGCATTGCAACTCGCCGGAGAAACGGCCCCCACTCCGACCCATCCCCCGCCCACGACTCCACGCGACGAGGGCCCCACATGCCCCCACCACCCCTTTCAAAGGCGGCGAGGACTTGGGCGGCGTTCGGATTTTTTTTGTATGAGATAAGCTGGGCGGGAAAAGCAGATGATGGTCTGGATGCCCGCACAAAGCCGCAAAGCTTCTTGGTGAAGCCGAAGGCAAGACTGGCCGGCCCCATGTTGGAATCGCTTGCCTTTTTTAAAGAAAGCCAAAAGGAAACCAAGGACCTGAAGCCATGGGTCCTTCATTTTCAGAAGCACCGATGGGCGTCCTTCAGGTTTCCACTAGGACACAAAGGCCTTCCCATGAAAAGACCCAGAGCTTGGTCCCTCGAGCCGGGGCGCCGTGGCCACATCCAGGGCTGCCAGCGCTTTCTCGCCCTCCGGAGTGGCAGCGCGGCCCATGGTGGCAGCCTCCATCAGGGCCTGGGCTGCCAGAGACGGCGAGGAGGGCGAGGCCGTGTCCTCACCAAAGTTTGTGCGCCCGGACGAGCCGAAGGCCTAGCCTCCAAGCACTGGAAACCCTTTCTTTGGGGCTCCACATGGCTCCACCCAGAGTCTCCATGACCCCTAGAAAACGCTCCAAGTACCCCGGGTCGGGTGCCCCAACTGGTTAATGGGGTACAGCCTCAGAAAAAGGGGCATGACCCCTTAAGTTTGGGTAATGACCCTATTTTTAGAGGGTCATGGAGACTCCAGGAACCTTCAGGGGGAAAGCTTTACTTTGGGGTTATTTCGGGGGTATTGGCTCTATTTTGCCTTTTGGGTAGTGGTTTGGGGCTAGTGGAAACCATCCTAGACGCTTCCCTTCAGGAAATTGATCTTCTAGGAGCCGGGTTTTGATTTTTCCGGGGTTCCTCTGGATTAGTTACAACTCCTTTCGGCTTCCTTAGTCCGTGCTTTTTCATACAAGTTCCCACTCCATTGCAATTCCAGGAAGGCCTGGAGTACGATCAAGGTACTCAATGATTGTTTCGGGATGAGAGAGACGCATCCCAAACCACCCCTTTTCCAGGGTTGTTTTTTTTCCACATGAACCGCCCCTTGAAAAGAGTTTAATGTTGACCCCGGATTACTAAACCCCTATTCATCAATAAAGGGGTGTGTCCCTGGTGTTAGTGATCACTTTTGGCGGGAAACACCCCTCTTTGTTCATCAACAAGGGGTGCCGTTAATCCGGGGTCGACATCACCAGGCGGTTGCTGGTTTACTCCACAAAGAGCGGAGTAGCCACGAAACCAGTTCTGAATCAAGTAAGTATTGGTGAAACATGGTGTTACCTCAATTCATTTGATCTTCCACTTGCTCAAACCCGCTGAAAACAAAAGGCCAGTAGTGATAGATTCCCCTTTAAAGCCAAGGGGAAAATAACAACACCACGACATTCTTAAGCAATGGGAATGTGATGATGATGTGAGTTTGGTCGACCCATGCTCTCTCCAACCTCTCCTTGGGCGGCGGGATGTTCAGCACGCCCCCCTCGTAGAGCTGTCGCCATGCCTCTGCCACCGACATCTGCAGCGCCGGCAGCGGCACCGGCGCCATTTCCGGCACCGAGTTGCCGCCCGCCTGGACCAGGACGACGGCGGTTCTGATACTTCCATTTGCTTAACCCCCCCCCCAAAAAAAAAAAGTCCAGTAGTGATAGATTCCCTTTAAAACCAACAGGGGGAAACAAAAAACATCTTACCCAAATGGAAGGTTACGGTTCCATAGGTGGCCTTTGGGAAAAACTGGATGACCCTCCAAATGGTGGTGAAGGGAACCCACTCCAAAAAACAAGCAACAAAAGAAGAGACCCCCTCAAACTGTGAATTTTACTGGGCCAAGCATAGGTGGCCTTTGTAAAAGTAGATTAATCGAACTAACTTAAAAAGGGCACCTATTGGCGATATTTGGCGATTCTGTTGCGCCACTTATATCCAGCGGATTGTGTGTCCATCGGGAGTAAAAGAGATTGCTCAGAGACCAAACTCATAGAAAATAAGGAGATGGTTGTTCAAACAACGTGTGCCTGGATCCGATCAGGATTGCATGAGATTTGTGTAGGCAACCAGGATCTGCCTCACGGTTCAGGCATAAGCCCAAAGCGGATGCTCAAACACAATATTGATGTTCAAACATGTTAAACATGTGTCAACTTGCTGTTGGCCTTTTTGGGCATGGCGCCAGACCCCCCGCAAAGGAGGGAGGCTGGGACTCTTGTAACTTGCACCAAAGACCCTGGCGAGAAATCGGCACTGCACTGGGTTGTGATCCTGCCCGTAGAGTCTGGAGCGAACTGTTGCGAGCCCCCTCAAATCCGAGTCTAAACTTCACAACACTCGGCATGGTTGCAATCATCTGACTGTTTTTGCAGCCCCCCTGAAAAATAAGAACCAACCAACTAACCACTAAAAAGACTTGATCCAAGAATAGTGAAGTAATGGTCGCTTCAAGGGACATCACCAGTTCTCGCTCACAAGGGGACTTAGAGAGCGGTGCCCAGGGCTGCCAAAGGCCCGATATGACAAAGCCGCGACTCTGTGACCCATGTGTTCAAATCCATGACTACTAGGTCCTGCATTAGTTTGAGGTTAGAATAAGGGTACCAACTTTTCCCTGTAGTCTATTTTAGTAGGGGAACCCTCCCCCGAAAACAAAGGATGAAAGGGCACTACTGGGGGACCTAGACTAGGGGAAATCTCACTTCCTGAGTGGACTGGCCAGTCCGAGCTTTTTGTTGACCACTAACATTGCAGCCAAACCCGAAACAAACAAACAAAAAGTCTGGAGCTGCCCTATGTTGCTGAAGTTTGGGGCCTCAAATTGTTTTGCCCCTTTTGGTCCGCCTTTGATGCGCAGCTCCTCTGATTTGCTTTGCCCTTTTGGTCCCCCCTTTGATGCAACTCCTCATTTTGTCGCCCCTTTTGGTCCCCCGTTGATGCGCACCTCGGGGTGTGCTACGGACTTCGAGGTCCCCAAATTCCGCATGCCAAGCCCCAGGACCGAAAGCTCTGAAGGGAGCCGTGGGTGATGACCCAATTTCTCTCCAGGGTGTTGAGTAGCCTTCTCGGGTAGGTAAACTGAAAACAACAAAAACAAATGTGTAGCAAAAACCAACTATATCTGTATGTGTATGTATTTGTATGTATACACATAGAGTATGTTTTCTTTTTTTGGGGGGGGCTGGTCCCTAAACCGCCCATAGGAGCTGGAGCCCCACATCTCTCGCTCAAACTCTCCCGCCTCAGGTCTGAGCAGGCAGCCCAGGCTGGGGTGCTTCACAGGCACCCAGGCCTCACAATGGAACTCAGGGATCCACTCGCCACCATCCGAACGAACGAACGAATCCGGGTCTCTGAGCACTGAGTGCGCGACCTTTGGGGGGCGGCCAAATGAAAAAGCACAGCAACAATTTGTGCGCGTGTGTGCCGCCATCCCTGCGATAAAGAAAAAAAAACCCTCTAAACTCAGAGCTAAAAGAAAGGGCATGGATCAGAACTGCCACGTTGATAACTTAGAAGACACTTAACGTCTAGAACCTGCGGACGGTGACATTTGTAACCCAGAGGGTCCCATCAGTACCCAATTGTTACGGAGTTGTGTTTGGTTCCTTCGAGGATTCGTCAATTGTAGATTCCTCAAATCCGCAAATATGAGGTACTTGGACCCCCTGGGCAAGGGCCTCAAAACGAGCAGAACCAACTAGGTCCTCCAGTAGAGAGGGTAGAAGAAGGGTACCAACTTCTTTCTGTAGTCTATATTAATACGCGCAGGGCACATAGTCACCCGCACGTTTTTGCGCATGTCCTCGGAGCTCATGTGTCTATTCTCAGGCAGTTTGACAAGAATGCATGTTTCTGGGGTTGTGGGACATCCAGGAAACTAACTCAAGCTAGCTGAATCTCAGGTCGACATGTGCAGTTTTGGACCAAGTCAGCACACATGGCGCTTAGCGGATGTGCTTATCATGTGCCAGTGTGCGTGCAGCTCTGACGTGATGCGCGTCATGGGGGGTGCTTATCACGTGCTAGCGTGCGCGCAGCTCTGATGTGACGCTCGGGAGCGGGTGTGCTTATCATGCGGCAACTAGCGCACAGCTCTGACGTATCATGTCCCAGCATGCGTGCAGTTTTGACGTGATGTGCGTGAGCGAGTGTGCGGTGTCAACGATCGTGCAGCTCTGACTCTGACGTGATGCGCGTGAGCGGCTGTGCTTATCAGTTGTCAACGAGCGTGCAGCTTGGACGTGATGCGTGTGAGCGGCTGTGCTTATCGTGTGGCTAGCGTGCGCGCAGCTCTGACGTGATGCGCGTGAGCGGGTGTGCTTATGTGCAGCTCTGAGGTGATGCGCGTGAGCGGGTGTGCTTATAAGTTGTCAACGATCGTGCAGCTTGGACATGCTGCGCGTGAGCGGCTGTGTCTATCATGTGCCAGAGAGCGTGCAGCTCCGCGCGTGAGCAGGTGTGCTTATCATGCGCGCAGCTCTGATGCGCGTGACAGGGAGTGCTTATCATGTCCCAGCACGCGTGCAGTTTTGACATGATGCGCGTGAGCGGGTGTGCTTATCAATTGTCAACAAGCGTGCAGCTCTGACGTGACGTGCGTTTAGCTCTGACGTGATGCGCGTGAGCGAGCGTGTATGCAGGGATGGAAGCCACTCAGACATGCGGGTGGGTAAAAACCCGGTACCTTTTACTAGGGGAACCCTCCCCCAAAAAAAAGAGTAAAAGGGCACTACTGGGGGACCTAGTCAAAACGAGCAGAACCAACAAATCAACAAAAACTGAGAACAATAACATAAAACCTGACAGGGGCTCTTTCAGCTGTTGGGAAAACAGGGCCTGGGGCTTCCCGAGTCATTCTTTCCAGGGATCTGTCTTTCTAGAAAAGACACCCAGGGAAAACGGCCAGATTTTGAAAGAACGATGCTTGAAAAGAATGGGGAATCATCCCCTAGAACAATTCGAACGATGGTTCGTGTTTTGCGGGACTTGAATGAAACAGAGGCGAACACATATAAAGAGCGCTGGACACTCAGAGGGTGAGCAGTTTTAGACGACTGAGAATAAGTCGAAACCTGAAATAAGGCGCCAAGCTGTTTTCAGGCGCTTCACGGCTTGCCCTTGATTTCACCCCTGAATTGGAAAGCTCGAGCCCTGTGAACTTCTTAGTTACTTCTGTGGATTGGCCAAAGAAAGTAGCTGAAATTTCTTGTTGCCACTAAACCGGTCCAAACCCAAAAAGCGACTTAACGTCCGAAACGGAAGTCAGGGAATGAGATACCCTTTTTCCAATCGTGTAAGTGGACGATCGGGCGCTCCCCCAAAAGAAAGGTAGTCTTGCAAAACCTCTTGATCATCATGGAAGGGAGTACCTGACTTGCTAAAGTCACCAACCGTTTATGCGTCACTCAAATCGCACCCAAAGCCCGAAAAAATTGCTCAAGTCCGAGTTACGGAACTCAGCTAGGTTTAGAGGACAGAGTGAGGGCACCAGTCTATTTAGTAGGGGAACCCTCCACCAAAAAAGTTGGTAAAAGGCACCTAGCTTCGGGGACCTAGTCAGGGAGTGCTCGGAGTGATGTAAAAAAATTGGCAGATGCCAAGTCGCCTCCTCTTGTGCCAAGCGCCGCCACACGCGGGTGGCGTCCCACTCCTCGGATTACCATCCAAAGACCAGGGCACCCGTGGGATTCGCCGTTTGATCCTTTTTGGGTTGAGGAGTTTAATAGTAATGATAATAATGATGATAATCATAAAAAGAAAACAAGGGATTCGGGAAACTTGGGCCCACGACCACTTCAAACATCACCAAAAAGAAGCTCCCCCATGTCGTTTTCCCTTTTAGCAAAGGCGGCTTCTGGGGAATCAGGCAGTTGCATAGCTCAAAATGGCTGCAATTTACCGTCTAATTCTCTCCCCGTTTTACCCCCCATGGGCCATGCTCATGCCATCCTCATGCGGTGCTTCGACCCTCAGGGTTTTAAGGAGTTTTGGTGGACCCCTTTTGTGTAAAGGGAAATGACGAGAAACAACACTGTTTTAGGGCTCCCCTGTTTGAGGAACACCCATCAACAACCCAAGGAGATACGTTGGAGGCGCCAGGGGAATTTTGCTTCCAATTGGCCAAAGCGTCCTTGTTTCAACCCAGCTTGGCTCACATTAGGGGTACACAGAACAAACTAATTTCGGCTTATTAGCCTACCCAAAAAACACAGAGGTTTGGAGACCCACTCTCACTTTGAATCGGCCAAGGTGATGATTAAAGCCACCCCAGGACAGGTTTCCCATTTTTTTCTGATTGGAATCCCTCAACTAAAGGAAAGCTCACTTCCAATTGGTTTAAAAGTGGATGATCGAAACCACCAGAAACAGTACCAGAACCTTGGGAAGAGGCAGGGCCAAATTCCTGGGAAATGGCTACCTGCTACAGTGGTAAGTGGATGCATGGACCACGGCTATAACTTGAAACTAGGGATAGTCTAAGTGGGTGTGAATGTTCATGAGGGACCTTCTGTTGGACCTCCAAATTCGCTGTGTTGGATCGGTTTGGCATGGCAGTAAAGCAACATATGTGTTGCAGCCCCGGCTAAAACCGAACAGACGCAAACCAAACCTTAACAACCAAAAATCATGATCCGACAACAATGCAACAGCCAAAATCGCCAAGCGGCTGCCACTTCCTGAGTTAGTGGGCCAAACCAAGTCCAAACTTTCTGTTTGCCACCAAAATGGTCCAAACCCAAAAAGTTTGAAGTCCATGAACTCAGGAAGTGAGCCCGAAACCATACCACAGGGTTGCTCCAAGCCTAAGTGTAAACGGTTGTACCACCAGACCCCTGGAACATACCCCTTAAGGATAAGACAAAACAACACGGGTAAATTAGGGGTAATTCAGCCCCAATAGCAATCAAGTAAAGGGAGGCCACCCTGAAGACCACTTCTTTTTTGGGGGGGGCCAAACCTTAAAAGAGACGCACCCAAAGATTTCCAGTAGTGCAATCAAGAACACATTTTTTTGATCGATCCCGGGGCGCTGCGAGCAGCACCTCCTCCCCAGGCCGCAGGCTCCGCAGCTTGGGGCTGCGGAAGCAGGGCCGCTGCCTCAGCGCCACCAGCGGCGAGTGGAGCACCACGTGCCTTCCGAGTCGAGCGCGCGCGCGGCGCTCGCGGACGAGCGGCGAGGAAGGCTGAGCCGAGGAGCCCTCGAGGTGGTTGTGGGAGGTTCAAAACCTCTCACTTCCGAGCCAGATTGGCCAGAACAAGTCTTTTAGGTCCTCCAGTAGAGAGTAGAGAGGTTAGATCCAAACAAAAAAGGGTAAAGGGCACTACTGGGGCACCTAGCCAAAAGTGACTAAAGCCCAACCAGCGATTCCATTTCCCCGGGTTTGTGGCAGCCAAGGGACACATAAAACCGAAGGGACACAGGAAGGCGCAGGAAGTGAGGGAAGCTGAAGACACCGCTTCGGACCTTTTGCGGAACTCAGCTGCTGCTTGGGCTCTTGAGGCTTTGGAAACGGCGTGCTAGACCAGCACCCCCCAATGGCTGGCCAATTGCCGGCACATCGACTTTGGGCAAAACCATGTCACTTTTTGCCTAAGTGACTGCAAAAGCAATTTCCTACTAAGTATCACTCATGTGTACTTAGTGCAATTTGTGCAATGATACAAGTGACTTTCCAGGGTCCTTTCGGGGGGGGGGGTTGCAGGCGAAAGGGGAGGCAGGCAAATTTGAGGTTTGGAGGGCCGTCACACCAGCGTGTCCCCCCCCCCACCCCCAACGCGTTGCATGTGCAATGATCATACATGTCAGCCCAACCCCTCAACTGGATCCCCTCTGGTATCCTGAAGTGACGTTTCAACAAAAGTGACCTTTCACTGCACTTTGATGATGGCAACACATCTATGTGACTACAAAACCATTTTGAAGCAAGTGCTGGTCAATTGCCGGCACGTCACCCGGGACGCCAATTGCCGGCTATCGGGGGTGGGAAGGGTCCGGCATGAAACTGTCCGCATCCGGAACAATCTGCAGCCACCTTGTTACATCATCCTCGCACGTATTCATCCCGCTAAGATTAGGTCTTCCCAAAACAACGCTAAAATTTGGTCTTTCCAAAACGTCCATGAACTCAGTAAGTGAATTGAGCATCTACCAAATCGCCTGGCACCCGAGGCTTTGGTCGTGCCCGGCATCGCGGAAGAGCTCGCGGGCGTAGAACCCTCCTCGCGTCGGGCTTTGCCGGTTCACAGATGTCACTTTGGAAGCCTAGTGTGGGTGGACGACATCCATTTCTCGCGCCACCGTAAGGGTCATGACCCCTCTGCACACCCCCGGACCCTCCAATGGAGAACCCCGACCTTTGAGGGGCCCTTGAAAAGAATTAGTGAGGCTCCAAAAACAAGCAAGAGAAATTCAGGGCACCAAAGAAGAATGGCGATTCTCCTTGTAAATGCCAGAAATGGCGTTTCATGGGTTCGGAGTGGTGCAGGATTTCGTCCATCCACAGTAGTACCCTGTAGGGGGTGGTTTGAACATGACGCTTTGGGGAATCACACGCCGCTTTCACGAGGAACGTGGAAATGGACGGGCCCTTGAAGATGACGTCCAAGACCCTCATGACGGGCTTTCGGCCGGCCGAGAGAGAATGCTAGCATGGCAGGCTATACCTTGAGTTCGTTTTCAAGCATCCCCTTCATATCTGTTGCTACGGGGTGGGGATAAAAAACTGACGGTTTTCTGCAGCCCCCTACTTAAAAAGAAAAGTGAACAGAACAACAAAAAAACCAAGAAGAACACACGACTTGCCAAGAACAGTGAAGCCTCACAACCCCATTCCAAACTGGGGGCTGCCTTGACAATGTCAAACTATCCATCCCCTTCGGGCTGCTTCTCGCAGAATGTTCAGCCCCGAAGCACTGCTTAGGCCCTTGTTGCACTTGCCCTCCAAATCCCTTCAAGTCAAAGCTTGAGCTTTTTGGACCCCTTGGTCTTCCCATAAACGGTTGGCTTTGGCGGAGTAGGTTGCTGTGCGTGAAATTTGGATTTTGCAAAATCAACAAATGCTTCCCCTTGCGGCTATTATCGGCTATTTACTCACTTCCTGAGTGGATTGGCCAGCAAAAGTCCACACTTGTTGTTTACAAAAGCGCCACTAGGGCCTCCAGTAGAGAGGTTAGAATAAGGGTACCAACTTTTCCCTGTAGTCTATTTTAGTAGGGGAACCCTCCCCAAAAAAATGTTGAAAGGGCACTACTGGGGGAACTAGTCAAGTCCAGCAACTCAGGGAGGGAGAAAAAGCACCAGTTCTTCATTCCAGAACCGTCCTTTCCGCGCTCCGAAAGCACCACAGGCGGAAGGGCGGCCGCGGGGGGAACCTAGTCTCATCGGGGAACTTGGCAAATGACCACTTCCCTCTAAGTTGTTTGGAGGTTGCGGATGATTTCCCAGTTCCCCTCGGCATAAAGCAGACGCCAAAACCCTTCGACTTTGGGCTTGATACGAAACACCCATAGATATATCCAGACTACACCACCGTACCAACCAAACCCATAACCAACCTGCAAAAGCCCGTCAAATGCACAAAAGCCGGTTTGGGTTCCACGTTAACCTGCTGGAGTAAACTACATCGGATGGTGGAACTTCGAAAATCGTCCTTGGGATGTCATTTGTGACTGGTTCCCTGTGGTTTGCATCAGGGTTGCAAAACATGTCGATGTAGGGATCATCCCTAAAGGCTGCGTTTTGGCATTGCAAAACGTTGCACAGTAGGAAGCTATTGGCTCGAAAGGTGCAGTGTGGTCAACCGAGTCGAATCTCAGGTGAACAGGGATCCTTACATTATACACCTGAACATTGCCTTGTACATGGTGGTTTCCAACTTTATTTTGGTGTTGAAAAACCATGTTTCAAATGGGCAAATTGTATCTTTTAAGGAGCCCTGGTGAAGTTACAACGGTACTTGGAATGCTGCGCCTTGACCCGGGTAAGGAGTCATAAGGCACCATTGGTCAGCTGGAAAGCTCCAGGCAGACTCATCCAACTTCGACTCTCCCCTAAGCGCGGTCCTTCTTTACTCGGTTGCTTTCTGCTCCCCTGCTAAAAGCTTAACTTTTAGTGGTTTAATGGAAAACCCATTAGTTGGCAAAAAGTTAAAGTCCTAACATCCAAGCAACATGCACCAAAGTTTAAGCATCGACATACTAAATTTTTAAAAGGCAACACGGAGGTGACGTTTAAGCTGGAATCTAGCAGCAGAACCCTTCGCTCTCCTGAGGCTAATGTTCTGGACCAAACCTACCCCAATCAAAGTGCAAGCGGAAGCACCGCTTCTCTGGGTGCTGCCGCCACATGTAGCGGCATTGCTTCTGGCGGCGCTGCTTCTGGCGATGACAGTGCAGCTGCTTCAGCAAAAGCTGCTGCTTCTGCAACCTTTGTTTCTTCTGGCTCTTCTACCGATGCTGCCATCGCTTCCAGGTCTTCTACTGGTGCTGCTGTCGGCACTTCTGCCGGCGCTTCCGACTCTTCTGCCGACACTTCTGGCCAGGCTGCTTCTTCCGGCACCTCCTTGGTTGCTGTTGACCCCCCTACAAAAAGTTCTTCACTTTTTGGGGGGTTTAGTATAGAAACCACCTTTATTTCAACCAAAAAGGTGTAAAGTCTAAAGATCCGTTGCCCAATAACAGTCAAGCCTCTAGCAGTGCTGCTGGCATCGCCACTGAGGCTTTTTCGGGTGCTTCTTTGGCCGCCACCTCTGGCTCCTCTTCATCTTCTCTCGGCGCAAACGCTTCAGCCTCTTCGACTTCGGCTTGAGCTTTTACCGGCTCCTGGCGCTGCTCTCCTAGCCAGCTTCCCTCAAAAAAAAGAGGCTCAATTGGATGTTCAGCCAAGCTGATGCTAAAGGACGCCTACTGTGGATGGTTGCGAAATCCGCGAAGGCGCCACCGTTCAGAAACCCTATGATTCGATTCCCCAGCGCAAATGCCAACCAACAATGGTTTCCCATGCTTTCCGTTTGGTGCGAAATGGATTTCGCAATCATCCCCAGTATGAGCGGGCTGCCATCCTGTAAAATGCCTGTGGGTTTTGATTTGCTTTCACCCCATGTACAAATGTTCCGCAGAGTAAGTGGCGCAGGTTGGCCATCCACAAATCATCAATGCGGAATCCCTTTGCGTTGCGCAGTGTGGCAAGCCAAATCCCACCCTCAGCATCTTAGGACCTGAAGCGGACCTTGAGTCCAAACCCTTCCAATGGAGCTCCAATGATCGTGTGGATGGTTGCTATGTCCGCTTCTCGCACCACAAAGGCAACCAAGCTGAAACCATAATGTTGGTATTTCTCACTTCCTGAGTGGACTGGCCAGAACCAGTCAACTGAGTATTTGCCACTAAAATCGTCTTCCCCCAAAAAATGCTGTTTATTTGCCACTTAAATCTTCTTCCCCTCCAAAAACCATGAAGTCCAACTCGGGGGAAGCGACTCAAACCTCAGGCCCAGGGCCCGGCCGGAAAGGTTCAAAGCGTCGAGCGCAAGTTGAGAAAACTTCGAGTTTTCGGCCACGTGTTACCAGCCGAAGCACGTGAAATGTTATTGGAAGGTTTTGGCTTTGGGAGGCAAAAAGAAGCTAGAAGGTTGTGAGTGGGGTTCGATCAATTGAAGCTTGTGAGTGATGGGCTTCGATCAATTGAAGTTATGGATAGGAGCGAACTCTTCGCAACCAGAAAGTCTGACTTCGGCGCTGCGTCAGCATTTCTTGGTTTCGAGGTTTCCTTCAAACCGTTTTGCAAGGGGTAATCCCAGGGACAAAATCAGGATTGCCTTTGAAAACCCCGTGGGTCTGAGTAATAAGGCCCTCACAGGGGCTGAGAGACGTGCTGGATTCATGACTAGGGGGTTCAGAATCAGGGTGCTCGGCCAAGTTAGAAACGTTCACACAGGATTGATAAGCCCCTGGCTGATCAACAACATGGTTTGCATTTTCTACTATTTGGGGAGTAAATGATAAGCCGTCCCTTTGATATTGTAGAAACTTGTTGATCCACCACTCCGGTACCTTCCCAAAGCTCTAAACTGACCTAAAACCGAAGGGCAACCAATGGAAGGCTTCCAACGTCGACACTCGCCGAAGGGTGGCTTCGAGCACACCAGGGTGTTTCTTTCGATTCTTGATGTCTGGACAGGTTGCGAAATCCATTTCGCGCCAACGGAAGGATTCGAGTTTCCTGTAAAACCACACAAACATTATGGTTTCGAGCAGTGCTGTTTATGGATTTCGCAACCATCCACTGCATATATAAAACATGGAAAAAGGGGCCGCGTTTGAGACTCTGCCCCGCCGCCTTGTCCCGCCCGCCCAGTCGGAAAGGGAATGCCACAAAATTGGGCCCAGATTTTGAGAGACAACCCCACCCCCCCTACATAAACAAAACCACACCAACTTCAATATGCGCGGCTTGTTCTTTTTTTAGAGGAGCCCGCAAAATGGCTATGATAATAAAAAGACAATTAAGAAAAAAGGACGAGCCACCCATCGAAACCCTCACTTAGAGCTCGGGATGGGCTTGCCAGCGGCCCCAGACACCCCCCCCCCCCCCATCCCGTCCAGCGCAGATTTCAAGCGACGAAGGAGTGGTGCTGGCAGGTCTAAGGAGCCCAGGTCGGCAATTTTTGCCTCACCACAGAACCTCGGGGCTCGGGGTGGATTGTTATTTAGAGACAGGCACCAATAACCTCCGATCCTTTTAGTTTACCACTAAAATGGTCTAAAGTCTAGGAACTTAGGGAGTGGGTTCCATGGGCCAAGTAAGATTGATGGCTGCTCAAGGACCCTTTTTGAGCAACTCGGGTAAGGCGGCGCTCCACATGTTGCATTCTCCCAGCTGAGAAACCTGCCAAAGCCAAAAATACGGCGGATGCTATGTTGCAAGTAAGGGAGCACGCAAACTCACCTGAAAATGCGGTAAAGTATCCACCGCCCACTCAATTCCTCAGTGGACTTCCATGGTGAGAAAACAAGGGCACCCGTTGCTTTTTGTCGTTGACCTGAAATCCCCTGCGACAACTCACTTCCTCTGTGGATTGGGCCAAAAAGGTTTGAACTGTTTTTGCCACCAAAATGGTCTCCCCAACAAGAAAATAAGTCCAGGAACTCACGGAGTGATTTGACACCCATTCCCAAAAAGCCGCTTTGCGTGCCGAAAACGTGCCCGTGATTCTGATTTGCTAGTCGTCAAGGACAGGAAGCAAGCCTTGGAAACCCCCTCCAAGAGGAAAAAACTTGGTTGCTTTCTGCTCCCCTGCTAAAAGTTTTAACATCTAGTGGTTTAATGGAAAACCCATCAGTTGGTAACAAAGTTGTCCTAACATCCCTTGGCAACATGCACCGACGAATTCGTTGAAGAGGTCCTTTTGAACAAATGATGGGTGTGCCTTTGTTTTGGAGTTGGCACCCTTTTTTGGGGGCTTGTTGAAAGGGGGAACCTTCCAAAGGAGCCACCAAGCGAAGGAGCCAGCAAAATGCACCAAGAAAAAGGTCACTGACTGTCTAAGTTTTCATGGCCAAGCGACAGGTCCAGGAGCAGCTGCAGCGGTTGGTCCGCCATCTGCCGCGCTGTGAGGCCCTGCGGGGACTGGAACCTGGGCCAAAGCTAACGAGAAGCAAGCGGAAGATGGATGCATTGTCCTTAACTAGGTCCTCCAGTAGAGAGGGTAGAATAAGGGTATATAACACACTTTTTCTGTAGTCTATTTTAGTAGGGGAACCCTTCCCCAAAAAAAAGGTAAAAGGGCACTGCTGGGGGACCTAGTTTAGGGTACCGCCCCAAATGATTTCGGCTTTCCTTTTGGCTTTCCTCTTAAAACCAACCCTCAAACGAAAGACACCCCAAATGTTTTAAGGAATTCCCCGTTCTCTTCACCCCTCCCCTTTTCTTTAGAAGCCCCAAAAGGTTGGTCCAGTTTTTCCTGATAAGGACCGCTGAAGAGAATGGGGCAGCTACAGCCAACCCGCGGGGGCAGGTTTGAACGGAAGCCAACGCTTACAAGGCGCCATGGTTGAGGACGTGCATGGGTGGATTGGCCAAAAGTGATGTCCGGTAGTGATAAACTCCCTTTAAAACCAATGTGAAATATTTAACAAGATCTATTTGCAAATGGAATCATTTGTGTGAAACCAAAAGGTTTCCTTCCAAAACAGGGACAAAACGGATTCGGTCAAAGACCAGCCATGGTTGAAACAGGGACAAAACGGATTCGGTCAAAGACCGGCCATGGCTTTTTAACATTCCTTCAGCAACTGCTTGCGACTTCCAAAGTTTTCAGGGGCTAAGGGGCCCTAAAGGTTGCAACCAAACTCGCAACCAGAATCTGACAATCAACCACATTCTTCAAGCGCTCAACTGCCCAAAGGATGCAGAACTGACCTCGGTTGCGAAATCTGCGAAGCCCTGCTAAAAGTGACTAACTTTTAGTGGTTTAATACGGAAAACTCATTAGTTGGCAAAAAGTTAAAGTCCTAACAGCCAAGCAAAATGCACCAAAGTAACCCTTTGATGCTAAGAATGAACCAAAGGCAACCAAAAGGTGAAATGCGAAACCCCCCAATTCCAATCCAACCATCCGGTGCTTCGGCTACTCAAGGGTTAAGGCTAAAAGTGGGGTTGTAGAATTCCCGGTGATACGATACGGATGCCCTAAATCGATGGCAAGTAGCGAAGCCAAGGAGCTCCCCAATTTACCGTGGAAAATGAAAAATATGTCCAGTAGTGAAAACGATTCCCTCTCAAATCCAACAGGGGAAAAAATCTTAAGCAAATGGATATTTAACGTGTTCTACTTCTTTTTTCTATAATTAACTTACTTACAAGAAGTAAGGCCAGCCACTGTACCAGACGGCTTAAACTTTCACGACTTCCTTTGTCAAAGACTTCCCACTGAACCCCAAACTAATCCACAAAGAAATATGACAGCTCGGCCTCATTCAGGGCACATGTACCCCTAATTTGCTCTTATGTTTGGCATATCCTTGACTAGGTCCTCCAGTAGAGAGGTTAGAATAAGGCTACCCTTTTTCTGCAGTCTATTTTAGTAGGGGACCCCTCCCCCAAAAAAGAAACGGTAAAAGGGCACTACTGGGGACCTAGTTGAGGGGTCTGTTCCAGGGCTCTGTGGGTCAGCGCCCCGCCGCAGCGCCGCGCCTTGGGTCCGCTTTGGCCAGGAGCAGCAGCGTCAGGATCTTGGCGCTGCCACAGGCGACCGCCTCAAATCCGAGAAATTGGCGTAGGCGCGGCCTATGAGTCATGGTGAAAACTCTCATGGCCCACAGCCATGGTTTCGCGTACTAGGAATCATCAAATCCATTTGCTTTTTCGCCCTGCGAAAAAGGAAAGGGGCTCATCTGTGCCCACATTTTCGGCTCATCTCCGCCCACACAGAAGTGACTCATCTGCGCCCACATTTTCTGACTCATCTCCGCCCACAGATGCTTTCGCCAGTACTTAGAAGTTGATCCTTTGCAAAAAAGGGGTCAGTTTTAGGATCATCTGCGCCCACACTTTGGGCTCATCCCTGCCCACAGCGAGTTTTAGGGCTTAGGGGTTTAGGGTTTAGGGTTATGTTTTTAGGGTTTAGGGTTTTTAGGGTTTAGGGTTTTTAGGGTTTAGGGTTTAAGGCTTAGGGTTTAGGGTTTTTAGGGTTTAGGGGTTAGGGCTTTCAGGGTTTAGGGTTTAGGGTTTAGGGTTTTTAGGGTTTAGGGGTTTCAGGGTTTAGGATCTTTAGTGTTTAGGGTTAGGGTTTTTAGGGTTAGGGGTTTTTAGGGTTTAGGGTCTTCAGGGTTTAGGATCTTCAGTGTTCAGGGTTTTTAGGGTTAAGGGTTTTTAGGGTTTAGGGTTTTTAGGGTTTAGGGATTTTAGGGTTTAGGGTCTTAGGGTTTAGGGTTTTTAGGGTTTAGGGATTTTAGGGTTTTTAGGGTTTAGGGGTTTCAGGGTTTAGGATCTTTAGTGTTTAGGGTTTTTAGGGTTTAGGATCTTCAGTGTTTAGGGTTTTTAGGGTTAAGGGTTTTCAGGGTTTAGGGCTCTTAGGGTTTAGGGGTTTTTGGGTTTAGGGTCTTCAGGGTTTAGGGTCTTCAGGGTTTAGGATCTTCAGTGTTCAGGGTTTTTAGGGTAAAGGGTTTTTAGGGTTTAGGGTTTTTAGGGTTTAGGGATTTTAGGGTCTTCGGGGTTTAGGATCTTCAGTGTTTAGGGTTTTTAGGGTTAAGGGTTCTTAGGGTTTAGGGTTTTTAGGGTATAGGGTTTTT
Organism: Effrenium voratum; assembly: GCA_963377175.1. Lineage (NCBI taxonomy): Eukaryota > Dinophyceae > Suessiales > Symbiodiniaceae > Effrenium > Effrenium voratum. The sequence goes on along the minus strand of CAUJNA010002646.1, from coordinate 517,656 downwards.
AGGGTTTAGGGGTTTCAGGGTTTCGGATCTTCAGCGTTTATGGTTTTTAGGGTTAAGGGTTTTTAGGGTTTAGGGTTTTTAGGGTTTAGGGCTTTTAGGGTTTAGGGATTTTAGGGTCTTCAGGGTTTAGGATCTTCAGTGTTTAGGGTTTTTAGGGTTAAGGGTTTTCAGGGTTTAGGGCTCTTAGGGTTTAGGGGTTTTTGGGTTTAGGGTCTTCAGGGTTTAGGATCTTCAGTGTTTACGGTTCTTAGGGTTAAGGGTTTTCAGGGTTTAGGGTTTTTACGGTTTAGGGTTTTTAGGGTTTAGGATCTTTAGCGTTTAGGGTTTTTAGGGTTTAGGGTTTAGGGGTTTAGGGTTTAGGGTTTAGGGTTAGGGTTTAGGGATTTTAGGGTCTTCGGGGTTTAGGATCTTCAGTGTTTAGGGTTTTTAGGGTTAAGGGTTCTTAGGGTTTAGGGTTTTTAGGGTTTAGGGTTTTTAGGGTTTAGGGGTTTCAGGGTTTAGGATCTTCAGTGTTTATGGTTTTTAGGGTTAAGGGTTTTTAGGGTTTAGGGTTTTTAGGGTTTAGGGTTTTTAGGGTTAAGGGTTTTCAGGGTTTAGGGTTTTTAGGGTTTAGGGTTTAGGGGTTTCAGGGTTTAGGATCTTTAGTGTTTAGGGTTTAGGGTTTTTAGGGTTTAGGGTTTTAGGGTTTAGGATCTTCAGTGTTTAAGGATTTTAGGGTTTAGGTTTTTTAAGGGTTCAGTTTTTTTGGGTTGAGGCTTTTTAGGGTTTAGGGTTTTCGGGGTTTAGGATCTTTGACAACACGCCGAATGAAGCTTCTAAAACACATCCTTGATTCCAGGAGCTCCCCTCATTACATTCAGGGACTTTCGGTGAAAGCGAATCAGTCCAGGCTAGCTGCTCTGTAGCTACACTCCTTCACCACACATGGCTTGAGCATGGCACTGAAAGCAAACAAAGATACAAAACACGCAAATGCCGCACCGTACCGCACGTGACCCATAGTAGACACCTATGGCAGTTTCTCAGAATATTCTCTAAGAGCTGTAAAGCCCCAAAACACCTAAGATCATCTGTGCCCACACAATACTTGTGAGTACTGCATTTGTGAAGTTTAGAGCATAGGGGACCGCCATCAATCTGACTCATCTGCGCCCACCACGCGGGTAGAAACGAGCGGATTCCCGCGGGTACAGACGAGTCGCAAAACGCGGGTACAGACGAGGGGCCTACCTGCGAAAAAGATCTCCAAACACCAAAAGGTGCAAAGAACAGATAGTCTCAAAATAATTTTGTAAGGTGACTGAGGATTCTTGCAACCAAGTGAAGGACCATCCCTGTCAACCCCAAGTAGAAAGGTCTTTTGATCACGAAACATATTATGGGTGTGCCTTTTAGAGCCTAGCTTTTTAGGGAAACCAAAATGACACCAAATTGTTTTGGGTATTCGGCGTGACCTTTTCACAGGGAAGGGCTGTGTGGCAAACACTTATCTATTTGTGCAACATCTTTATTTAGGGTATTGTTCCCCAACACTATGGAGTCTCTGCCCAGTTAGGCTCGTTCGGGGAGGGTTCCGGGGTTGTTGGGGATTTGGCTTATTTTGTTGGGCTTGGGCCCGCAATATAGTTGGCACGACCTGCTGCAATGATTGGGAGGGTTGAGTGATCAGAAGTTGACATTGAGGGAGGGATTAAGGATTGCCTTGTAAAACAGAGGAACCTCCTTCTTGGTTGGCTTTCTGGTTGGCTTCCTTCTGCAATGCTAAAATGGGAGTCCCATCTCTATGAAAAGGATCCACCCTGGATGGGGATAGACAAACCCGATGATTACATACTGGGATAGACCACCTGCCAACTGGTGCAGGCTTGTGTCCATCAACAGGCAACACACATGGATTTGTTGATCACTCGTCGTTCCCCTTCATATGTCCGATTTCTTCATTAAAATCAACACATCGGTTGATAACCTTTTCCCTACTAATTGAACAGGGAGCCACCCCTCGTTATGCTGGATGCTAGTTGTCCAGATTATTTCGATGCTGACATTACGGAACCTCCCTTGTTTGCCGGCCAAGCGGACAAACAAAAACCCTCCCCAGGGATATGTTGGGGGTATTCTGTGACCAGGTGCTCCTATTGGCTAAGGGCATGTGTGAGGAGGCCTCCAAAATAGCTGTTTTCTCGTTAGGTTTTTTTTCGGCCATGGTGAGCAGGCTAGCCTCCAAACTCACTCCCTGTGTGGATTGGCAAAACTCACTTGCCCAAAGGACCCAGAACTAAAAGGTTAACCTTTTGGCACCTCCACTAAAAATGGACCAAAATCGGAAAACCAAAAGGTCAAAAGGTCGATTCGCTTTGGACAACTGAGAAAAGAAGCCTGAACTGGATCAACTGTCTGCCGGACAAATACCCCGGGGTGTGCAAAGCATTTTTGCGCGATCCAAGTCTCTTCGAAGATGGGGGGCTCGCCCAGCTCGTCCGGGACATTTGGATTTGCACCGCTCTCTAGGAGCCGGGACACCTCCTAGGGGCTGGAAAAAAATAGCCCCACTTGCCTCACAGTGGGGGCGCTTCAGAGGTGGTGGCCACTTTGCCGGGGGAAATTCAGACCTTGGCATGCGCTCATGGAACGTCGGACTTGGCTGGGTGGCAGTTGCGTTACACCTCCCCCACCCCCCCACCGAACCCAACCCCGCAGCAGTGCCCAGTCGCCCAATCTGCTAGAAAACTGAAGCCGCTTTTGGTGCTGATCAGTCTTGAGACCCTAACCAAACACAGGATTAAGCTGAGTGCCACTAAGGAATATGACATAGACTTATGATAACTCAGTTGTTCAGTGACCCTGGAAAAAAGGAACCCTTTTTGGGGAAGACCATGTTTAGTGGGGCAGTCACCCCCCCCAAAAAACAAGAAGGGGAAAAAGGGGTGCCACAGAACAACTGAGATAAAACTAGGGGTTGATTCCCCCTTCTTTTCAGCCATCGCCCTTTTCAACAACCAGCCATTTCCAGTGTGCTTGGTGGTTTTCTAGAAAGAAGGATCCCTGGAAAGAATGGAAAGGAAGCTACCGCTACCCTCCCTCCAACAATCATAGAAGCTGACAGGAGAGTTTTCAAAGACTACTGTCCTTTTGGGCGCCCCCCTGTCCACTTCCATGATTGTTGGACAGGGGGTAGAACAAACGGACTGTGTCCCCCACTCCCACGTCCTGGGCATCCCCATTCTGTGTGGCCTCCGCCAGAGCCAGCTCCATGGCCCCGCCGGGCGCGGCAAAAATGAGCAAAAATGGATCTCGGTGGCGCATTCTGCGAAGCCCGGCTAAAAGTGACGAACTTTTAGTGGCTTAATACGGAAAACCCATTAGTTGGATCAAAAAGTTAAAGTCAACTAACATCCCTTGGCAAAATGCAGCAAAGGGATGGGGGATGGCGGAGTCCTATCGATTTGTCAGCAAGCCCACTTGGCCCAACTGATGTGTGGGACTGGAATTGCTCGACCCGTCCAGCGCTTGGCCTTTTCTCAACTTGGGGCTTGGTCCGAATCTGGGAGGTTGATGTGCCTAGGGCCTAGGGCCTAGGGCATTTGCTCAATTTGGGAGGTGCAACGTTGCAAGGACTAGCTGTGCTCAACCCAACCGCCTGGCCTCAACAAGCCATACGTCTTTCTCGGGCCCGTTAGGCTACAATAGGCCCGGGTGAAACCAACATATGGGTGCGGTTTTGAGGGCGCCCGTCTTCGGGTTTCGGTTTTCAACAGGGACCACAAGGACACCGTTGTTCATTTTGGCCCATCCGTATTTCAGCCATGCAACTGACACACCCAGAGAGTCCCTATGAAAGGCACGGAAAATCGGCACACCACTAGAACACAAAAATCCCCTGCAAGTTGTCTTGGTGTTGGCTTTAGTGGAAGACTTGGGGAGGGGGGTTCTGGGTTGGTTTCGCCGTCGTTTTCCACAAAGTGGTGCGTGGAGTTTGGCAAAACCGGTTGAACCCTTTTGGGTCGTTGGAGCGCATCCACTGGAGCCAAAAGCTTCGGCATGCTTCGGCCCTTCGGTGTTCAACTGGGCAAAAGGAAGGATTACCCTCCCAACTAACGTGGAGGACAGCGCCCTAAAAGTTGCCATGTTCCTTTTCAAGGGACATGGTCCCTGCCAGGTTCCGGCGGTTAATTGGTGGGAGGGTATATGGCTGCGTAATTAGAAGGGAACACGGAGGCCGAAAAAAGGTTGGCAAGTCTGGCCATGTTGAAAGCTCCTGTAAGCAGATGCTGAGCCGCAAAGAGGTCCTGCAAGACAACCGTTTCCTCTGAAAGCGCCTCTCGTCTAGAAAACGGCTTGGACGTGGCTTTTGTGGATCCACAAACGAATATTACGAGAGTACTCAAAAGATTGCTAAAAAAAGACTAACAAAGGGCAAAACCAAGTAAAGTCCACCAAAAGCGCATCCAAACCGCTTTCTAGATCTCTTGCAGGTTTCATGGCAACATGGGTGGGAAGCCGATTTCTCGCATGCGCCGCCGACCCTCTGAGATCGTGACGCCCATACCGGCCTCATAGCCTGGGGCGGAATAGGCGCAACACTTGGGGAAGGCTCACTAAACGCGCCACCTCCGCACACATCTCGGGAAAGACAAACATAGACCAAAACGCGGGGTGCGCTTCCAGCTCACAGTCAAGAGAATGTGGTGAGAGGTTGGGTTTTCAAAACCCAAAGAAGAGGTCCCACTGCTCAAACATCCCATCAGGCTGCCACTAAAACGGCTAGGCCCACCTGCAAAACATGTTTCACCCAACCAAGGGGCCTCAATGAACCCCGGAAGTTCTACGTCGTCATCCTAAGGGGATGTTCCCTTCCAAAAAGTGATGCACATTCCCACTCAAAACCAACCAGGGCCCGTGATAATCCCAGTTGGTCAGTGACCCTTTTGCAAAAGGGAAGGTTTGCCTTGCACCTCGCATGACGGTATGTTTTTGATCAAGCCCGCGTATTGGGCTGTATGACCGTTTCCGTTTTCGATCATGAGTAAAAAGCAACAAAACATGTCCACATGTTTTTGCCAAAGGCGTATCACCGCACAACATCTCATACAAATTAACAGCCACGTGGTCTTAGGTGAGTATAAACGCACTTCAATCGGACATTCAACTTTAGCTGCGGGGTTCAACCATTCGGTTTCGTAGACGTATAACTATTAGATGTCTATGTCTACTAGTGTCATATCATTTAATGCTGGGTTGCATTCTGGATATGTTTCTCTTCGTTGAAACTCAGATGCCCAGCGGCCATGGGAAAAGAAGGGCCTCCTTTCTTGGATGGTTGACTTTAAAAGGGGAAACCTTCCCCAACAAAAGCGAAAAGGTTGGCACTGGGTCATTCTGTGGGTGGACAAACATTTATTTCGCACCACTTTAAAACCATGGGCAAGCATTGTTCGTTGGTATTCACAGGGAATCGACTCATTCCAGGGTTTCTGAACGGTGGTGCGAAAAGAGGATTTCGCACAGTAGCTCCCCTTCCCCCCCCCCCCAAAAAAAAAAACGGAAAAAGTTGGCACCGCTGGGAAACTGGGTCATAGCTCCAGAATTCATAGCTTGACCCGACGCTCGAACCCAGACTTTGCGGCCGCTCGAACCCAGGCGAGTCGGATCTGGGCGGACGCGGCAGCCACTCTGCACCGCATCTTTGAGCACCATGGATGCCTGCTCCCGCAGCCTCCCGCAGCAAGGATGGCTCGAGTGGATTGGTGAGGAAGGCAACCACATCTGCTTGTTTGCCACTGAAATCTAGGCTTTTTTTCAGGGGAGAGGGTAGAATAAAATAAGTTGGTACCGACTCTTTTTCTGTCGTCGGTTTTTTGGTAGGGGAACCCAGCAACTCAGGAACAACGGAGGAATCCGGAACTTTGGTTTGGCATGGAGGGGGGCCTTTGGCCATCGAGAAGCCAGAGCCAAAGGAAAGCCCTTTAGAAACAACCCCATGAGCAAAGCCTTCTTTCTGCTTACCCAGAGGCTCCAATTCGCTTGATTTAGGGCCTTCAAACAACCTGGTTTTGAGACCTCCCACCTCCAAAGTGGGTGTCGTTTTGGAGGGGCCGGGTCTTCCATTGAAAGCCGAAGCCGATCGGAGCCTCTGCTTAGGAGCAAGCCCTGTGCCAGATCCAACACAGCCTTCCGAAACAGAGAGCCGGTGAAACCGGCGTCTGCCGGTTCTACAGGAAGTCTTCAGGAAGTCCTTGTCTTGGCGAGTACCGCGAAGCTACCGCCAAAATACCAAGGACCATGCATTTTTTTGCCACACCCAAACAGCCAGCACCAATTCAGGAAAATGACACCCAGCAGGCCCGCAAATATTCAGTCCTCTACCACTTGGTGCGAGAAGAGGATTTCGCAACCATCCACGGTATGTCGCAAAAAACGAGCGCCTCCACCAGCTGCTCTCCAAGTGCTTCAGCCTTGGCGAGCAACTATCGATCGGTGCGATAGGCCTTAGGCCCCATCGTTCTTCCAGTATCAAAGTCACCCCCAAATGGTAGCAGGGATTCTTACATTATACACCTGAACATTGCCTTGTAATGGTGGTGTCCCTGTATTTTAGTGGAAAAAGCAACGTTTCAAATGGGCAACATGTATCTTTTTTCAGGAGCCCTGGGTAGGTGTTTGGGGGACACCACCCCCAATTCCTGACCTTGATATCCCCAAACATGGTCAAAAAGCCGAAATGACCCCAGAGGTAGGGAATGAAGTGTTTGGCTAGGTCCTCCAGAGAGGTTAGAATAAGTTGGTGTTGGGGATTAAAGGAAACTATGGGGGATGCTTTATGAGGGTCATTCCAACTTGTTCCCTGCTGAGAACAAGCAAGACAATCGAACAATCGCGACGTGTGTGAAGTACTTGATGGTTCAAGTTAATCCGCTTGCTGCAAGGTTCGCAATGAGTGGGATGTGGAGAAACAAATCCCTCTAAACTCGAATGAAGGTCCAAAAGTCTAAGGATATGGCTGGAAATGGCCAAGTTTTGGCAACCTCCTTTTGGCTTCATGTTCTAGGCAAGGGTCGGGTTGAAAAGACCTTTGGCCAAAATACAGCTGTCCAACGGGGCCCATGATAATACAAATGTGAGGTTTTCCGGGGCGTTCTTCGCAGCTGCAGACGCAAAGGGGTCGATGTGGAGTTCCGGAAAAAGTTGCTGGGGATGGCGCCTTGGCTTGTGTCTTACCTTGTCCTCAGATCCGCTGCCGAAGTTTAACTTGTGGGTCAAATGGAAACTACCACCAAACCCAAAAAGCAAAAATCCTAAGGAAGAAGATGGCTGGGGTCCTGACTTCTCCTTGAATCATCCGGAGAACCCCCCTAAGGAGTTTCACGCCCTACTTGAGTTGCCACCCCCTCCAAGCTTGAAACCCAACTTGAGTTCCCGTAGGGTGCAATGATGCTCCTTCATTCCTTTTGGCTTCCCTTCTTGGACGGGTGTCTCAACCAGGCCAACTTGTAATTGTTGTTGTTTTTTTCTCCCCCCCCTAGTAACCCCCTTTGTTTGCTCCAGCTTTCCTTGCGGAACTGATAGTTTACAAGTTGGCTGGTTGAGACACCCGTCTTCCAGAGCATCTGGCTTTTGTTTATTTGTGCATCCCACATGACATGGCAACCACCGTTGGGGAAAACGATTTTGAGAAACCCTCATGCGGGTGTGTCTTGTTTTTGAGGCAAAGGCTGCCTTCTTCTTGTGGCAAGGGGACCCTAAAAGGAAAACCGACAACTGTTTTTTTGGGGGGTCAAATCCCCAAAAAGACCAGCCATCCAAGTGGCAAGGGCTTAGTCATTGCATCCATTTGCTGTTTCGACCCGGCAAAATCGAGAACATCTTTCCAGCAGTGAAATCGATTCTTTGTGACATCAACAGGGGTGAGATGAAACATGTTGTTCTTGTATACATGGGAAACCACCCCTTACCAAACCACCAATCCAAACCACAACTAAGCCAGGGGCAAATGTGAGCAGGCGTACATGAGTCGTAATCAAACCCCGTTATTAAAATAGTTGAGAAGAACCATGCAAGGACATAAGGCGGCCTGTCTGCCTGTTTCTGGGCTGGGACTGTCTCTTCCTCACCTTCATCTACCCGGGTTTTGATTGTGTCCCACTCTAATTACCAGTGGATCCTCCAAATCAGCTGCTACAGTAGCCCCTCAGGTAGGACCTACAAAAAATTCTCATGGTCGAACGCCCAAAGAAGGCTCACATGATGAACCCTCATACCAGGTAGGACTCATCGAGGGACGCCCAAAGAAGGCTACTGAACTGGGTCCCCCAGACGCATCCTCCGTGCGCTCCTTGTCTATGAGCGCAGGGTGCGGCCTTGGGACGAACGCGGCCGCGGACGCCGAGACCAACGGAACCAGCGGGCCAGAGAAAAGACACGGGCATCCAACTGCTCCAAACGGTTTGTATTTTTTAAAAATTTGGTGGATGGACAAAGCACCAGTGCTTGAGCTCCATGAAGCCGGCCATGAAGCTGAAATTGAGACTTGCTGAAGATTGAGATAAGCCGTCTGGGTCAATGTTTCCGGAAGTGTACGGATTCCCACCTGGGCCAATGTTTGTCCAAGAGTAGGAGACAAGTGATCCCTGTTGTATCCCTGTTGTTGGAAGTTGTTGTTGGCACCGCAGATCTGCATCCCTGCTGGTTTCTATGCCATGTGCTAGCACAAGAAGAGTTACCCTACAACATTATGCTCGAACATGTGTGGAAACGCTGACAAACAGCCCAGACTCAATTTAGAAGCCACCCAGTGAAACACGAATCTGTGCGCTCTTATGGCGCTTTCTCAATGTAGATGGGAAAGCGAGCGCTTTGGCTGCAGAGGTTTGAGGAGTCTCAAGATCACTTACCATCTAGAAAAAAGGTTTGGATGCTCTTGCTGTGGATCTTCTCCCTCTCAGTAGTCTTTTAGTACTCGTTATTTTCTTACGGGAGTGCATCCACAAAAGCCACATTCAAACTGTTTCTAGATTGCAGGGCAGTTTCCCTTTAAACCACCTTTAGCGTCTTGAGTTAAGGATGCTATCCTGTCACTTTAATGGACGCAGTACCATCGCATCCGAAAGGAACAACTGTCAGTTCACACGCGTGATGCGTTTAAGCACAGAGGAAATATCTGAGCCACACGATGCGCGAGGCTCCCCCAAGCACAATTTTCTGCACTGCATGCCAGTCACAGAAACTTCGGGATATCACATAACGCAGCTCTTTGTTGCTGCCGGAACTTCCATTTGCTTATGCCCCCAGAAAAAGAATGATAAAATATGTCTACTGATAGGCTGCCTTTGTTACCAACAAGGAAAAATACAGCATATATTCCTAAGCAAATGGGAGAGAAGACTTGCTAAAACCACAGACACACCGGTGGTGCATTATATAAAATGTCTTTCTTGGCGCAGGTTTGTGCGAGGCTGGCGCGTCCGTCCTGCCTCTGCACGGTCTGTTCAAAGAGCCAAGAAGTGACCAAGGCAACTAGAGTGACTACAGGGATGGGATCGGAGCATCTCGTGGTGTTCCAAAACATACTCTGGAACTAGGCTGGAAAAGTCGGACCCCAGCGAAAATATATATTTTTTGGGAGCGGAAAACAAACAAAACCCAAAAAAGCCAACAAAAAAGGGAGCTACTTCTGGGGAAGGGAAGAGATATCCGTACCTTGCAAACACGAAACAAATCAACTGACGACATTGTTTATCCAATTGCGTTGTGTTCAACATTGTGGCGTTGATGTTTTTTATGACTTGCAACAAAGCGGTGCTCCACACACGAGAACCAAAGTGGAACCCCCATGCCATTATTGCCCCGAACGCTCATCTTTCGCATCTTTGGGGACGTGAAGGGGGGAATAGGTCAATGTCGACAGATTAATCAGTCTGCTGGATTGCTAGGTTCCCCGTAACTGAGACGCCCAGTACGATCAGGTCAATGTTTACCTACCAGAGGCATACATCGGGCCCGAGACTTTCTGTTTTAAGCTTCTGGATGGGCCCATTCACGCCCATTCCCGACACATTGACATGAAGTACCGGAGCTGCCGCTTTCCACATCTTCAGCCGGTTTGGTTGATTTTCACCCCCCCTCCAAAGAAACACACCCACAAAACAAAGAAAGAACGGCACCACCAATGCCCGTCCACCTGGTCCAAACAGCGGATCGCCGTTTGTCCTCGATCCTGCAGTCTAACGCCATCAAAACCGGGCGAAAATCGCAAAAAGGATTCGGAGAGGCTCGCCTGGGCCAGTCAAAAGATGACAGTGGCCTCCCTCCCAATCCTCTCTAGCCAATCCAGCCTGAAAGGATTGAGATCGGAAGGCCAAGTCATCCCTGCCAAAAAATGATATTTTTTTTTCGGGTTCCCCAGTGGGGGAGGTCAGAAATCAAGATGCATCCGCCGTTTGAGCAACATCCAAGACGGTATGGGAACTATCGCACACAACATAAGGACCCGAACGAGCATGTTTGGATGCCAAGGAAACGCGAGAAACTGGCGCCATGCGATCAAAAAGATCCGAACTTCCGAAACCCTTGCGCAATGCCAGCGAAAAGTTTATGGTTCAACGTCTTTCCATGCCCCCAAGTCACCGGATAGGCTCTTTCCAATGAACAATCACAAGCTCCGGAAACTTTGCAAGCCGGAAATGGGGGCAAGAATCCCATCCTCAACTGGAAATCAAGAGGGGCCTGCGGAAAAAATAGTACCACAAAACGATGAGTTTCCTTTTGGTCCCTCTTTAATCCACTAAAATGTGCATATGTCTTACAGAGGAGCCCAAATCCAAATGGGCGCGCTTCCCGAGACTGGCCAAAAAATATCAGAGCTTTCATTTCCCACTCAAGCAACCAAACCCACCAAGTGGCTCAAAACAATCAAGAGCTCAGGGAGTGAGTTGTTTTTTGGGGGGGCTTCCCTGAACTCAACAAGGGAACCCCGACAAAAGATATACTCCAGCATGCCCAAGTCCAAACTTGCGAGCTCACCTCCTCCTTACTAAGAGCTCAGGGCCCGTTTGCGCCAAAAGGCCTTGGGGACGCGAGGCTGCCGTGCCGAAAGCCGAACGCGCGGGCTGTACCCCACAACCACCTGCATCAAACAACTGCCCAGGTGCATGAAATGCCGTACTTTTGTATTTGTGTTTAGGGCCCCCAGGAACAAATGAGAACAGATTTCCAGGGGGAGATTCCCTTTCAAGCCAACAGGGGAAAAACAACACACATTCTTCAGCAAATGGAAGCTTAAAAGGAATGTTTCAAGAGTTGCAAACCAAAAGGAAGTGAATTGGAGGTCTGACTGGGCCCATAATCCCGTTCTGGGCTCGCCAGTGACAGATCTTGATACACATATGTATCTATATATATATATGTATATCAATATATATATATATATATAGATATTGCTTCGATGCCCGGTCGGATCACATGCTTGCCCTTTTAGGGGATTCAGGACTCCTCATTCAGGACGGAGCTTCATGCGCGGGCTTCCCCCGAATGGCTCAGCTTGCCTCGAAGGAATTTGTGAAGCCCTTCTAGGTCCTCCTAGTAGGCTTAGAAAAACTTGCCACCAACTTTTTTTCTTCGGCTTCGTCTATTTTAGGGAACCGAATCTCCCAACCAAAAACGTGGGTGAGCAAGGCACCAGGCCGCTGGGGGAAACCACTTGCCTTTGCTTCAGGCTTCAGGGCTCCGGCTCCGCCCGTTTGGCAAGGAACCCACCGACCAAATAGATCCAGATGCATCTTTGATTCCCTTAGCCTCCATTTAAGTCCCCAGGAAGACACGTAATCTAGTAGTGAAATGGATTCCTTGAAAAACAAATAGATGCAGATAATCATTGATGCCCCAGCCTCCAGTTGATTAAGTCCTCAGGAAAAATGCTAAAACATGTCCAAGTACCTTTAAAAACCAACACGGGAAAATAACAATATTCATTTCAGCAAATGGGAGCGCGTTGGGGTCTCCCAAAAAAACTCCGGGCTTCTTCGGACCAACTTTGGCTTTTGCAGATGGATGTCGGACTGCGCATTTCGATTGCGGCAGGCGCCCAACAGGCGCTCCGTCCCTTCCCGTGGAAGATGTCATTCCAGAGATCGTCATTCCAGAGTTTCTTAGGTGGTGCTCGCTCACCCCTCATCATTGTCGGATTAGTGGTAAAGCCATGTGGGCCCCAGAATGGTTGGTTTCCTTTTGGTTCAAAAAAAGACACACCCATTTGTTTCCAAAACTGGCCTCAGATCCCCTAAAAAAGGAACGTTTGGTGGGTTTCTCTGGACACCCAACCTCACCCAACATCACCCAAGACAAAAAACCCTCAGGACGGCTCCAGAAGGGAGAGAGGCCCGTCGCTCAGATTCTGGAGCCGCGCAGGCGCAGTGGTGCCACGTCCGCCTGCGAGTCAAGCTGCGTAGGCTTTCTGAAAGCTACCGAACAGACTCAGAGTCACCATCAAAACTATGGATGGACGAAATCCGTTCGCACCACTTTGAACCCATGGGACACCATTGTTTGTTGGTGAGTGGAAAACAAAGGGCCCCCCCCAAAAAGCAAAAAAAAAGCAAAAAAAAAAGCAAAAAGGGGAGGCTACTGCTGGGGAAGAAAGCTCGGGTGTCCGATTCGCAAAGTTATTCGCCAGTTGCTCAGTCTTGGGGTTCTGAAGCTGAGTCGAGCTTCCGTATGAGCGTCTGCTTCTTATGGAGCCTTTCTACAAGTCCCCGTGCAGCTCTATATATAAGCCTGCTTCCGAACTTCCTTCCAGTGCGATTTTTTTGCCAGGTTGGTTCAAAAGGGTTACGACCTAGGAATCAATCATCAGGAAAGCCTGGAAAAGGGAGCCCAACTATGCCCAATTTGTTAAGCCCTCACTGTGGGTGGACCAAATCCATTTCTTCTGCACCACTTGAATCCATGAAAAGCCACTGTTTGGTTGGCATTTGCAGGGGGGATCGAATCAGAAACCAGGGTTTCGAACGGTGCGAACGGAATTTCTCCATCCACAGTGCCCTCTCCCTCCCCCAGGCCTCCAGATTTTGAGGGGGGAAGACCCCAGACACCAGGTAAATCGAACAGCGAGCTTCACTTACCTCTTTGGTCTTGGCTCACCTTCCTTCCGCCCTCAGCTGTCGTGAGAACCCTGATATGTTTCCCCTCCCAGACGCTGGCTCCGGCCAATGGAAGACCCAGACCCCCAGAGGGGGCTCTCAAAACCTGGCCGTAAGGCCCAAAATCCATCGAATCGGAGCGTCTGGCCTCCGGTGGCTTCCAAGTGCTGCGAGATTTATCTGGACTTCGCCGGCCCATCCCGCCCGGTAGGTTTTGGTGGATTTCTCCGCTGGAGCCCAAAAATGTGTCCATGAAGCTAGGTCCTCCAGTAAATATGGGTACCTCTTTTTTGTTCTTCTTCTTTTTCTTTTTTTTTCTCTGTTGTCTATTTTAGTAGGGGAACCCTCACCAAAAGAAGGGTGAAAGGGCACTACTGTGGGACCTAGGAAGGCACCCCGTCTGCGCTCAGCACGCCTTGCCGTTTCTTTGTGGCTCCACCCAGGGGAAAAAACCCACAAGACCCAAGAAGCAAGATAAAGCCACCTAGTCAAATAGTAGGGGTTCCGGGTTTAAACACGATCTAAACACCTACTGCGGATGGACAAAATCCATTTCGCACCACTCAACCGGAACTTTCTGCGGAATCGAATCATTCCAGGGTTTCTGAACTTCCTTGATGCACACTATCATGTTGCCAACATTCTGTTGGTCTCTTTGGCCAAAACAAGGCGCATTTTTCCGAAACCGTTTGATCAAAGACCAATCTACAGGGCTGACCTGACTACTAGGTCCTCCAGTAGAGAGGTTAGAATAAGGGTGCCCTTTTGTCTGTAGTCTATTTTTGTAGGGGAACCCTCCCCCAACAAAAAGTGAGAAAGGGCACTACTGGGGGACCTGGACTAAAAGGTCGGACCCGGTTGAGTCGCTTTGGTTGCAAGGAAATGTTTTATTTGAGCGTGGCTGTCCTCAGATCTGCTAAAAGCAAATAGCTTTTAGTGAGTTAAATGGAAATCCGACCACTACACCCTAAGAACCCTACACCCAAATTCCAATGCCCGTCGAAAGCGAAGCCGGGAATCCGGGAGCAAAATGTTCGCATTCCAAAGCTGAAACCTGACTTGGATTTCCATTCAAAGGGACATTTGCCATGGTGAGCTCGTTCACCTCCCCAAAACAGTGAGCTCCCAAGAAGGTGACCCCTCTAGGTTCTCCAGCGGTTAGAAGAAGGGCGCCAGCTTTTTTTCTGTAGTCTATTGTAGTAGGGGAACCCTCCCCTGAAAAAGTGGCAAAAAACGGTGAGAAAACGGTGACTACTGGGGGACCATATGGCTTTCGCTCCTTACCCCCGGCACATCGGCGGAGCCGGGCTCGAGCCTTGGGCTTGACCTCCTTCGCCCCGGGCTCCCAGCGCAAGGCCCTCAGCGCCTTGGCCTGGCGCCGATCGCTGATGCGGCGCAAGCGGGGATCGCTGGCGGCGCTTGCTGGCGTCGGGGCGTATGGAGGGCCAGTGCTGGGGGGCTCGGAAAAGCTGCGAAACCCTAGGGGTAATACAAACCTTGGATCACCATTCGGTCACCAAAAGTGAGGAACAAATACCAACGGTTCAAAGCCCATAATTCATATATATATATATATATGAATGTAGCTATGTGTAATTACTATATGGAACTGAATAGCCATAGGTGTCCTTTTTTCGTAAACAGCCAGGGACCTGGTAGATGATTGAAGCACGTAAACCAGGGCCCTCGGCCCTCTATGTTTTTCAGCCAAACCAAACAAGAAGGACACCTATGCAAGTGCTTTTTTCACACGGCTGGGCGGGGGCTAGGGCTAGGGCCATATTTGTTTTCATGGAGGCTTGGGGGGTGAGAGGGATCGGAGGGGAGGGGAGAGAGCCCAAGTAAGCCGTTAATACGGCCTTAAGAAAAAAGAAAGGAAAAACAACTTAATACTAGGGGCTTATTTGGGCTCCCCTCCCCTCTCCCTTCCCCCAGTCCCCAGATTCTGGCTCACGTGTTTTCCCCATTTTGAGACATACTCAACTCGGCCCGCGCTGTAGTCTACGTGGCGCAGCGGAGCGGCTGGAAAGCGGAAGCCCTAATTTTGGTTCACCAATGGAGGCTACCAACTGAAGAGGCTTCCCCCGAATACAGGGAAAAGGGTGTGCCTTAAATAGGGCACCAGAACTGGTACTCAGTTTCCCGTTTGGGCGGTTCCCTTTTTTTTAAGAGTTGAACTCGATCCAAAGGTGAGCGTTGGACAAATATACAAGAAGAAGCCAGGAATATCTGATAAATAGCTGATAAGAGAGACAAAGAGAAACCGGCATGTAAAAGATATGAATAATTAATATGAAAAGAAAGAGCAGGATAAACAGTAATACAATAGACCAAAAGATAATAATACAATAAGATAATAAAGAAAAGAAAGGAACAAGAAAACAATTATCTTTCATATGCCCTCTCTTGGCTTTGGTGTTACAGCTATTAGATGAGGAATGAGGAAGGGAATTACACTAAAGAAGAATCCAGATAATTCCAGGTAAGATAGAGTGGGTTTATTCTTCCTCTGTATCTGTCTTTTTTGTCTTTACTTTTTATTCCTTTTACTTTCATTTCCTTTCTCTTCTTGAATTCTTCCTTTGTCAGCCAACATGATGCCCAAGATCCACCAAGGGGTCCGGGACTCATGAACACATCCACACCAATTTGGCCATGGGTCAAAATCCAAATCGAACCCCCACTGAACATCCCAATCCAACCACTAGAATAGACTACAATCATAGGTGTCCTTTTAGGGGGAATAGATGGCCCTGGTAGATGATTGAACCACCAGGTAAAGCAGGGCCACCTATTTTTCTGCCAAAACAGCCAAAAAGCACACCTATGACTACAATGGGTGGTGAATTCACCTACCAACCAAAATGGGATCCCATTGGTTTTGACCCACAGCCATTTCTTTCCAAAAGCCCAAGGCCCACCAGCCAAGTTGCCACTTCCTCCTCGGTGCTGCCCAGCTTCTTGCGTGCCAGCCCTGCCTGCGAGACTGCGAGGAGGGTGATCAGCGATTTCTTGGTTCACTTTGGGTATCAAACATTTTGTTTGGGAAGCCCAAGTGTTCCTTCGTTGCTGTTGACCCCTCTGCAACAAGTTTAACTTTTTGTGGGTTTAGTGGAAAACCCAGAAAAACCCCTTGATATCCAAACTAGAGGACGATTGGCCCGAAAGCATTTTTCCACTGGCGCTCATCCAGCCGCGGAGACACCTTTTTACATCGCTGCGGCGAGCGTGTCTGCGCGCGGCGATGCTCAGTGTGTATGGTCACATGAGAGCTCCATCTCATCACCCTACTTTCCTCTCGAACTGCGCCGCGCGATTTCTCACGAAAGTGGTCTGCGCAAGCTGCATTGTTCCAGGCTGCTGCGCGCAAGTTGCTCTCTGCAAGCTGCTGCACGCTGCTGCACGCAAGTGCTCTGTGCAAGTTGCTCTGCGCAAGTGCTCTGAGCAAGTTGCTCTGCGCAAGTGCTCTGCGCCAGTTGCTCCGTGCAAGCGCTTTGCGCATGTGCTCTGTGCAAGTTGGTCTGTGCAAGTTGCTCTGCGCAAGTGCTTTGTGCAGTTGCTCTGTGCAAGTTGCTCTGCGCAAGTTGCTCTGCGCAAGTGACTCTGCGCAAGTTGCTCTGCGCAGAAGAACTGCCGGAGCTGTGGGAATGTACTTCGCATACTATTTTTGTACTTAAAAGCTGCGAATTTCCAGCCGGAGCTGCGGGGGTGTGCTCCGCGTACTACGTTTGTACTTTAAAGTTGCGTGGGAGCACGCTCCGCATACTACGTCTGTACGTAAAAGTTGCGATTTTCCAGCCGGAGCTGCAGGAGTACGGTCCGCGTACTACGTTGCGATTTTCAAGCCGGAGCTGCGGGGGTGTGCTCCGCGTACTTCGTTTGCACCTAAAAGTTGCGATTTTCCAGCCTGAGCTGCGGGAGCATGCTCCGCACACTACGTCTGTACTTAAAAGTTACGATTTTCCAGCCGGAGCTGCAGGAGCACGCTCCGCGTACTACGTTTGTACTTAAAGGCTGCGATTTTCAAGCCGGAGCTGCCGCGGACCAGGGGGGAATCGAACCCGCGACCGCGGGATTGCGAAAGCAGGCGCGCAAACCACGAGACAACTTCCAAAGGCCGTTTCGCGAGCAAGAATATTGCACGGCGCCACAGCGAGAGCGCTTCGACACGCACAATCTCCGCAGAGGGTTCGCCGAGACTAAAAAAATTCGCACGGCGCCACAGCGAGAGCGCTTCGACACGCACGATCTCCGCAGAGGGTCGCGCGCGCACCGCAGAAATCGTAAAAAGTCCTCAGTTTTTGAACCTCGACCACGCGAATCTCCGCAGAGGGTCGCGCGCGGCCAGCAGAAATCGTAAAAAGTCCTCAGTTATTGAACCTCGACCACGCGAATCTCCGCAGAGGGTCTTGCGGGCATGTTAGAAATCGTAAAAAGTCCTCAGTTTTTGAACCTCGACCACACGAATCTCCGCAGAGGGTCGCGCGCGGCCAGCAGAAATCGTAAAAAGTCCTCAGTTTTTGAACCTCGACCACGCGAATCCCCGCAGAGGGTCGCAATCCCGAGCGACGATCAAACTCCCGCCCCGGCGCCTTAGAAACCTAAACTAACTTACATAGCTGCTAACGCCGAAGCTCTAAGCTCTACCTAACCTTGGCTCTATGTAACTTGGCTCTATGTAACTTGGCTCTATGTAACTTGGCTCTATGTAACTTGGCTCTATGTAACTTGGCTCTATGTAACTTGGCTCTATGTACTTGGCTCTATGTAACTTGGCTCTATGTAACTTGGCTCTATGTAACTTGGCTCTATGTAACTTGGCTCTATGTAACTTGGCTCTATGTAACTTGGCTCTATGTAACTTGGCTCTATGTAACTTGGCTCTATGTAACTTGGCTCTATGTAACTTGGCTCTATGTAACTTGGCTCTATGTAAACTTGGCTCTATGTAACTTGGCTCTATGTAACTTGGCCCTATGTAACTCTATGTAACTTGGCTCTATGTAACTTGGCTCTATGTAACTTGGCTCTATGTAACTTGTCCAAGGGCTCCGCACGGAAGAGCCCTTCGCGATGCTTTCGGGAAAAATAAAGTCTAAAGATCCAACCCACTAGCAGTCAAGATTCCATGTACCCGCATAGGTAACCAAGGGCATGGAGCCACCCTTCAGAAACTAGAAGGATCACTTTTCGGGCAAACCCTTCGTTTCAAAACCCTCGATGTCAAAACAATTTGGCATACCTAACCCACTCCGTGATTTTGAAACCGCCTTTGGGGAAGCATGGGGCCATAGTTGTCTTCTTGGTAAAATAGATAGCCCTGGACAATGGAATGAAACCAGTCTAAATCAGTGGAACCCATCTTTACCTAGTTCAACATAACAAGGACGCCTATGATAGGGAACCCGGCCTTCCCCCAAAAAAAGCAAACCGTTTAAACCACTCTAGGACCTTAGGGGAAGCATAGGCCACCAGGCGAAGAACTTTTTGCGGTGCCCGTGTAAAGCGGACCAAAACGATCCCCACGGCTCCGCGCGGCTTCGAACCTTCCATTTGGTTAAGGCCCCCGGACAAAATATGTCCAGTAGTGAGAAGTTCCTTTTCAAGCCAGCAAGAGAAACTATGTTTACATATATATATACATATGTATATATATATATACATGTATTTATTTATACTCTCTTAAGCAAGCCAACAAGAGGAAACAACAACCTAAGCCCGTGCCAGCACTTCGCTCGCTCCGCTCCGCTCTCGATCCGCTCGCCTCCTGCGCGGCAAGGACCACCGCGGTGGCCACCTTCAGCCCCACCTCGCGGATCCGCGCCGTGCAGGGCAGCACCGACTCGGACTGGCAGGACGCGCCGGAAAGGCGGGCGCTGGCAGGCGGAAAGGCGGAAAGGCGCGGGCGGAAGCGTGACGGGAGCCCAAGGACCGGAAGGTCTCAACCCGATGGCACTGCCAAATGGTCTAAAATGGTGCCTAGAATGGTCTAAAATGGCCTAAACCTGCACTGTTGGTTTGGTATTAAAATGGTCTTTAGACCTGCAAAATGACGAAAGTTTAACCACAAGCTCAGGAAGTGAGTGTAAAGAAATGGTGGATCGATTGTTTGGGTACAGTTACAATTGTTTGGGGTTGGTTTGTCACCCCCTGAGGCAAGGCCCCAAAACATACCTTGTTGGGAACTACCGACCGTGTTTAAAAGTTTATTTGGAGGTGTGACTTTGGGTCTAGCCAGATGGCCATGCTAGCTTAAGTATAGGATTGCAGAGCCTGCTAAATTGTGCCTTTTGGGGGTATTGGGCGGTCCACGATTGGACAAATCCCGAACTTGGAGTTTCCTTTTGGGTTTCCCTTTGCTCAGTTGCCTCGGATGGGATCCAGAAATGGCAGGTTTACCTTTCGGGGTGACGAAATATGGACCAAGCCAGGCAAAACAGAAGGCTACAAGGTCGATTTGCTTTGGACATTTAGGGAGCCCTGGACGCGACAGACAAAGAGCAACGACCTGAGGCTGTCTTTTGAAGGCATTTTGGGGGGGTTGAAAGGGAAAACAACAGGAAGGCCACTGTTGGAGCTCCACTAAGTAGTTTGACACGTACCCACCTGTGAAACTGGTCCCCTCCTTTCCCCCAACCGCAAGCTCTGGGGCCGCCGAAAACAAAATCCGGACTGCTTGGAGCTGGGCTCCAAGGCCCTCGGGTCCCGCGTGGAGCGGCGCAGGGTATACCAAGTGGCCAGGGTTCCCAACCGCTTGCCACCCACTGTCCGTTCCACCGCATGGTTGCCCAAATTCAGCTGTAGACTAGGTGACAACCCACTTGGAAGTCCCCTAGTGAAGATGACCCTGCTATTAGCCGGTTATACCCAAAGGTGGGCAACCACGTACCAACTTGGCCGAACATCCAAGTATCGCGCCAAATGTTCAGAACTCTCCTGTGGTTCGGGCCTCTTTTCGCTGAGCTTGGAATTTGCGGGCAAAAATCTGCTTGGTGAAGGGAAGCCACTGCGCGTGCAACCTCTGAAGGGAGGCTCCAGAGGTCAAGCCAAACTCTCTCCAGATTCTTGGGAATCTCAGTTGATACTTCTGTTGGCCCTTTGAAGGAGGGGTGGGTTCCAACTGAAAGTGGTTCAAAGGCCACTGAGTTGCCATGAGTTGCTTTAAGAAAATGCCAAGAAGTTTCTATTCCTGCCGCACTAGCCCATACCGCCGAGATCTGCCAACCCCCTTCTGGGCAGAGGATGTGGAAGGAACAACGCTCACTTCCTGAGTGGATTGGCCAAACGGCCGGGACTTGCCACGAGACTCATCTTTCCAACAAGTCCTTTGCAAGTCCAGGAGCTTAGGGAGCATGCCTTAAGACGGGCCATTTAGCAAAAGGGCACGTTTCGTGTTTTTTTGCCCCGAAAAAGACCCTGACTAAGACCTCACAAATGCCCCACCTCCCAGCCCCTTATACTAACTGTACCTCCCTGAAGGGTGTTCCGGCCGCTTCCGACTGAACAATCTGACCATAATTGTCTCTTGGCCCATTACATCTACAAATTCTACATGTCCAAAACTGAAACAAGGCAGATAAGGCAGCATAAGGTCAAGAACCCTATCACGGAGCTCGATTCGCCTCCAGCTGAGCTCGCCAAACAAGTGGGCCGCTCATACTCTTCCATCTGATCATCAGCCCTTAAAAAATAAATAAACATACGTATATTTGCAGTAGTGAAATCAATGTTCCGTTTTTAGACTACCCCAAGGTAGACTTAAACCCAGGGTTTTCAATTCTCTTTTGGGAAATCCACCACCCCGTTTAAGTCGACTTTTGCGGTAGTCAAACAACGGAACCCTGGCTCATAGTAGTGAAATCGATCCCCTTTAAAAACAACAAGGGAAACTATATAAAATATTCATTTCAGCGAATGGACGTACTGCTCATTACGCGACCGCTTTGGCCGAGGCCTTCCGGTCATCCTCGTCCAGGGAGTGGGCCACTGCCTCTGCGGCCGTCATGAAGAGCTCGTCTGGGATGGTCGTGGCCTCGCAGCACCTGGCTGTGGGTGCCAATAGGGCAACCCCAAAACAGGGCTGTGGGAAATGGAACCCACTTCTGTGATACAACAAGAAGGGCTTCCCAAAGACTAACCCTCCAGATAAATGGGGAGATTCCCTTGCATCACAGAAGTGGGGATAACCCCCTTGATCCCACAACCCTGGAAAGTGGAAACATGGACCAAAATCTGCGGTGTTTTGTTGGTTTAATTTTGACCCACACTTATTAGGAGGCGCGACCCGGCGAAAAGCTTTCTGGGTGTTTCACAGGGGCACCGGGGGTTTTGACCCATAGCCAAATGTGACTTTTGATTCACACATGGATACTAAAGGTTAAGGTCCCAAGTAAACCAGAGAACCAGCTACCAAAATAGCTGACGCAGAAGGATAATTTTGACTTTTGGTTTCTTCCCCATTCGCGAGGAAGGCAGCGACAGAATAGCAAACATGGTGCCACTCCGTTTGGGGAACCATGTGCTGCAACCTGAGTGGATTCGATTCGCCAACAAGAGATGAACATATCATGATGGAACAAAATGCTGACAATAGTGTTGATAATGTTGTTCAGAATGATGAAAATATGGCAGAAGATGATGCAAATGTGTCGCCAAACCCTCTGTACACCACTGAAGTGGTCCAAGCCCAAACAGTGACCAAGGTCCAGGAACTCAGGGAGTGTCAGCCAGGGTCCTCCACTAGAGAGCTTAGAATAAGCGTGCCCTTTTTCTCTATGTTAGTAGGGGAACCCTCCCCCAGAAGCTGGTCAAAGGGCACTACTGGGGGACCATTGCGGTTGTCTTGGATTTTGCCAGGGCGCACAGCTCCGAAGGACATACCAGGGAAGATGAAGAAGTTGTTCACCTGCACATCGCTCCGCGAGGAAAAACATCAGCACGCGCAGAAGCCAGCATCAAGTCAAGCTGAAACCCGTAGAGTCCGTCTACTTAAAACCATGGAAAGGGAGCTCTCCAATTTCCCGTAATTTCACCCATGGTTTTTTTGTTGGTGGGTGTGGCTCCCCCCCCTCCCCCACCCCCCGACCCCCCCACCCCCAACCCCCCCACCCCCACCCCCCACCCCCCACCCCCCTTCCCCCACCCCCACCCCCCTCCCCCACCCCTCTCCCCCACCACCCCCCCCACCCCCCACCCCCCCCCCCCGCCTGGCCAGGGCACTTGGTGCCTGAAGCATTGGCCACGCAGTCGAAGCGCGTCCCCGACCCAAAGATGGCGCGGCCCTCCGAGAAGCGATAGCAGTCCTGCCGCCATTTTTCACCTCGAGCCTCCCATCGGGCGTGGGCCCAAAAAACAAGCCGCCGAAGGTTTGGATTCGCCAGAAAAAAACGAGGTCTTCTCAACAAGTTGTTTAAACGTCCACGAGCTCAGGCACTTGTGACTTAGCACGAAAACATGGTCTTTTCCAAACAGTTTAAAGTTCTTGAACTCAGGAAGTGTTGATGTCCCCCTGGTGTTTCAACCAAAACCGCTATTACTCGTTTGCCCGGCGTTTCTTCCTTTTGCTCATATGAATGTGTGTGTTTTGACTATTGTGATGTTCTCTTGTTGCACTACTGGAAATATGTTTTTTTTTCAGCCTTACACTACTTGGTGGTTTGGATTTGGTGCAGAGGGTGAATGGCAAACCACCCTTCGGGCTCCAAACCACCAACTGGAGGGAAGCTCAGCTGTTGCCCATATTTTCCCGGCAAAATAAACACGCTCTATTCAAAAGAATGCGATATTCTGCAATAGACACCCCATTTTTACCTGGAGATCAAACATTAGCTACGTTTGGTTAAGGTTCACAATGCTTTCTTTGCTTGGGTGCTCGGCCAAGTAAGCTGTTAAAAACCTAGGCAACACCCCACTTACTTTGGTCCCCTGCTCAGTGGAGTTCACTCTGTTCGTGGATGAGAACCCAGGTGGGTAACCACTAGCTTGGCGAATCGAACATCCAATCATGAAGCCAGCCAGGCAGAACCACTAAAACTGTGTGCTGATGGTGCTGCTCACATGGGCAGTCCAAGAGGTGAAACCACCAGCGGCGCTCGGTTCGCCCCCCCCCCCCCCCTCCCCGAAAAAAATCCCACATGGGCAAAAACAAAAAAAACGGAGAGAGAGAGAGAGAGAGAGAGAGAGCTGTTACCTCTCATATGCTCCAGGGTGGTCATCATAACTATGAGTTGATTTGCGGGTCAATATATATTTTGTTTGTTTTTGTTCCCCCCGAGCTCTTCGAGCACTGTTAAGTCTGACTCGCTCATCAAAACTTCTACATGAGCGAGTAAGGAAGGTAACTAATAAACTTTGCTCTAGAAAGGTAGGGTAACAAAGAGTCATTCTGGAGTCATATCACTTTCATTATCTCTTGGATGGCTTGCAATGGTGAATCTCAGCATGGACGGTATCTCATCAACAAATATCACAGTAATGAATTCCCAAATTGTCTAGCATCTTATCCTTGGATTCGTGATGTGTCCATTCACCCTTGTATAGTAGCTGTCAATTGATGGGTGAGATTCTGGAGCTGATATCACTTGGCCATTTAGTTGACCAAGGCTCCCAACTCTTCTTCAATTCCTGAGTTCATGGGCCAAGCAAAGCAACCAAACTTCTTGTTTGCCACAAAAACTGTCCAAACCCCAAAAGTGACTAAAGTTCAAAAACCTCAGGCAGGCAATGAGAGAATCCCAACTCGCCTTGCACAAAAAACAACAACAACAAAAACACAACACAACTGAGCCAGGCCAACTGTTCCGACTCCCAACGCGATCATCCAAGGGATCGATCCACTCCTCCGCGGTGAGTTCCGCCTGACCTCACTTGCCCGAAGGCCTGGAACGCAAAATGTAACCACTTGAGGGGACCCACAAAAAGTTGGCTTCTTCCGACTTGTTTTTCCCCAAACAAGAGCTATCCTCAGAGCCATGTGTGTCCTTTTTGTTCAGCTTAGTTGGGAAATCAAGGGCCCTGACATGAATCACCTCAGAGCACACCCACCCAACCACCCTACTGTGGACGAAGTCCTGACCTGGAAACCATGAGAAACAGTTGTTGGTTGGTATTTACGGGGGAATCATCATTTAAGGCTGTGGGACAACAATAGGTACCAAAATCGGCTTCCCCGGTAAATGAAACCAAGGACTAAAACCTGCTGTCCCCTGGTGGTTTGATTTTGACCCATACCCATGTTACGTTTCAGGCTCTGTATATCCGACAAATGCACCATTTGGTGCCGTGACCATGGGAAAACAAACAAATTGCCTTTTGACGGAAAAATCAAAAAGGTCAGATCACGAAAAGGTTACCCTTTGAACATGGGAAAACCCAAAAGCTCAGGTTTTGGTCCATTCGCCTTGATTGCAGCTGAGTGACTCTTAGGGTTGGACAAGGCGAAGATCACCGGGCGGCGCTTCTCCGCTTCCGAGGATTTCTCGTCCTGGACGCTGACCATGGCCTTCACCACGTCCTCCAAGCAAACGTGTGCGGCCACTCGCTTTCTTAAGCCCCCGAAATTGGAAAAAATGAAACATATATCCAGTAGTGCAATCGATTCCTTTAAACACCAAGCAGCAAACACCTAACTACTCCGGGATGAGAAAACACATGAAACATATGTCCAGTCGTGCAATCAATTCCTTTAAACACCAAGCAGCAAACACCTAACTACTCCGGGCTTAGAACAAAATGGAACATGTGTCCAGTAGTGCAATCAATTCCTTTAAACGCCAAGCAGCAAACAACTAACTACTCCGGGATGAGAAAAAGATGGAGCATATGTCCAGTAGTGCAATCGATTCCTTTAAACACCAAGCAGCAACTACCTAACTACTCCGGGCTTAGAACAAACTGGAACATATATCCAGTAGTGCAATCAATTCCTTTAAACACCAAGCAGCAAACACCTAACTACTCCGGGCTTAGAACAAAATGGAACATATATCCAGTCGTGCAATCAATTCCTTTAAACACCAAGCAGCAAACACCTAACTACTCCGGGCTTAGAAAAAAAGGAACATGTGTCCAGAAGTGCAATCAATTCCTTTCAACACGAAGAAGAAACCAACCAACTACTCCGGGCTTAGAAAAAGAGGAAAATATGTCCAGTCGTGCAATCAATTCCTTTAAACACCAAGCAGCAAACACCTAACTACTCCGGGATGAAAAAAACATGGAACATATGTCCAGTAGTGCAATCAATTCCTTTAAATACCAAGCAGCAACCACCTAACTACTCCGGGCTTAGAACAAAATGGAACATATGTCCAGTAGTGCAATCAATTCCTTTAAACACCAAGCAGCAAACACCTAACTACTCCGGGATGAAAAAACATGGAACATATGTCCAGTAGTGCAATCAATTCCTTTAAACACCAAGCAGCAACCACCTAACTACTCCGGGCTTAGAACAAAATGGAACATATATCCAGTCGTGCAATCATCCTTTAAACACCAAGCAGCAAACACCTAACTACTCCGGGATGAGAAAACACATGAAACATATGTCCAGTCGTGCAATCAATTCCTTTAAACACCAAGCAGCAAACACCTAACTACTCCGGGCTTAGAACAAAATGGAACATATATCCAGTCGTGCAACCAATTCCTTTAAACACCAAGCAGCAAACACCTAACTACTCCGGGCTTAGAACAAAATGGAACATATGTCCAGTAGTGCAATCAATTCCTTTAAACACCAAGCAGCAAACACCTAACTACTCCGGGCTTAGAACAAAATGGAATATATGTCCAGTAGTGCAATCAATTCCTTTAAACACCAAGCAGCAAAAACCTAACTACTCCGGGCTTAGAAAAAAAGGAACATGCGTCCAGAAGTGCAATCAATTCCTTTCAACACGAAGAAGAAACCAACCAACTACTCCGGGCTTAGAAAAAAAGGAACATGTGTCCAGTAGTGCAATCAATTCCATTTAACACCAAGAAGAAAACAACTAATTAGTCATTTCAGCAAATGCAAGTTTAGGCATCACCAGCAGGATTTCACCTGCGCTCACTTCCCAAGGATGAACTAACCATAAGTGGTAAACAGCAGAGCTAAAGCAACTTGGGGATGTGGATGGGTGTGAGTCACACAGAAATCGCACCGAATGGTTGAAACCAGAAATTCATGGAAAGGCAGCCGGGGGTCCGGATCCGGGATGCATCAAAAAATAACCTGCTTTGCAAGGCTTTGCATCCTTGAAAACAGCTGGAAAACTGGGATGTGCTCAGATCCCCTACCAAAAGTTGAACTTTTAGTGGATTGACCGGAAACTAATTTCCACCAAACCCTACAAGCTAAAAGCCGAAGAGGATGGCTGGGAACCACCAAGTAAAGGTGACCTTGTAAACATCCTGGCGACCCGAAGTGTTTCGATACAAATCAGCACCAATTGTCTAAGAAAACAGTTACAGGAACAGGGGTCACTGCAATTTCCTCTTCGAAAGTTGCAATATACCAGTGGTGTCCATGAGAACTGCAACTTTTGGAGGGAAATGGAGCGACCTCTTTAGGAGACGCCACTAGAGTCACAATCAAAGCCTGGTACAAAAATGGTGAACCCAGAACGGCCGAAACTATTTCCGGCTGGGACTGCCGCTTAGACGACCCGCTTCAGCTTCGCAAGTCTCTCCTGGGTGAAGCAGTTGGGCGCTCTGCCCACCGCACCCACCAGGATGTCGGGCTTGTGGTGCTTGATGATGGAGACCAGGTCTGTGTGGTCATAGCCCTTCCTCCGTACACGGATTTTTCGGAGGGGTGTGGGGGGAGGGGTGGGGGGTGGGGGGTGCCCCAGGGCGATCATCATTTAGGCAGACTAACCCCAGTTGGCCCAGTTGCGCGCATGGTTTTGAGATTTAACTTGCTTATTGGGTTGATTAAATATCCTGTCTCAGCCACTTGGTATTGCCAATGTAGCCATTGTTTCATCAACCGCTTCCCCTTGGTTGAAATCAATGCAGCCACACCATGCCCCATGCTTACCATATCACTTTGATAAGGATAATGAAGACAAACCACCTTACGCAAAACGGCCAGGGATATTCAGGGAAGCCTGAAGAAGGGCATTTGAGATTAAGCCTCTTTGGCTTCTTGTTGAAAACCACCCGCAAGAGCACACTCCACAAACATGCACAGCTATACAAATAGTTCCTCAAAGGGTGATTCAGAAACCAGCTGCGCATAAAAAGATCTTCTACTAGGTCCTCCAGTAGAGAGGTTAGAATAAGAGTGCCCTTTTTTTCTGTAGTTTATTTTAGTAGGGGAACCCTCCCCTACCTAGTCTAAAGCAGCTGGCAAAAGCAAATCTTCAACTGAGCATCACCCAAAGCCCATTGACTTTTGCTTCTGGTGTGTCTGGAAATTGTGGAAGCTCCAAAATGGCCATGGTGTGCTTCTGGTGTCCCAAAAAAACTCACCTCTCATTTGTCTGGACATTTTTTACAAATATGTCGAGCAAGTAGTGAAATTGATTCCCTTTGAAACAACGGAAAAAACACATTCATTTCAACCGATGGAAGCCGGAAAAACGGGTGTTGCGACCATGCCCACCTACAAAAAAGCCCCGGACACCGCGAAACAAAAAGACGAAACAAAAACCACACGCGCACACACACACACACAGACGCCCAAGACATTCCCGAGCCAAGCGGCGGCTCGCCCTCTTGCGCCACAAACTTCTGCTGCTCGTTGCGGTAGGTGCCCCCCGACTCCGAGGCCCAGATCACGCCTCCGCGAGCCGCGAGGTGAGCCGCATGCGGCGAGTGGTCTTAGACCGGGCGCTTGGGTGAAGATTCTCAACCACTGCTCGCGGGTGGGTTTTCCATGGGGCCCAAGGAGCCGGGGGTATCCAAATATTTGCCTTTAAACAGGGAGCTAGAAGTTCTGTAAGGGACAACTCATTCTGGCTCATCCCAAGCCTGTAAAACTCAGTTGCAACCAAAGCGAATCCACCGGATCAATCGACCTTGTAGCTTCCTCTTCCTTTCTTTTTTGGTTCGTAGGCCCCAAGATGTGATCCATACTTCTGAGCCCCATCCGGGAATGAAAATCTGCTCACTCCCCAAGTTCCTGGACTTCGAACTTCCTAAGACAGTTTCATCGGACAAAAACTTGGCGAGCCCAACCATCCGGTTCCTGAGCCTTTTAGCCTTTTAGTGCTTAGTGCTAAAAGTTAAACTAGCGGGGGATCTGAGGGCAGCCCAGAAAGGTTGAGTTGCTTTTTGCTGGGCCAACCCACTCGATCGGAAGTGAGACTCAGAACATCCATTCCCATTCAACCTCCCAACTCGCCGGGGACACACTGAATTCTTGGTTTCTAAACCTTCTCCGTCTTCCCCCTCCCCCCCCCCAGAGAAAAACACACAAAAACAGAAACTCGCTAGTTTCTTGGCCGTCTCCATCTTCCCCCTCAAACTCGGCGCCGAGTTCGACAGACC
The DNA here is from genome assembly GCA_963377175.1 of Effrenium voratum. Lineage (NCBI taxonomy): Eukaryota > Dinophyceae > Suessiales > Symbiodiniaceae > Effrenium > Effrenium voratum. The sequence goes on along the minus strand of CAUJNA010002646.1, from coordinate 489,046 downwards.
TTTCTGGAGCGAGCCCCAGTTTTGGGGCGCAGACTTGGCGTACAGCTACGTGGCTTACACATGGTCGCGCCTTCGTTGAAAACCCTTCTTGCACGGCTTTTAAACAAAGAAAAGGGACTATCGCTATTTCGGGTTCGTCAACTACTAAAAACGCACACACAAACACTCACACACATGTTTTTACAAGGGGTTAGCCCAACCCTGCCCCTAAGCCGAGGCGACTTACGAGCGACGAAAGGTTTTCGCCAGATGTGTTTGTGGGCTGGGACCCCTTGGAGGGGGAGTAACCTCTGTTTGAAACATGATTAAACAACAACTATTGCTTCAACCTCCGTTTGCATGCTTATCCAGGGGTTGGTTCTCAGTTTTTTTGGGAGACCTCAGGAGATTGCTCCGATCAAAACCTTTGAAGCGCGGGTCCCGCCCTCATATTTGTTGGTAGGCTGGATCGATGGCCTCCCCAAAAAAAGGGGAAAATACTCCCTGTTGCTGTCCCCAACAGCCCCAGAACCCTCCGTTTGAACCCTCCCTGTAAGCTTCCCCAAACCACCCCAGAACCTATAATGGGCCTATCCACCTCATGGCTTGCAGCTGTTGGGGAAAAAGCAAGGACCATCCCCATTTGGTAAAGATGCTGGGGTTCAAGTTCAAATCGGCTCCAAACCACCAAGTAGCGGGAAGCTGTGGATCCATAACCCGAGAAAAACAAACAAATACCTCCCTAAAAGCTGCCCCAAGCCACCCCAGACCTTATCTGGGCCTATTGACCCCATACTAGGCAGAGACCAAATCCATAGCTTCCAGCTGCTGGTGAAAACATCTTCGACGTGGCTGGATCCATGCCACCTTTCTGAAAAACAAACACCAAAACGCGCCTCCCAATTAAGGGGAAGCTGAGTAGCTGGATCCATGCCCCGTTCTTGCAAAAAAGCAAACCACCCAAAACGCGCGCGGCTTTTTGCATTTGGGTTGGGACTCTGAGCTCCCATAGGTGTCCTTTCTTTCCGTAAATAGATGGCCCTGGTAGATGATTGCACCACCAGGTACACCAGGAATCGCCCTTTTCCTTTTTCGTCAAGCCAACCAAAAAGGGACAGGACACCAATTTCTGAGCTCCGGCACGGATGGATCCCCGCATTAGGTTTTAGTCTTTGGTTCCATTTCCCCAAGGTCCATTTGGGTCCATTTCTTTTTGAGCCGCAGCCAGGGCGACGCTCCGCATCCGCATCCCCGGATGGATCCGGATGGATCCCCGCTCCCCGCCTCGGGAGTTGGTCACGAGGACCTGGGCCTTGGGCATCTTGGCCGCGCTGATGATGAGCTGCGCGGAGCCCAGGTTCGCGGAGCCCGCGCCGTGGAAGAGCACGCGGAGGCCCTGAGAGAAGGGACCCAGGGGAGGGGCAGGTGAGTGGGGGGGGCAGGTGGGAGGTGGGGGGAGGTGGGGGGAGGTGGGGGGAGGTGGGGGGAGGTGGGGGGAGGTGGGGGGAGGTGGGGGGAGGTCAAGAAAACGGGTCTTTTGGAAGGCCATCGAGGACTCCCCTTCCCTCAGTTGGAGGCGGGGATTTGCGCAGGGTGAGTTTTTTTGTTGGTGTATGTATTGTTATATTGCTACTCTTGTTATTGTCATCATTGTTGTTGGGCTGGAAAAATATGTTTCCGTCCTGGGGGCTTAAGTAACTTCAGTAAGCAAATGGAAGGTACTGGCACGAGGCATTGCTGCTGAAAGTCCTCTGTGGGGTTTTGTTTCCACGGTGGCAAAGCTCACCCCCAAAAATCGGCGCCGGAAATTCCAGAGGAAGTTTAGCAACCCCATCAGCTGGTTGCTTGAGCTAGAGCTGGTTGCTTGGACTTGCTTACGAAGTGGCTAAAAGCGGAACGTTCTCTGGTTGAAACCGGGCTCACCGCTCAGCCAAAACCAATGAAAGGGCTGGGCTAGTTGATGTGTTGTGTATCGCTCAACCAACGGGAAACTCACCTAAGAGAACACAAAACGTTTACCAAACCCAAGACCCCATCCTATTAAAAACAGAGTCAAAGCTCGACTACAGCCACCACAAAACGGGTACCCTCAACAACCACAGGCTACTTGCGTGTTCGTTGCCAAGTAAGCTGTGTGCAACCTTTCGGACACAACCCACTTATTTCGCTCCCCCCAAAAAATGAATTTGACCCTGGTGGGCTACAACTCAAACATCCAAGTGCCCTCATGAAACCAGGTAGAACCACCTACATTCACTGCCAATGGGGGGGTGCTGACGGTGCTGCTCAAATGGGCAGTAACCCCGTGGGTAGTAACCACTGACGAACTTGGCGGTAGGAGAAAAAGGGGACAATTCTACAAACATGTTGTTTTCTGCAAATGGAGGGTTATGAACCCAGGTGGGTAACCACTAACTTGGCGAATCGAAGATCCCAGGAGACCAACATTTCCCCACCAAGCGGCGCGCAGCTCCTCCAGCAAATTGGTCGCGGAGGGGTTCTGGAGCCTGGCAAAAAAGCAAGCTTCCCAAAAGAACCTGATAGTGTGGCTGGCGTCAAATATTTCAAGATGAACCGTGAAACCACCCCTCGCCCCCCACCCTTCATCCTCTCCTCCCCTCCCTCCCCTTCCCTCCCCCTCCCTCCCGCCCCCTCCCTCCCGCCCCCTCCATCCCCCTCCTTCCCCTCCCTCAACAAAAGCAGCCGGCCACTTCCTCTTTTAGGATCCAAGGCACTTGATGCCCCCGAGCACCGCTGCCACGGTGACGGAAGCGGTGCCCTGGATGTCGTCGTTGTATGTGAGGAACCGGTCCCCTGGCAGAAGAACTCGTGGTATATCGCTGTCCTTTTTCAAGGGGGCGTATATTTCTAGGGGGGCCTTCCACTTCCTTTCTTTCCAGCGATCCGGATCTTTTCAGCAAGCAAAAACCCAGGGGAAACCGATCCGGTTTCTGAAAAGAGAACTATTGACAAGAATGGAAAAGGAATCAACCCATGGAATATGTGTATATATTGCACCCTAGAATCAACCCATGGAATGGAAAAGGAAAATCCACCCCAGAATCTATCGCTGTCCTTTTTCAACCGGGTGGGGTGGGGTTTGTGGTTTGGGGGTGGGGTTTTGGGGGGGGAGGTTCTCTTTCGGCGCTGGTGAAGAAACGACTGGTGCTCGGGGAAGTTGATCTTCGGCTTGCTTACCACTAGACAACTCGAGGGCAGTCAATAGTGCAACTCGAGTATTGCTGGTTCTCAGCAAGGCAGTTGGAATGACCACAAATACTTACTCCTACTCCAAGCCCTGGGGAAGTTCTCATCTTTTACACACTTTTTTAGCCCATGTTACCCCAGAAAGTTGAGAGAAGTTTTGTGTTTTTAAGAGGCAAGGTTATTTGGAGACAGGCACCAAGAACGTCCGATCTTTTGGTTCACCACTCAAGTTGCCCAAGCCCAACATTATCAAGTTCAGAAACTCGGGGAGTGAGACTCATAGGGGGTGTCTTTTTCAGGGCACTCTTTTGGTTTAAAGGGAAACCAAGCGGAACCTGATAATTTTTGGAGGTCCCTCTATGTTGACACATCTCCATATAACTTAGCAGGTTCTAACTATAGGTGGGCTAACCCCGGTTGCTCCAGGCATACCCATGGTTTATAATAAAACTGGTTTAAATAGTGAATGGTGGACCCCTTTTCTTTTCGGTTGGCGGTTAAAGGGAAACCAACAGAAACAACCCATCGCCCCCGCCATGTCGGGGTGCTTTTTCCCAGGCTCCCAGTGGATTTCACTTAGACAAAAAGCAATTTTACTTGGTAGTTGACTTTGGCAACTTTGCTTGGTAGTTGACTTCAAAGGGAAACCCCTCCAAAAAAACAAAAGAAAGCAGCTGTCTGGTTTTTGAGGGTTCCGGTTGTGGGGCAGCTTGAAAAGGACACCAAACGAATTCACTTTGCCCTACGTAGAAATCAGGAACCCTTTTTGGCTCGACGGAGTAACGCAGTTGAGCGACCCGCGTATTTGTGTGTTTTAAAAGCGGAGAAACCGTTTTGGGATCGACCTCAAACGGCTACAAAGCCATACTTGGGTCCTTCGACTCGCCAGCTTACAGTAAGTGCATAGAATCTTGGGTTATAACTTGGTTGCTTTCTGCTCCCCTCTTAAATGTGACTAACTTTTAGTGGTGTAATACGGAAAACCCAAAAAAGTTGGCAAAAGGTTATTCAGTCCTAACATCCCTTGGCAACATGCACCAGGTTATAACCTAGTTCTGCCAAAATCAAACCCGGGGAAGTGGAGTTTTGGAGGTTAGGGAAGTCCCAAGGCGCGCGGAGATCTGATGGACAATCGAATGCCGACACCTTTTTTGGTCCAAGTTTCTCCCCATGGTGTGCGTTAACCCATGACGCACCCGAGCATATGTATGTGGATGGTACTTGCCCTAACTTGCAACCAGGCGAACTGCACTTGGGGCACTTAAAAGTAGGTTATAACATCCCAGGTTAATCAAAACTTGCCAAATGGGCGGCTGGAACACCCAAGTACGTGGCATCCCCCACAGCCCCCGAACCCGAGGAAACCACTCCAAAGCCTATCTGGGAGACCTCCAAGCTTCCGCCTCACCAGGAACGTTTGACTTGCCCACGAAAGTTGACCCAGGATCTAAGTAGAACCCGTCCCATTGGGGGGTGTTCCCTCCAAAAGTGGTCTGCATCCCCACTAAAAGGAGACACCCCCCTATTGATCAACCAGGGGTTTGCTAATCCGGGGCTTCTCAATCCCGGGGCTAACATTAATATGGTCCCCCTCAAAGTTTCAAGTCCAGGAACTCGGAAAAGTGAGTTTCACTGTCGGGAACAACGGCGAGGCTTGCTGTTTGCTGTTTGGCCCCGCGTGCAATGCAATCTCCGCCAGCGCTGCGATACTCTGCGAGTAGTGGGAAGGCGTCGTTGGTGTTGAAGTCCTGCAAAAGAAACAGGGCGCGTTGGCCGCTTCCTGAGTGGATTGGCAACCCAAACAATTAACTGAACTTTTGTTTGATACGAACATGGACTTCACAAAGGTCTAAAATTCACGAACTCAGGGAGTGGCCCATATAATCATGGAAACCAGCTACAAGAAACCCTACAAAGAATTCGCCAAGTACCTGGAGTTGTGTTGCCTAAAACCTGTTGACTTTTGACCCCATAGTATACACGTTATGCCTGACAATAACCTTGATCACGCTAAGTAGTAGAACCAACTGCTATCCTTGATCATACGAGGAAGCAGAACCAACTGCTTTCATGTTCCTAACCACAACTCCTGGTAGCTCCTTAGCTCTGCTCCCTCTATAAAGGCAAAGTTGGATACCGCTAGCTCCGCCTCCGGAACTGCTCCCTTCCTTTTGCCCCTCAAAGGGGCAACGGGTTAATCACCTTAGGGTTGTGGGTGTAGCGGAACATGCCTTGATTTCCACAAAGTTAGAGTCTAAAGATCCGTACCCCAAGATTTAAAAAACAAAAGCAAACGAGGAAAAAAAAACAAAGTTAAAGCCTTAAGATCCGTACCCCAAGATGAAAACAAAGTCTGGTTGCTCAGGTTTTGGGCGCCTGCCTCGAACTGCAGGAGGCAGCCTTGACCGAAGAGGTCCCGGGCGGCGGTCATAAACTCCTCGGACGTGAGAAGCTGCGACCGGACGTCCGGTCGTTAAAAAAGGCCCTCCGAGCATGACGTCAGCATGACGTCATGGGCGCTGGGGAGGAGGGAGGAGAGGGGGGAGGGAGCCCAAATAAGCCCTAAATAAGCACTTAATAAGGCATTATTTGAGGCTTATTTGGGCTCCCTCCCCCCCACCCTCATGATGACGGGGTCAATGAGTGCCATCCTTGTCGTCTTGTTAGATGTCGTGTTTCCGACCCACCGCGGTTTGGTTTGCGCAGCGGAAGTGCAGCAATCGGCGGCCGTCGCGAATTCTCTCTTGCAGGTGAATCGACCGGATCTGACCTGTCGCTTTTCCATTTTGGGTCCTTAGTCAAGGGCCCAAGGAGAAGCGATCATTTTGAGAAAGGCTGCTGAAAATGTTGGTTGCTGGCGAGATCCCTCTAAGAGATCTTCACTGTTGTGGGTTCAATTCGGAACATCAACTCCCCTGCAGGGCAGAACCCAGAGCGGAGCGAAAGCTGCTAGTTCCAAACCACTCTGGAGATCCGAGAATAGCTGGGAGCCCAAAAAGGCGTAAGGGGACACCTATGCCTTTCCCTTTAAAACCACCCCAAAAAGAGTACCTCAAGACACGAAGTGAGTCAAATCACGGGTTGGGGTGGGACCCCGGCCCAGCCGAGACGGCACTGAATTCACCACCATCTGCGATCGTGGAGGAAATCACCCGTTCCGTTTTCATTGTTGCCCATTGAAGAAGGAAGGCCAGCCTCTAGACCAATATATTTTTTCCATGGCTATGTGTGTTCCCTCTGAGCCTGAGTATTCTAAAAAGTGGCCACTGCAAAAAACAACTTAATAACAACCACAGGCAGAATCATAAGAACAAATAATTCTCACGATGGCACTGGTCGTAGAAATGCAAAATAAAAGTGAAAACACTAGGCTGGAAATAGAACAGCAAAACCATCTCTTCTTTGCCTGGTTAGTGGAAAACAAAGGGAACCCCCCCCCCAAAAAAAAGAAGGGAACTAATTATGTGGAAGAGCAATGACCAGAAACTTCCCGAAACCAAAACCGCCCTCCTCTCACCGAGCTTCTCCAATCAGAGACTCCTCGCCATAGTAGGCCGAGTTCACCTCGCGTTTTCGGGAATCGGATCCGCAGATCCGCTCGTGAGGTCGCAAGACGCGCGACCAAAGAAATGAACGGATGCCCCAGAGTTCGTGTTGCTTGTGACACCACCCAACAAACAAGAACAAGAGAGCCTTCTTGCGCTCTTTTTGCAAGTAAGCCAAGCACACCCCACCAAGAAAAAACATAAGTCGAAACTGCAGAAACAAATGGGGGTGGGGTTGCCGGCCTTGTCCCTCTACTTGTGGTATTTAGGGTAGCCAGTGTCTCTACCCGTTGGAAATCCTAGTTCACAGGAAACGTTGCTCAGGTGTGGGGTGTTCAGAGTTGCTTGCCACGAAAAAGCCTAAAGTCCATGAACTCAGGAAAGGCCAAGTCTGGTTCCGGGTGAAGCGGAGGATTTGGGACGTTTGCCGTGGCCCAAATTGTCCGCCTGCGTCCCTTTGGCGGTGTGCTTCACGCGTTCCTGCTTCAGCCCGTGGTACAGCGGATGGTCGCGAATGGCTTGCCTGGAATCGCCGGAAGCTGCGTACCAAATGGAAACCAAGGAAAATTCATGGAACGCGGCAAAGGCGGACCCTCAATATCCTGTTGTTCTTTTTAGATTGCCTCTGAACTACCGGAAACCCTTGGTTCTAGCGCAGAACTGCTCCTTCTAGGGAACCCAAGAACCAGATCAAATGGCGCTGGGAATGATCATGCGCCCCGAGAAGACTCATCTAATAGTGGAATGTCCGGCCCTGTCCTAGGAGTAAGGGAACAATGGAACCCCAAACATACCCGTCCTGCTACTAATATGTCGCCATGGCAACATGGGAGGGAGGGCACCCTAATTCATACACTATAGTTTTGTCGTTGAGTGTTGTTGGTTTACTTGCAAAATTTAGGGCATCCGCCATAGGTTAGACCTCGGGGGAGAGGTGTGGGTTCCTCAATGCCATTGTTCGAGTGTTGAAGGAGAAAAGGAACTACGCATTGGAATTCCTCACTTCCTGAGTGGATGGACCAACAAGCAGTCCAAACTTTTTGATTACCACTAAAATGGTCCCAGCCAAAAAGTATAAAGTCCGTGAACTCAGGAAGTGAGATTCTAGGGTTCACAACCCGTCTGCAAAGGGGGTGGAGGTCTTGCCGCAACCCTCTGAAGCGTCAGCTATCCAATCCACGACCTCGAACTCCAAATCAGCTGCTCAAGGACGTCAAGTCTCCGCTCAGTGGGTTATAACAAGGCTTACTAAACACTTACAAATTCCCTACCAACCATCATCTTCCCTCTAATTGGTGGTTTGGAGCCGAATCAGTGGTTTAGTGGCCCAGGGAAGATTTCCCATTAGCCTCTACAAAAGCCAGTGGTTCGTGTCCAAATCCAAAGCACCAATTCAATCCACCAACTAAGGGTTAACTTGCCTGACTCGCTGAAGCATGGAAAAAACACCTGAGGGGCATAAGGCCAACGCTTGGACGCGCGCGTTGACATGAACCCTACCCAGTCAATCCAAGTTGCCACTTTGTTGGCAACCAGCCATGTTCCTTCTCTTACGTACCAGATAGAGGCGTCTTAATCGAGCCACATTTGCCAAACAGTCAGAAATCTGGAACCGCTGTCACAGCCCCAAGAAACAAATAAACATGAAACAACAAATGCATGCACACACACACACACATGTGTATATATGTATATACATATAGATGTGGATTGCATGTTTAGATATAGGGATGATTCCTTTCTCTAACAATTTTAAAGTAAGTGGCAAGCTCCTTTCATTTCCAGTGCTCCTTTCAGGGTTTCCATTTTGCGCCACCCTCCCCGCCCAACCCCCCCCCCCCCCCGGCTTCGGCTTGGCGGTGTTGGTGTGTGGCGCGAAGTCATCGCAGCCCGCGTCGATGATCACCGGGATGGTCTTATTGGGGTCGAAGCCTCCACCTAAGGCCGGGCTGAACTCAGAACTCAGTTGCGGGACCTGAGAAAATGGAGCGGCTGAAACGTGGGCCAGGTAAGCCACTCAAACGTGGCTACGGCATGGCTACCTCGAAGACACTGCATAGTTTCCCAGTGAGAGAGGTGACCTGGACGTTTATGACCCCTTTCTCTCACTAAAACGTGGGTAAGGTATGCCTGATAGGAATTACATCATCGTTGCGCCTTTAGCTCAGCCCTAGGACCCAACATTAAACAAATAAATAACCGAAGCCATTCGCGGATCTTGCATTCTGACGCATAACCCATTTGGCGACTGTGGATGGACGAAATCCTGCACCACCCAAGAAAACCTGGAATGTTGATTCCCCTGTAAATACCGACAAACACTGAATCCTATGGTTTCAAAGTGGTGGTGCGAAATGGATTTCGTCCATCAACTGTAGCGTGGTGTCTGCCCGATTGAGTTCGCTAATTTTGTGTGCTTGTTGCTTCTTTCGACACGCGGAAACGCAACAAATGACTCTCCCCGAGGCTAGGGACAGGCATGTTTCATGGGGCCCCCCACTCGTTCAGCCTCCTAAAGGGGCTTGATGGGTATGACGCGACCACCAGAAAAGTGACAAAGACAATATGAACAAATGACAATACGTCACTGGAATGGCGATTGTGCTTCCCTTGCACAAGACATGATTGACATCGTTTCCCATAATCACTTCCTGAGTTGAGTGAGTAATGCAAAGTGCCATGCACCAGCACTGCACGGAGGGGCAACTGGAGGTTCCCTTCGAGCATGGTTTGGGTGGGGCAACCCGAGGGGTTCAAGTCATTGCTGCTCTTTGGTCTGACTTTAACCCCCGCTGGCTTTTCCATCAAACCTACAAGGCTAGGAGGTAAGAACCCAGAAATGGGTCAAAGCACCTCCTTCCAGGGAAAATCGGAGAGGTTCCAGCAGCTAAAGCTAAGGTTCCGGCAGACGGTGTACAAGTCCTCGGCGTCAGGTGGTTGGTTTCCTGCTTGCTTTGTTGTTACTGGCCAACACATGCCCCAAACAACGAGCAAACCCATTTTGGGTCTCAATGTCAATCGTCAATCGCTTGGGCCCTGTGGCTGACTTCCTGAGTGGTGCAAAAAGTCTAAACTTTGTTGTTTACGACTAACATCGTCCCAAAAAGTGCCTAGAGTCCCAAACGGAACTCGGGAAGTGAGTCGGTGGACATCAACATTGGCCAATCAGGACAAACTAAAGCGTCCCATGGCCAAAGGCTGCCAACTACTGTGATTCGATTTTGACTTGCTGAGTGGATGGCCCCAGAAAAAGTCCAAACTTTATATTTGCTACTAAAATGGTCTTCCCGAAGAGTCTTAAAGTTCATGAACTCGGGAGGTGAGAATCGTGGCTGCGATTGAGCCCCCATTTAGCTGAGCCTTCGGGTTCACCGATGTAGACATGTGTTTCAATTGCGGGCGAAAGAAGCTGAGGTACATGTGGACGTTCTTTCACAAGGATGCAAAGGTTTGAGGTTTCATTCCTGCACTTGGACAGCCTAATCCCGGGTCAACATTATCAGTGCCCATGTTTGGTGATCGACCTTTTCCAATAAAGGGACATGGATATGGCTGGAAAAGAAGACCAATGCAACAGGGTTCCTTATATATATATATATCTACATATGTGTCGGGGGAGGGGGGGTTGAACAAAGTCTGGTCATGAGTGAGGGTTTAAACTTACCACAACCGAAGGGTCCATTTAGATCAAACTCCAAAGTATCCGTTTATGTGGCTTGATACTTGATAGAAATCAGGGAAGCCTTGGTCGGTCGCATGAAGACGGCTTCCATGACGAGGATGGACGGAATATGACTAAATCTTGCACCACCTCAAAAACTATGGTTGCTGATGATTCCCCTGTAAATACCAACAAGCGCTGGTTTCCCATGGCTTCCACTGGCAGTACGAAATGGAAAGCTGCACCTTTCACCTTGCTGTACTCCTTGGTGGTGCCCGGAAGTTTGGACGGGTACGTTCCTCAGAAAAACCAACCAAACCACTCCAAAGCACTCACGAAAGGGTAGCTGGAACTTGTTGTAAACTCACTTCCTGAGTGGATTGGCAAAACAAGGTAATTAACCAAACTTATTTAGTTTCCGGACCTCGGGAAGTCCGTCTGGGGTTTGATTCCTTGTTGGCCCCACCCCGCGCCTCTCCCCCCCTCCACGGCCCCCCCCCCCGGAACTCTCCGAAGCCCCAGCCCCGGATCCGAGGCGCTAACTTGCCGATGGGGATCCCCATGCCCCACACCCCGAGGTCCCCAAGGCCCAAGATCCGGCCGCCGTCCGAAAAGACCTCCAGGACCGGCGGCTTCAGGCCGCTTCGCGCGGAGGGGGGGGGGAGTTGGGGGAAGGGGCCGTGGGTTTGCGGTTGGGGGTTGGGGTGGTTGGTTTAGCTTTGGGTTGGGTTTGGAGTGGCTTTTCTTGGACTTGGGCAGGTGTCATGGGTTCAGCCTGCATGCTATAAGGGCTTCAAGTGAGGGCCTTGCTTGAGCTGAAATCGATGTGGGGCGGGGGTTGAAGTCGGTGAGCACCCCTGATAAGTGACATTGCCCGTCTTGTTGTTGACCAATTGTTTGGGGGTTTTGTGGAAAACCCCTTGATTTCAAGCAAAAAGTTGAAGTCTAAGGATCGGTTACTCAATAGCCATGAAGCCGTATCCATCCAAAGTGTACATCCATCCATCCTCTGCTTAACTCTCCCCGAATTGGTGGCTTGACTTGTTTGGCTTCAGGCGTTCAAATCCAGAAGCCAATCCAAACAACCTGTGGGGGGTTTGGAGCATGGTTGACTATTTGTGCGTCTTTTTCTTGACAACCCCCCTCAACAAACGGTGCTTTTCTCTTTGGCTCCGCTTTCAACAACCCAATCTTTAGGGTGTCCTAACAAGCCCAAACACCCATTTTGAGACACATCCAAATCCTAAGATCTATGGCTCCCTCGAACCCCGAGGTCCCAGCGATGCACTGGCACTCTGGCTTGCCGTCAGCGCCCTTGGGCAGCATGGCGTCCTCAGCTAGCCGACCAGCGTCCCATTTTTTGCAATTTACCGTGGTTTTGTGGTTGAGTGCGGGTGGTGTACTTGCAAACGTGCATCTGTTTTCTTTGGAAGCCGCCAAGCAAACACAATGGGTGCCCTGGACTCCATTTGAAGCTGGGGAAACTTGAGGTTGAGCCTGACTAGATCAGCCCAAAAGTCCGAACTATTTGCTGTGAAGTCCAGACGCCTGGGAAGTGCCAACAACAGCACAATGTATGAGGCAGGGCCTTTCTGCTGGGCTGTCCGCTTTCAGATCCCCTGCTAAAAGTCTAGCTTTTAGTGGCTTAAATGAAGACTACCGCGGTTTTCCCCTTCAAACATCACGAAGGAAAGCTCACCTTAGGACCTCAGATTCAACCTCAACGTGCTGAAACGAGACATATGTGTCTGTCATTTTTGAGGGTACCTGTTTGTTGGCGATCACCAAAGTGGCTAACCGCTTACCAGCTTGGCCGACAATATCGAGTCGTTTAAAAACCAAAACCCATGAGGCGAGCGTCCGCGTACTCCTTCAACACGGCTCGGACATTCCCGCGGTCGGTGAGGGACACGTAGCCTTCCCGCGGTCGGTCAAGCACAGGGGGCATAGAGCAGAGCCCCATGAAAACCAACCCACGGCACAAACATACTGTGGATGGACGCAATCCTGCACCACCTAAGAAACCCTGGAATGATGATTCCCCTGTAAATGCCCACAAACATTGTTTTCCCATGGCTTCAAAGTGGTGCAGGATTTCGTCCATCCACAGTATGAGCTGCAACCTATTACCGTCTCGATTCCTCAGAAGCCGCAGTCGAAAGGTGATCGTGCTTTGGAACCTTCCTGAAAAAATCGATCAACAATCACCAATGGATCACTGCTTGGGGGTTTGGATTTGTGCTTCGGAGGTGTTCCAAGGGTTGTTTCCCAGTTGCTCTCAACAAGAACCAGGGGCCAGCATCCCAAACCACCAATCCACACCACCAACTGAGAAGAATGCCTAAGTTGGCTGCCTAAGATTCAAATCGGTTCTGAAGAGGACGAGCAAGCAGACTTTTATCCCGGCAACAGGCCAGCAAATCAAGAAGCTGGCACAACAACCAGCCAAATAAGACCACTCGACAAAGCAGCCAACCAAACATCTAACTGAGCGAAAGAGCCGACAGCCAACCAAGGCGAGCAAACGCCCCAGTGCCGAATCAACAAACCAGCAAACAAGAAAAAACAACACACATGCCGACATGCCACTCAACTCAGTCGCCCCTTAGAGACCAGAAAGTAAAGGTGATCCCCTTCTGGGGCCATGACCAAACAGGGTAACAGGGGACGCCAAAAAGTCATGTGTTCCCCCTTTTTGGTTGGTTGATTTTCCAGCCCAGCCCCTCCAAAAACAGCTGAAACACGTCCATTTGCATAAGTCCCGTGGACAAACACAAAAATCTGTCCTGTAGTGATATCGATTCCCTTTAAAATCAACAGAGGACAATCAAATTCAAAATTCATTTCAGTGGAATAATTTTGTTTGGCACCTTTACGGCAGGTCCCTCTGGGCCAAGGCACAGCCCCTGGGCAAGACGGGCAAGGTCCCGAACTTCTGACACGCCTTGCCGGCGAACTGACCGCGAGGCAACGCCGAGCTGAAAGTCAGCTTACCCCTCTTCATGTTTGTTGGTTCGATGCATTTTGTGCCCTCAATCAGCCACATTTTGAGACCCCAAAACCCATCCTGGGGTGTCCAATGGAGGGTCTGGGTCTTCCATTGGAAGCACCAGAAGCGTCTGGTAACAGGGAGCGGCAAAAAACAACATATTTTGCTACCATACCAATGGTTGTGAAGCCCATGGTGCATTGGGCATTGGAACGTTCAAGGGCAAACCACAAGAAAACAACCATCATGTTGGGGGTGCCCGGACAAAGAGACACCCCATCTGTTCAGGTACCTCTTAGTTGGTGGGTTTGGAGCCCAGGCGGTTTGGATTTGGATTTGAACCCCTGGTGTGGTTTGAGGCGGCAGCCGGAACACCACTAAACTATCGGGCTCCAAACCACCAATCCGTAGAAGGCTGAGACAGGAGTTGCAAAGCCAACGAAACAAGTCAAGGCTGGCCAATCGTAGCGGCCGGGTTCAACAAAAACAGGCCCCATTGATTTTCGCAATGAAGTAGGGGTCTGGAATGAAGGAAACAAACCATCCCCTTTTTTGCTTGCTTGAGTGAAAGCTAAGGACGGTGGTCAGAAAACAAGCTAAAGCGAGACCCACTGACTTTGGGGTCTACACAGGTCTTAAGTAGGGCTTTCCCAATGGAGTATTCAACCGAAGGACCCGGTCATTCGTGAGCCCATGTTGAACCTCGCTCAATTGAGCTGAAAAGTTGTGAGGCTTTTGTGCGTGTGAAGACTGTAAAGCGAAATTTGGCCCCAGGTTGGACAAATGCCACTTCCCAGTGGCAATCAGTGACCTGAAGGGTAGAGCATGCTTTGTTTTTGTTTGTTTATGGGTGCCACTGAACAGCAACCTGCTTGCCGAGCACGAGGCCGCTCCATGAGGAATGCCGGGAATCGCTGGGCCGCTCGAATCGCGGGCGTCCGACGCGGGCGTCCGACGCCTCGCCCACCGTGGGGGTGTAAACGATGGGCATCAGGAAGGATGGCTCGGCCAGCAGCAAGCGGTAGAACAGGTCGGAGTCCTGGCAATCTATGGGGGATTGACTAAGTTCTGATGCTGAATGGGGGATTGGAAAAAGTGAGACAAATACAAACGATTCAAAATCCAGCAGTGATATTAACGTAGCCCTATGTAACTACAAATAACGCCCCTGCTTCTTTATCGATTTGGAGGGTTTCTATGACTCCTCCAGATTCAACCGACGTTAACAATACGGTGGGTTCGCCCCTTTGATGCACTGATGGGGAAAAAGGGAAACAGATGGGTCTGTCGATTTTTTGGAGCTCCTGCTTGGCTTGTCTTAAAGGGAACACAAAAGTGTAAAACCGCCCGCCATTTGAGGTGAATTAGGTCGTGTGAGGTCGTTATAATTCACCCAGACCCGATAGGGATCCTTATAGTGCAGCATCCGCAGGTAGGCATAGGACCAGATCAGGTGCCCAAGGCTCTCAAAGCCCCGCACCTCCTCCAAGGCCTCAAACCAATCGCCGCCGGCCGCACTTTGGTTTCCCTTTGGGTTTCCCTGGTAACCAAAATGTTTCTTGGGTTTGCCTTGGGAAACCAAGCCTTGGGATTGTCTTGGTTTCTTGGGTTTGCCTCATGTTTCTTGGGTTTGCCTTCAGCTTTTGTTTGGATTCCCAAGCCAATCTGCTTCCCAACCACCAGTGTTCGCGGTTCAGGTGTCATCCGGTTGCCGGCGCCTCGAAGTGGTCTGTTCAACCCCCCCTTATTTCCCCCCCCTGGAAAGGGGGGGAAGCTCGTCGGAAAACTCCACTGAAAACTCCCCAAGCCTGGTCTCGTACCCCCCCTCATGGGGGTGGGTGGGGGGTAGGAAGACTACTCACAAAATTCCAGGGCCACAGGCCATAGGTAGTTAAGAGCTTTGTGCCCCTTGCGGTTTCCGTGCCCAAACATAATTCGCCTCTCCTAACTGGGTCGCCAACCTATGCCTTTTCTTGGATTGAACATATAGGAGCAGAAAATCCCCGCCCCACAACTGACAGATTCGCTTGAGACCCCCCCCTTTTCCGGCAAAAACAAAGAACGCCTGCATGACACTCCAACCCATGTCATCAAATTGTGCAGCCCATCTTTTTTGCAACCCACCATACTGTGGATGGGCGCGAAATCCATTTCGCACCACCGTTCAGAAACCTTGGAATGATCATTCATTCCCCCCAAAGTGAATACAAATCAATGGTTTCAACCATGGTTTCTCAAAATGGTGTAGGATTTCGTTCATCCACAAGATATTGCCCAAAAACGCCCATGACTTCCATTTGCTTTTTCGCCCCCTGGAACAAATGCGAACATATGTCCAGTGAAATCAATCCCCTTTAAACCATCAAGGAAACATGCAACATCATATTAAACACAATACAAGGGAAACTACAAGATAACACATATTTTTCTCAGCAAATGGTAGAAATGGCCATGGGTCGGGACCCCGTACCCCCAGTGAACATCCCAATCCCCACTAACATCGAGTAAAATGGGTAGCGCACCTACCCCAACATGAGATCCCATTGGTGTTGACCCACGGCCAAATGACCAAAGCAAAAACCACTCGAGCCCATCATTGTCCCTTCCGATTCCGAGTGGCCTCCTCGACAGTACTGGCCTGGCATGCCTGGTCCAAGATCTGCAGCACATGCCGCACGCTGCCCTGGCATTGGAATCCATCGATCCGTGTGAGACGGCAAAGGTCATCATAACAACCAGCTGTTTCTTCCAGCTGTGTTGGTGTTCTTGTTTTGAGAAAAAAGGATGGGCCTGCCTGTGCCTCCCAATCCCCTCGGCCCCCTGAAGGAGCCTTGCTAGCAGTAAGGTCCAAACTTCCGCAGACCAAAGCCCACAAAGGCCATGGTAAGTGCCGCTTGTCCGCTGGATCTCATCGGAAACCCCCCCTCCAACAGTTGGCATGGCGGCACAAAAGCGACAAATGCGTATGTCTTTGCAGCCCGGTAAGAATGATCAGAACCAACAACAACGAAAAACCCAAGAAAACCGTGCGACGGTGAAGACCCCAAGTTGAGGCCTCAAATAGAATGTCGAAGAATACCGAGCAAAACTAAGCAAACGTACCGTTTGCGAGCAAACTATGGTCCAATAATTTAAATCGTGACAAAAGTCCACTTCAACTCAGGGAGTGATTTTTGGAACCCAAAAAAGGAACCAGAACCAGAAACTGGCTGCATCGTCTTCTTTTCTACGGCGGCCCCTGCTTCAGGTTTCCTCAGCCATCTGAAGATCAGGAGGAATGAGGTGATGTCGCATGCTTTGTTTTTTGTTGGATTGGGGGGGGGGGGGGAGTGGGTACGCGAGAAAAGACAGGGGCTGTCTGGATTTCCCCTTGGGTTGATCAACTTGGTGGTTTCCCTTGAAACCGCCACTTTTGGAGGCCCCGTGAAAGGTAAATGTCTCGAAACCCCTGAAAGAAGCACGCACATGTTTTTTTGAAGCCCTAGTAAATGGAAACAAGAACCAAATCCATCCTGTCCATATCCTGTGGTGGTGGAACATTTTACCTACTAAAGCCAGTGGTGTTCTTGTGGTGTCATTTTCATGCATGCCCACCACCTTCCTTCGGGCCGGATCAATCTCTCCGGTTGCATCAAACGCGGGGCGCATCAGAGTCTCAAACGCTCCGCGTGCCTGAGAGTTCCAGGCTGGCACCCCCATCTCCGCCACTTTCTTGGGCAGGGATAGCTTTCGGCCGCTCATGCTGATGCCTGGCGCAGGCTCTTGGAGCTGGATGCAGTCATGGGGGCGAGAGTGGGGGGCGGGAGGGAACCCAAACAAGCACGTACGTGTTGAGCCCTTAATAAGGCCCTATTAAGGCTTATTTGTGCTCCCCACCGCCTCCTCTCCCCCCTAGCCCCCATGATGCAAACGAGTCTTTAACTTGCTGAGATTCGGAAATCGCACCACTTCGATTCAGTGGTTGAAACAGTATTTACAGGCGAGTGAATGTTGATTCCAGGGTTTCTAGGTGGTGCGAAATGGATTTCATCCATCCACAGCATCGGGCTGGTCAAAAAGAGGTTTGGCCTTAGCCCCTATGGAGAAGATGGCGCCTGGCCAATGAGCTCACAGTGTGAAAGTACATGGCACAATTCCAACCCATCTCGGTAAAATGTCATCCCCTTTACCAAAATACAGCGACTTGATTCCGCCATCCATTTGCACCCGGTTTTTTTTTGCAGGATGGGGTGATGAAAACGCCCCTCGTGCAAAAGCCATGGGTTGAACTGTGTTCATTTGCCGCGCCGGGAGGAGCCTTCTGTCTGCCTGGAGTCTTTGAGCGGTTGGATGCCCTGTGAAGCGAAACAAGCGCTGCTCTGTGCATGGCTGAGCCCACTTTCTGTGATTTCTCCTGGGTATCACAGGAAGTGACCCCAACACCCAGGTTCCACTCCACCCTCCTGCCATACTCAGCAACGAACGCAAGTGGTTGCGTATGAGCGAAACTACGCGCAGTCTGAGTGCGCACGGTTCAAGAAAGGAGCCGAAACAAGCACACCCGTCCTTGGTGTTGGATGTGAAGGCCCCACGCAACAAGCAAACAAGAATGTTGCTGGAAAACTGGGCTGCGTCCGACCAAACCCAATCATCCGACCACCTCCGTTTTTGGTGGTTTGCAAAGGCAAGCAAAAGAAACCAATGCGCCCACGTAGAGTCTGAAGTCACTGCATATTTATAAAAATGAAGGATGCTTTGCCCCCCCCCCATTTCCCCCATCCCCCCCTCCCCCCCCTGGTGATCTGTTGTTTTCACAGGGCAGCCACGGCCAACCCAAAGACAACGACATATTTTGGTGGGGGCATTTTTGCGATGTTTGAGACATAACCGGTTCATCTCTCAAAGGATGGGGGGGGACCGGGCCCCAACGGCCCGCTTGAAAGTTTTGAAGCCAACCGAAAGGAGAGGGGCCAGCCCAAAAACCAAGATATATCCCCAGCCAAGTGACCCTGGCTTCTAGATGCCATCTTCAGCTGGGAACCCGGAGGCACCAGGGAAAGGAAGCCCAGATCGACAGGTCCGACAGGACGCCGGCGAAGCCCAGATCGGCCGCGCCTCACCTCGGTTGCCTTGTCGGACTTTTGGGAACTTTGAGCCTTCTGGGGGAAGCGGGGAAGCGGCGCGGTCGGGTCCAAGGCAGCGCCCAAGGCAGCTGCCAAGGCAGCGCCCATGCCCCAGCGCCCGTGCCCAAGGCAGCACCCAAGGCAGCGCCCAAGGCAGCACCCAAGGCAGCACCCAAGCCCAAGGCAACACCCAAGCCCAAGCCTGCCCCCACGGCAGCGCCCGAGCCCGAGGCACAGTTAGTCTTCTCAAACATGGCTTGGTCTGCTACAACTTTGCTTTGATCACTTGCGCCACCTACCAGCCCAAAGGTCCCTTCCAGGCGAGGGGGGGGTAAAAAGCCTTGGGAAATCATCGAGGCTTGCAGCCTGAACGCCAAGCAAACATGGCCCAGCATGTTTTCAGCCACAGCCTCGGTCAGCCAACGCAGCTCCAGGCTGCCAAACTTCCGTTCCTTTCCATTGGCTCTCAAAGAAACATTTCTCGCTCCTGACCGCTTCCTTGTAAACAAGCAAGAGGCAACTCGCCCAAAAATCGCTCATGGGCCTGTCTACATGCATATGGACCCACATTTGGGTGGCCCCCCTTCGGCTTCCAAGGCAGCTATGTCAACAGGAACAATTCTAGTTGAACACGCTGCAGTTGATCTAGGACAAGGGTCACTGGGTCTCCCATTCAAAAGTTGATCAAGTTACTGCTCGTGTCCATCGAAACCATCGCCGCCTTTGGAGGTTCCCTTTACAGGGAAACCGGACAACCCTGTACGACCACATGAAAAAACCGGCTCAGCGAGCCAGATTCTCGCTTCCCGGGCGGATGGCCCAAAAGATAAGTCCAAACTTCTTGCTTGCCACTAAAATGGCCAAACCCAAGCAGTGACCAAAGTCCCTGAACTCAGGGAGTTATGTTGACCCCATACCCATCAATCCCACTGTATAAGCAGGCGGTGTCCCTGGGTTGAGTGGGGGAATCGGATATAAATAAACTCGGTTGCTTTCTGCTCCCCTGCTAAAAGTGACTAACTTTTAGTGGTTTAGTACGGAAAACCCATTAGTTGGCAAAAAGTTAAAGTCCTAACATCCCTTGGCAAAATGCCCCAAAGTAAAGTGAGGTTGATTATTCTGGGGTCAACATTCAAGGAATGGAATCACCGAATGACCTTTAACTTATAAACCATCCAACTGGGGGGTGTCCTGTAAGGGGACCAAGGCCTGGGTTGAGCCAATTCTCATTCCCTATCGCACCGGCGAGCAAGTCAACTCCCCCGCCTTTGGACAGCGAACTCCAAAAAAAAAAGCGACTGCACTTCCCATTTCCCCCATCCCCCGGGCGTCCCAGCAAGCCCAGCTTCACTGACTCGGCGAGGCAGATGGTTCGGGGCGTTTCGGTTCAGAGAGCGAGCGAGCGCGGGGGATAGGCCGGGGGCTTGCTACGGGAAGTTGCCCCCTTGTTATTTTCTTTTTGTGGCGGGGGGAGGGGATGTGTGTGTGTGTGCTTTTCCCGGCAATATATTTTTGGGTGCGCCTTGTCTGGCAGAAAAAAGGGGACCTGCAAATGGGTGTCCTTTTTGACAGGAGATCAAAAGGAAAGCCAGCGTTTTGGCGGCTCCCTTAACAAACAACCCGCGTACGACTGCCCACTTAATTGCAACAGAACTTGTTTGTGCGGCCAAGCAATGACTTGCTCAGGATCTTTCCAGCATAGGTGACATGTTGAAAAACTAGGATGCCCTGGTAATCTGATTGGAATCCACCAATCTAAACCAGTGGAACCCATCGATTTCAAACCAACACCTAACCAAAAAGATCTAACATGCACCTATGCCTACCATGTCCTTGTAGACCTGGCGGCTCCTGAGCCGCTCCCTGCTTGGCAAATTTAAGGATAGCCCCCCTTCGCTCCAGCCAGCTTTTTCACCCAGAACCCCTGCTTAGTTCTACGGGGTGTTTCCCTACAGAACCCCTGTTTCGTGTTTTGGGGGTGTTTGTTATACTGTGTTCTGAATCGAAACGCATTTCACCAAAAAACCACCCCAAGACAACCAACCCAAAAAAGTGACACCTATGCCTACCGGAGAGGCCCCATGTGTCCCCTGGTGCTAGAGAGAGGCCCCCTGTTTGGAAGCGAAATTTCACGCGCCAGATTGTCTCCCTTCTCTGATTGGGGTTGGGGGGGGCTATCCCCAGGATAAGCCTTTAAGGCTTAAAGGGGTTCAGAAGAAGGGAGTTACGCCCCCTCCCAGTCTGCCCCGGGTCCATGACTCACGTGTCAAGTAAAGGTGTCTATTGTGGAGGGTAGCGTTTTTCTTTGGCTTTCAAGGGAACCGACCACAAAGCTGCTTCATTCTGAGAGGTCCCCCCTCGGGTCCATGACTAAGCAGGGATCCTTACATTCTACACCTGAACATTGGCTTGTAAATGGTGGTTTCCAACTTTATTTTGGTGTTGAAAAAGCCATGTTTCAAACGGTTGCAAAATGGCCATCTTTTAAGGAGCCCTAAGAAATGCCTTCGTCGCTCTGCGGAGCCCACCACCGCAGACCGCAGATCGTCGTTCAGCTGGCCCAAGCCTGGCGAATCCAGCGCCAGCTGCAGAGCAGCCAAGCGGACAGCTTGGCGACACGCGGCACCCAGGCAACCCGTGAGTCGGAATCAACACTCGTGCTCCTTAAATGGTTGGCTTCTGGGTTTCTTCAACACCCAAGGGGTCCAACATTTTGAGAAACACTTAATTACTTGAGTCGCAATCAAAACCCGGTAATAAAATGGCCTACCAGATCAGGCGAACACCGGAGAAAACAGCATCAGTATTGGAGTTTCAGCAAGTTTTAAGATGTTGGATCGTAACATCAAGGGGCTAAGCTACACAACAACGTGTTTCTTGCAGCTTCAGCAAGTGTTAAGTCATGACACTGAACAGAGCTAAAATGGGCTAAAAGGTGTCACACTTAGCCGACAAGCCGTTTTCTGTCGCCAACTTGCAGTCACAAACCAAAGGGAGAGTCACATCGCCGAAAATCACGTTTCCTGCTTAAGGTTGACCCCCGATTCAGAAACCGGTTCTATAGGGGTTGTTCCCCTCCAAAAGTCATGAACCCCCACTCAAAGGGACCGCCGGAGGTTTATCAATCTGAAGTTCCCACTATCAAGGCAAGAAGCACGCCACCAAGAAACTCCCGTTGAGCAATACCTTTCCCGCCATGTGGTCAAAGATCTTTTTAAGCCATTTTCTGTTGACCGCTGTAATACGATCACGAAGAAAGAGGCCGTAGAATTGAAAAGTGCATGTGCCTTGTACATGTTGCTAGTTTGGTCTGTGTTGTGTTGCTTCCCCACACATCCCCACCCCATCCCCATCCCCTCCCCTCCCACCCCACCCCATACCCTCCCACCCCACTCCATACCCTCCCACCCCACCCCATCCCCTCCCACCCCACCCACTGACAAAGCACTTTTCCATCTCACATCTAGCCGTTCATCAAGTCCCAGAGTCCCACCAGCCGCTCGCGCGTGGCGTCCAGCTTGCTGAGCGGCGAGAAGCGGAGCTTCATGAGGATGTGGTTGAAGCCCAGCTCCCTCATCTCCTGGGCCAAGTTGGGCGAAATCGACAGGGTGTGCAGCAGCAGCACCGCATTCACCACGCAGTCGGTTTGCTCGCTGTCCGGCGCATCAAATCCGTGATGTTCCACAATTCCATGGAGCTCCTGGATGATGGCTGGCAGGGAGGGTCCGATCTCTTCTCGAAAGTCGCTGGCCTTCAAGCTTCCACCATAGCCTCAGTTGTGCAGTGACCCTGGAGAACAAAAAAGGGGAACCCTTTTTGGGGAAGACCATTTCTAGTGGGTTTCAGCCGAAAAAAAAAAAGGAAAAAAAAGACTCCTTTGTTGGGAAGGCCATTTTTAGCGGGTTTCAGCCACAAAAAAAGAAGAAGAAAAAAATCAACGGGAAAAAAGGGGATGCCACTGAAGCAATCTGAGTCGCAGATCTGCCGCAAGGCGAACATCATCTTGGACCTCAGACGGCTGCCAGGCGGCGAGGACATGTGGAGCTGAATGAGCCGCTGCAGCACCTTGCCGTCCGAGAAGCTCTCCCAAATCCTTGGTGGACGTTGGAAAGGTTGGGGAGCAAACAAATCAGATTTTAGCAGCTAAGTGGATTCCAAATCCTTGGTGGACGGTGGGTTTGGGGAGCAAAAAATTCGGATTTCAACCAGGAAGGGGAGCAAAAACTAACTTGCTCAAAGAACGTAAACCCTTGGACGTTGGGTTTGGAAAGGGAGCAAAAAAAAAAAAAAAGATTTGAGCAGCAAAGTGGATTTGGATTTCAACCAGGAAGGGGAGCAAAAACTCGCTTGCTCGAAGAACCTTCACCTTTTGGGACCTTTGCTAAAAATGGGTACCAAATCAGGGAAACCACAAGGTCAAAAGGTCGGCCTGGAGCAACTGAGATGTTTTTTGTTTTTCAGATTTTAGCAGTTAAGTGGTTGGATTTCAACCACTCAACCACAACAAGCAAAAATGTAAAATGTGTCCCAACAACAACCATGAATCTCCTTCTCGGAGCACAGCTGGCCGAGAGTGCAGGCCACCTCGGCCAGGATCTGGTGCTTACTTGGAGTCAACGGCATCTGCAGAAGCTGCGTCAGCTCCCCCACCACGCCGAAGCTGTTCAAAGCCTGACGATGCGCCGTGGACCTGGTCAGGTTGGTGGTCAGCATCAGGGTGTAGTAGAGCAGGTCATTGTCCCGAACGCACAAATGCCTTGCAATGATCTGCGGAGCCTCCATCTTGATCAGTATGTCTTTGACCAGCTCATGGTTGGCAGTCATGTTCACCAGGGTTACAGTGGCGTGTGTCTTGAGGTGGATGTTGCGCTGTTGCAGGGCGGCACTCAGCGCAGGCACAAGCACCGCCACATGCATCGGCCCAGAGCATGCTGAGATGATTTCGCGGCAAATGGCCGCCTTCAGGTCAATGGAGGACATGGAACTCACCAGCAGCACCGCCAGGAATTCGGAAAACTCCAAGCTCATTCTCTCCTCCCCCTTTGGCGGCTTCAACTGCTTCGCCAGCCAGCCAAATTCCAGGAGCGCCTGCATGGCGCGATCATTGAACTCATAGGTCTGGAAAAATTCGGGGTGGAGGAGGAGATGCTTGATCTCGTGTGGCTGCCACTTCTGGGTCATGTCCTGGGGTCTCACGTGCAACATAAACAGCAAAGCCTCGTGGATCTTCGCCCGGTTCGGCTTGGCAGCCAGCACAGCATCGCAAACATCTGCCAGCGAGAAGTTGCGAAAGATCACCCCATCGAGACAGTAGGTGAAGTACCGGGCCACTCGCGCCCACCAGGCGTTTCTTGCTTCGTCGAAGTCGCCAGACGTACCACTCTCCTCGCCGCCTGGCATGCTTCTGGCTGTCTGCTGGGCGGCTTCCAAAGGACTCACCAGGAGCGGAATATCCTCACCCACTTCGTCCAGCAAATTCGGGCAAGACAACTGGTACTCCTCCTTCAGCACCTTCATACATGCCTTCAGGAACACACGAGCCTCTCTCTCGCAGGATGGCCTCATTCCCAAAGACTGCTCCGTCCAAGCCAGCGCACTCTCTGGCAGCAGAAGCGTGTCCAGCTTTGCCTGGATGAAGTCTCGATACATCTGCTGCGGCACTGTGCAGTTGGGCGTGTCCGGCATAGTGCAGTCCGCAATCCAACGAGCTTCATGCAGCAAAAGAGCCTCTTCCACCTGGCCTTCATCCACCGCCCAGCGCGGGCTCGTCACCCGAATGATGAAGTCCTGCGCAGAGTCTGCCAAGGGAGGCACGTACTGGCGCCGCAGGAGGATCACTGCCATAACACTCTCTTCAGATCTGAGCGCCAGTTCCCAGCCACTCCAGGCACAAATGTCATTCATGAGGTTCCTGGGCCCGTGTTCGATCCCCCGCTAAAAGTGACTGACTCTTAGTGGGACAAACTCGGAAACTACTGTGGATGGACGAATTCCTGCACCACTTGGAAACCACGGGAAACATTTTTTGTGGGTATTCACAGGGGAATCATCATTCTAGGGTTTCTTGTGTGGTGCAGGATTTCGTCCATCCACAGTACCACTAAACCTAACAAGCTAAGGGCCAAAGGGGATGGCTGGCCACCAAGGTTCATCCTCTTGTGATAGCCACAGCTGGACGTGATGACGACGCGGCTCAGGGGTAGTGTCAATGACCTCAGTTCAGTGACCCTGGAAAAAGGAGTTGGGAACCCTCTTTGAGAAAATGTTCTTTTTTGGGGAAGACAAAAGGGATCCCATTTTTGGGGAAGACCCTTTTTAGTGGGTTTCAGCCACCACAAACCAAAAACGGGGGAACAGGACAAATAATTGGTGCGTCAAAAAAAAAATGACAAAAGGCTTGGTGCCACTTTTTTCGAAGTGAGTGGCTCCTTGTACTCCAGCGCGGACCAGCGGATGTGATTCTGATCCGCGGCCTCCAAGTCCACGATGGCCACGGGCTCCTGGACTTTGATCTCCAGCGCCAGCTGCCGCTCGTCCAAGAAGTGGCCTCCGTGGTCCTAATGCTCCGTTGGGATGGACAAAGGGGGGAAAAAAGGGGGCACCGCAGGTTTTGGTCATTTTCTTTAAAAAATAAACATAAAATAAAACATATCATATTTCTTGAGTTTAGAGGGGAACCCTTCAAAAAAGAAAGAGGGAAACAAGAAGGCGCCACTGGGCAACGGAGTCCTGGTCTTTGTAGCTCTGAGGAACAAAGAATCTATAGCCATGATGGAGCACCTGCTTGCATCCGTTGAAGGGCTTCACCGTCAACGAGATCGTCTGCTTGCTTTCGCCTCTCTCCCCGCGCAGCGACTGCTTGGTCAAGTGCAAGTGCCGAACCTGGCCGAAACGAAAGACGTAGTCCGTGTTCCAGGCCACCTGGATTCTCTGAGCCAAGGCGTGCCTGTTGTCGCAGGAAACAAAGAGCTTCTCGCTCTTCCAAGCCAGAGCCCCAGATTCACTCAGAAGCAGAAGCAGGTCCGTGGCATTGTCCTCATCCTCCACCATTGACCGGATAAAGGCGAAGAAGATTTTGCCGCCCTCTTCGGTCGGATAGAGCCCGCCAAGATTTCGGCGGATCAGGTAGAGGGCATGTTTGCCCACTGCCATGAAACACTTCACATTGTGTTCAGCTGCACTGAAGTTCACCAGTTCAAAGTAACGCAACTGCGTCTTTGCGCGAACTGCGAGCGCTTGTAATGCAACAGGGTCCGCCGACATCCACGAATTGCGTGCGCTCAACAGGGTCCGCCGACATCTAGATCATCTGCCGCCTTCTTTGGGCCGGCTACGAGCCATGGATTATTTTTGTCGGGATCAACCAAAAAAAAGAACTTGCAAAGCCCACGGAACTTGCCCCAAGTGGTGTCAGTTGTCAGTGGAATTTGCGCCAAGTGGTTCCAGCTCCGAGTGGTGTCAATTTGCTCCAAGACTTTGTTTCAGTTTGGTCTGGGTGTGTCAGTTGTCTTGCTCCAAGTGGTTCCAGCTCAACGCAGGCAGACCACAAGTTTGAAGCTGCACACATCCGCTGGCCCTTCCATCTTTTGCCTGAGATGCCTCTGAATCTCAAACTTGCTGCCGCGATAGGTAGGCAATGAGAATTGGAATGAAACCAGGGGTTCCCTGAAAGAAAACCATTGGGATGGTAAAAGGAGGAATAAAAAATGTAAAAAGACAAGTTAAACAAAAGGTACAAAAAAGGGGCAAAGAAAAGGGTTAGACAAAAAAGGTCAAAACAAATGTGTAACAAAAAGGGGCATTCCCTCATTCCCTGCCTATCGCACGAGCAAGAAAATGCCTTCAAAACATCAGTTGGTCAGCTGATCTGAGCTCGCAGGCTGTGTCGCGCATGGCAAGTCACCCGACATCTGTGCCACTAGTATATGGCCAGGACTGCATCACTTACGGAATTGGCATCACAAACAGGGTTCACTGGATTTCCCCTTTGAGTTGATCCATTTTCTGGCGGGTCCACCCAAAGTGTCACTTTTGGAGGTACCAAACCTCAGAAAATGAGAAAAGCACATCACCCTGGTGGCATTTTTTCCTCTCTCCGAGCTCATCCGCGCGCTCATCCGTCGGCGTCACTTTGCGAGGCCGTGGGACGTGAGAAGCTCCTGTACGAGATGAAGGCCTTGTTGATCCGCGAGCTCCTCAGGCCGAGCTCCAGTGGGCGTGAGCAACACACGAAATCTAAGACCAATGCCTCAGCGGCTTCCAAATGAATTTTCGCCCCCTGGAAAAATAACAATATGGGGCAAAATTCCGCACCCCCAGTGAACATCCCAACCCCCACTAAAATAGACTTAAATGGGCGGTGCACCTACCCCAAAATGGTACCATTGGTTTTGACCCAGCCATATATCCAGTAGTGAAATCGATTCCCTCTAAAATCCAACAGGGGAAATATGAAAAACATATGGACATGGATGCTGGTGGGTTTTGTCGGGGAGGCGTTCTTTGCACGTGTGTCATTTTGATGAACCTGAAGACAAAGCCAGTCTAATTTAAATACTTTGGATGGAAGCTGCTTTTAGCAACTGACATGGGTTGGAATCTGCAGTTGCTAAAACAATGTTGGGGAGGACACAGACAATCCGGCTGACACCGAAGTCAAACTGATCCGTAAGTTGGTTTTGCTAGACAAAGGGGGTCTTTCTTTCAATGACTTTGTCAATGACTGACAGGTGTCACGCGAAAAGACATCCGTAAGGATAACGGCAAATCAGAACAACAAAAAATGACTAGCTTATGTTAAATCAAAACAACAACACAAAGGTGCATGCCCGTTTTCACAGGACTAGGGCGTAAGCCTTGAACTCTTCCATTGAGTTGCCTGTTCAACAAACGTTGCCACAAATGAAATCAACCGGGGGGCCGCTATGGCCCCCAACATCCCACGAACCCACTCTTCCACTTCAGGATTAAAATCTAGCATTAAAGAGGAGGCAACCTGCCCCGTCACGTGCACCATGTTGCATTCACACGCCACTCGATGTCACGAGGCCCCCCTTCCCATCCAAACCACCAACCCGAACCACCAGCCCAACCCAATCCACCAATCCAAGCGTGTTTCCTGCAGCCCCCACTAAACATCAACAGACCCCAAAAAAACAAAAAACAACTCGAATCATGCCAACTAACATGGAAGTGCAAAAAGGCCCTTTCCAAAAGGAAACTATTCTTTCTACGGTGGTCTGCGCACAAACCCATGATAGTTGGCGGGAGGGTAGAAACTTGTCAACCACAGTGAAGTAGAAAGCCTCCCACCCCGAAACCACTAAAAATCTAGAGGCCCAAAAAACAACAACAGCCAGACACACGCGAACAACCGTGAAGTAGAAAGCCTCCCACCCCGAAACCGCCAAAGAAAAGTCCCATCGCATCGATGGCTCCTGGGTCCGCGGGAAGGAGGCCTCCGCCAAGCGGTGCAGCAAGTCTGAAGCGCCAGTGCTCAAGCCGCCTGGCGCAAGCCGTCCCCGAGTCCGGTTTTAACCATAGGTGACCGGACTTGAAAAATCCATGGGTTTCCCTATGATAAACCCGTCTGAACCGGCGCCATGGTACTTTTAAGCATAACCTAAAAAGGAAACACCTACGGTCTTAACTCGTCTTCACTTTACAAGGAAAGTGGAACCCGACATGAGGTTGAATCGCTCACAACTCAGGTCACCCTGGAAGCGGGACGCCCATGCCCAATGAGTCAACCAACAATATTTAAATGGGCATGCTCGACTCGACCGACGGATCGGCTAGATGCACCCAACAAATGCATACCAAACAACAAGAATCACACAAGCTTCGGCAAATGGGTGTGGGACAATATTCTGGTGTGGAACAATGCGGACGTCTGGAACGAGTCAGTTCCGTAAGGTTGGTTGTTCCGGACCTCTGTGAAGACATGTGGGGAGTCCTCAAGCACACGCTCATTTAGTGTAAGATGGATAGATGGATGGATGAGTGGGTGGAGTGTGTGCATGTGGACTTGGTGGCAAATTGCTTCGCTGTGCCTGGCACACGTCTGGAACGGGTCTGGAACGGGGTCTGGAACGGTTACGCGAGTGGCTTGCACTTGGGAATGCTAGCAAGCAGCATGTAAACATGGTCGCTTCAACAATGTGACGACCGAGAGCGGTATCGAACCGTTTCCGTATCATATCCAACAGATTGCGGCGGGGTTGACCCTTAACATTGACAGGCCGTTCCAAAACACATCTGTCAACAGGACCGCTGAATTCCATCCAAGCCCCAATGATGACAAGCCACGCAGCCCTAACCACCAAAGCTCGACAAGCAAAACCCATCGTTAGCACCTCAGGCTTCTCTCGAACACCAGCTTTAACGCGTAGCATTTGGCAAAGCAAGGGGGGAGTCAATAACCTACTAAATCACCTGACCGTCTGAATCAATACTCTAAACTAGACATAAATATCTACATATGTACAATTATATATACATACAAGGTCTGGAACGGAAGGTCTGGATCATGTTTCTCGGCAAGGTCTGGAACGGAGGTCTGGATCGCATGTGGGTTCCGGACCCTGTTCCGGACCTTATAAATTGACTCGCAGTCAAATGACTAAATTTCAGTCAGACACCGATTTGAATCAATGAAATCACGAAGGCGTTTGCATATTGACGGGGGGGGGGGGGGAGCACGTCATTGAAGTTCACTCTTGAGGTTGTTGCTCATTGCAAAGCAACCCATGGCAAGTTCAATCGCAACGCAGGTAACCCTCAATTTGTTGATCTTAATTAAATTGCGGTGCTTGGTGTAGCCCAGTCATCCAAACGCCGGGTTCATCCACCGGCGGCTGATCTGCAACCCGCTCCATTTTAGAGATGTCGATAACTTTCTGTTGGTAAAACAAGTTAGGTAATCGCCATTCTTGGCAGTTCAAAGGGCCCCTGCCCTTCCAAAAGCAGGAAACATGACGGAAAAAAAGGGGGGAAAAAGGCCCAGGGCAGTGGTAAAAAGGTGGGCAAATGGCCCCCAATTTGGCTCAAAGGAGGTCGCGCAAACCATTTGGTCGGGGCACCTTCTGTTTGACCTGATTGTTCAAGGGGTTTTCCCCTGCGCGTAAAACAAACACACGGGATTGTAATATCATGCGGAAAAACTACCGGGCAGTTCTGAGATCCTCTGCTAAAAGTGACTAACTTTTAGTGGGTTGAATGGACAACCAACCACAAAACCAACTAAACACCACTAAAAAACCAAGGAACCGCAAGAAAACACAAACACCTATTCAAAAAATGAAAAACAAAAACGACCCCGCGGGGTCGACGTGGCAACATGGCACCTTCAAGGTGGCTCCCCAATACCTCCACCCGGCGAATGCCGTAGCCTCAAATCAGAACAACGCGACAGAAACAGCATGCGATCGTTCAACGAGCGCCTCGTTTGGATTTCACTTTCTGAGTGGACTGAACTTTTCATGTACCACTAATGGTCTTCCCAAAAAGTCTAAAATTCGTTCAGACTTCGATTATTATCCTCGCTTCCTGAGTGGATGAGCCAAAATGAGCCTGAAGTCTCTTCATTTACCACTCAAATGGTCCAAACCCAAAAAGTATAAAACGTCCATGGACGGAAGTGAGACATAGGTATCCCATTGAATGGAGCCTTCTTATAGCTGAGGTTGTTTGATCTCTAATGTGGCCCTATGGTTTTAAAGAGGGGATTATAAAGTGTTGACACAAGTTCATCCTACCTTGAGGGGAGGGGGAAGGGGGGGTGGAGAAGTTCCGAATTCCATTTTACGAGTTCCAAAGGGACTCTTCGACTTTAAACCATCCCAGGCAATTCCAATTCTGAAGGGATGGTGGGATCTCAGAGGAAAACCTGAGCAGCGCTCAAAACCCATTGGCCTACCAAGTGGAACCACCTACATGGCCAGTAGGAATCGGTTTTCTGACACGGGCACGGGCTGGCCCAGAACCACTGTTTTGGGTCGCCCTGCGCTTGGCTCAGCACGCACAGAATCTTCAAATTCTGGTCCAGGGCCTAGACTAGGTCCTCCAGTAGAGAGTTTAGAATAAGGGTACCAACTTTTTTCTGTAGTCTACTTTAGCAGGGGTACCCTCCCCCAAAAAAGGGTGAGAAAGGGCACTACTGACAGGATGCCTTAATGCTAAAGGCAAACACAGTTGGATTCTTGCTGTGGATGGAAACTTTGCACCACCTAAGCATTCCTGGAATGATGATTCCCCTGCAAATACCAACCAACAATGGTTTCTTATGGATTTCTTCCGTCTACAGTGGTAGAGGGCATTCCCTCGACCCACTGCGAACCAGGTTTACGCAGAGGTTTGAAAGGAAGGTTCACGCTCGTTTTGCCGCTCAAACTCACGTTTTCCGAGCCGTATGGGTGTTTCGCACAATAGGGACCCCATAAAAATGGGCTGATGTCATGTGGTTTCCCTTACGCAACATGCCCTTAAAGTCCCAAGCTTGCCTGCTACCAGCCGCCCATTCGAATCGCAAAAAATGAAAATAAAAATCCGAGCGGCTCTTCTTCAGGCCGAAGCAATCCGGGCACGGATTGTCCAGCTCGAGGCGTACCAGTCCTTGGCAAGATGTGGGAAGACCTGGGGCCCAAGCCCTTAAAGGGTTGGGGTCCTAGAAGTGTTCTGGGTTCTGAGAACCCGGTTTTGGGGAATGGACTTGACCAGCAAGAGGAAACCACCCAAGTCTTACAGATGGACTCCCTATGTTTGCTTCGAAAAAACAAAATCTCGGCTCACTTCCTCAGTGTGGAGTGGACCACAATTGGTGTACCGCTGCAAAACCAAAAGGATGACAACACTTCCCCTTGGGGCTCGAAATCACCGGTTGCACCCGGACACCTGGTACCCAAGAGGAAACATCATCGAGCTCACAAACCGCTTTTCTGAGGTCGCTCCGGTGCGCAGGCTTCATGATAACTCCAAGCTAAGTAAGCTTCCATCTGCTTAAGTCCCCTGGTGAAATGAACAACTATGTCCAGTAGTGGTCGCTCTCTTTTGGTTTCTCTTCAAAAACCATCCAAAACAGGGTATCCCCCACGAAAACAAATATCAACCAAGCTTTCTTCAGCAATTGGATGGCGAGGAAGAACTCCTGGCTCCTCCAGCAGAGAGGTCAGAATGAGGGTACCAACTTTCTTTTCTGTAGTAGTAGGGGAACCCAAAAACCCAAAACAGTTGGTGAGAAAGGGCACCTAGCTGGGGGACCTAGACTCCCAACCTTTCAAAGGCGGCCCCCCAAAAAAGCGTGTTTTTTCTGTTCAATGGTTGGCAGTCCCAAAATAGATTTGGACTTCCCCTTTTGTTGCGGTCTCCTTTTGGTTTCACCTTTCCCTTTAAACCAAAACGTCTGTGCCGTAAAGTTTTCGGTATTGGATGGCGAGGGAGAGTTCTCGTAACCCTTCCTGTGAGGAGAGCACCCCCCGCCGTCCCGTTTTCGGCTCGCTTCCGAGCCATAGGTGTCCTTTTCGGGCAAATAGATGGCCCTGGTAGATGATGAACCACCAGGTAAACCAGGCATCGCCATCGAATTTTCAGCCAAAACAACCAAAAAAGGACACCCATGGTTGCTTTCTGCTCCCTGAAAAACAAACTCAAACATGCCAGTAGTAACAGATTCCCCTCTAAACCCAACCAGGGGAAAAAAAAACAATCAAATACAACATTCTTAAGCAAATCATGGTCCTCCAGTAGAGAGGTTAGAATAAGGGTACCCTTTTTTCTGTAGTCTATTTTAGTAGGGCCCCGAACCCTCCCCAAAAAAAAGAAACGGTAAAAGGGCACTAATGGGAAACCTCGGTTGCTTTCTGCTCCCCTGCTAAAAGTTTAACTTCTCGAGGTTCAATGGAAACCCATTAGTTGGCAAAAAGTTGGATAGTCCTAACATCCCTTGGCAAAATGCACCAAAGTGGACCCTGGATGCGGCCAAGCTGTAAAACACCCCCTCCATCTGGATGTGTGTCTTCGTCTTTTGGTGCCCTTTTTGGGCTGGGGAAGGGAAAACAGCGGTAACAGGGCACCTAGCTGCGAAACCTCATTCAGAATGTAAGTGATGGAAGTGATGAGCTTAAGCAAATCAGATTCCCCTCTAAACCCAACCCGGGCAAAAACAAAAAAACATGATTAAGCAAATGGAAGTGATGAGCTCCGAGCGGCTGGTGGGCTCCTTCCACCCCTTGAGCTCCGTCCAGCCGTTGAAGTCCGCGTCGCAGCTGCGGCGGCCCCGCTCCACCCATGCCGCGGGAGAAGC
Source organism: Effrenium voratum (assembly GCA_963377175.1). Classification (NCBI taxonomy): domain Eukaryota; class Dinophyceae; order Suessiales; family Symbiodiniaceae; genus Effrenium; species Effrenium voratum. The sequence goes on along the minus strand of CAUJNA010002646.1, from coordinate 456,264 downwards.
CTCCTGGGGGGGGCGTTTTCCTTAAGGGTGGGTCATTTCTTGGAACCACACCACCCCCCCTCCTTAAAAAGAAGAAGAACGGAACCCTCCCCCCCCATTCCCCCAACCCCCCCCGCCAAAAAAAAAAGAGTGAAAGAACCCCCCAAAAAAGAAAAAGAACAGAAACACATGATTGTCCTTGTGGCCCCCCCTTCAAAAACCAACCCAAAAAAGGGAAAGGGAGCAGACGCCTAGGCGAACCAACACCGAAGGCATTCATCTCAACGGTAACCACCACTCAGTTGCCCAGAGGATGGGACCCAGAAAAAAGGTGATACCGTGGATGGTTGCGAAATCCTCATTTCGCACCGCTTTGAAGCCATGGGAAGCCATTCCAGGACTTCTTAGGTGGTGCAGATTTCGTCCACCCACAGTAGGACCATTGTAGGTCACCTCTACTCAAAATGGGAACCCACAAAATATCGAGAACCGGATCAGGTCGGATCAGCTCGATCCGCTGGGCAAGTGAGACAAGGAAACCGAGAATTTGGAGAACAAAGTTTCAACAACACCAAGAATCAAAAGGATACCGAGTCAATCATTTGGGCGTGGGGCAAAATTAAACCGCCAGGGGACCGCAGGTGCAGGTTGTAGTCCAAGTTTCTATTTACCAGGGCAACCCATTTTGGGTACATATGTTTGATCCACAGTCATTTGAGACAGATCGAAACCAGGAGTTGTCCCACCCACGGTCCCATTGTCTACGTTGCAACGTACCCGCATCTGGTGTTCGATGAGTGAACTGACCACGCAACGACCCCAAAAGGGTACCCAGCGCACCTTTGCAGGGTTGTGTCAACCTGTTTTTAACATTTGAGCACCTGCTTCAGTTTAAGCACCCGCTGCTTGAACAGCGTACAAGCGTCCTTATCTTGCTGGTGCGATAGCTGAGGGAATGAGTTGGAATGAACCCAGGCTTTGGTGATCAAGGAAACCACCAGCTGGATGTTTTTCTCGGGGTCATTCCAATTCACATTCCCTGCCTATCGAACCAGCAAGTGATGCCTCCTTGCATTTCTCCTTTAAAGGACTCCCACCCCGCTTGCCCATCCCCACCAGCGTCCTGCGACAGGACCTTGAGGCTGCTTTTCTTCCCATAATCCCCTCAGGCGGACCAGGCCCCGGTTGACGGATTTTGAACTTCTTACGGGAGGTTTGCAAGCCGAACTATTCCTCTTGTCGGACCCCTTTTGAGGAAGCACCTCCAAGGTTGATAAGCCAACGCAAAGGTATCCAAACTTGTTGCCAACTGCAATGGTCCAAATCCAAGTGACTCAAGTCGCAACATGCACTCAGGAATGGAAGTGCCCGTTGACCCCTTACGAGACCAACACCTGCCAACAGGTTTTGGGGCCAAGGGGGTGCGAAACGGCCGGAAACTGAGGGCTGGGCCCCACCACTTCACGCGGACCTGGTGCCTGAGTGGCCGCAAGTCAAAAGTTTCATGTCGTCGCAACCAGCAACGAACGAACGAGCGACTCCGGGTCTCTGAGCACTGAGTGCGCGACCTTTAGGGAGTTTGGGGGTGGCCAAATACAAAGCGCAGCAACCAGCAACCTCAAATGGGGGTAGGCCCTGCCATGTTTGAGGGAAATATCTGCAGAAAGACAAAGACTGCAAGCCCTTTTTGGGGTCGACCGTGCTTGAACTCCCACATACTCCCACACAAAAATGGGAGGAGTACTTTTGAAAACCTGAGGTTGAGCCTTTTCACAGCAAACAAACGGGAGCAGGAGCAGCAAGTAGGTCAGCCACAGTTCAAACTCATCAGCTGCTTTGCCCAAAATGCAAAAAATGCGAAAGCATCGAGACACCCACAGAGTTCCACACAATTCGGTCGGGAGGCCTAAACAAAAAGAAACCACAAGCAAAAGCACGGAAATCGCGCCAGGCAAACAAGCTCTAAACAATGAAAACGCCAGAGCAGCAACACAACGAAGCACTAGTCAAGCAAACATGCTCTAAACAATTCACAGTGATGCAAAAACACACCACGCGCCACACCACAACGCACGTCGCGCCAAGCAAACAAGCTCTAAATGAGCCAAACACAAAACTACCATGTCAGGCAGCCAAATTCTGAAGAAAGCAAACATTCTAAGGGTTGCTTCCCCATTCTTTCAAGGGATCCTTCTTTGTAGAAAACCACAAAACACAGTGGAAAACAAGCTGGTTGTTGAAAAGAACGATGGTTATAAAAGACTGGGACATCAACCCCTAGAAACCCAGGCTGGAAAAATCGGACCCCGGCATTTTAAAAAAAAAGCCGGGTGAGTGGAAAACAAAGGGAAAACTCAAAATAAACCCAAAAAAAAAAAACGCAAAAAGGGGAGCTGCTTCTGGGGAAGAAGCATGGCTTGGGCAAGCTGCACCTGGCTCAGCGTCTGCAGATCGATGTCCAGCCACTGAGGCTCCGCCTCCTCTGGAAACCTCAGACCCGATGCAGAAGCCAAGCAAACCTAGTGGGTTGGCGAAATCCGCTTCTCGCACCACTTTAAGACCATGGAGAATAACATGTTGGTTGGTACTTACGGGGGAGTCGACTCATTCCAGGGATTCTTAGGTGGTGCAGGATTTCGTCCACTGTAAGGCATCTCACTTGCGTGGGCTGTCCTCACATCCCCTTCTAAAAGCTTAACTCTTAGTGGGTTGAATGGACAGACTTGGCCAAGCAAAGTCCAAACTGTTTGTGACCCCAAATGGTCCAAACCCATCGTGACCATAGGTTTCCTTTTGGGGGAAATAGATGGCCCTGGTAGATGAGCAAACCACCTGGTAAACCAGGGCCATCTATTCTTTTGCAAAATCAACCAAAAAGGACACCTATGATCGTGACTCAATCCCAGCTGAACCCAGGGAGTAAGTTGCAGAAGGAACAAACTCCTACAGCCCAACCGGAAATCATGAGGCTTTCTGCTTACGCACCATTTTCCGTTTACTCACCAAAGAAACAAGCACATTGGTAGCGGCTCGCCCTTATGGATGTGCTGACATAGGCGTCCTTTTTGGAAAATAGATGGCCCTGGTAGATGATTGAACCACCAGATAAACCAGGGCGTCCTATTTATGAAACAGAAGAACCAAAAAGGACACCTACTGTGGGTGGACGAAATCCTGCACCACTTGGAAACCATGGGGACCCATTCTTTGTTGGTATTTACAGGGGAGTCATCATTCCAGGGTTTCTGTAGGTGGTGCGATATGGAATTCGTCCATCCAGCAAGGCAGCCCACTTGCGTGGGCTGTCCTCACATCCCCCGCTGAAAGCTGAACTTCTAGTGGGTTGAATGGAGTAATTTGGCCAAGCAAAGTCCAAACTGTTTGCTAACCCAGATGGTCCAACCCCAGCGTGACTAATCGATCCATCTCGATCTCCACGGCGCCACTCCGAGTCGGTGCCGTCCACCACGTTCTTTGCGCGATCCGACCCGGCGCTGGCGCGCACCGGGCGGTTCAGCGACAGGTCGCGGCCGCCTGAGCGACACACCGAAGATCATCCCCCCTCCCACTTGGATCCCTGCGGGGGTTAGCGAAGGCATGCGTTTGTTTTGTGTGTATCGCTCTTTCTTTTTGTAGTATAGTTGTATGAAACACAAGGTACATTCACTTTTTCTTGGTACGCAAGCAAATCATCAAAGGAAAACATCCTCAAACACATGAATTTTAATGGATTTCCTGGTCAAGCTCGTTTTGGAGGACGCTGTTGACACTTTATGAGACCGCGTAGTCGCCTTTAGAAGAAGGGAAAGCCATTGATGTATCCCAGCAGCAGGATCTTCCTGTGGGTGCTTCTTTTAGGGATTCCTAAGGATGCTTGACAGGTTTTGGCCGGCTTCTGGTCGATTCTTCTCAACACCATCATTCACCCGGGTACTGCGGCTCCCTTAAAGCCTCAAGCAACCATGTATTTCTATCTTCGTCCACTCACGCAGCTGCCTGTTAGCCTCCGATGGCTGCTGGCGCCCCATCTGTCACCCAGAATCCCGAAACTTGACTGCGACCTATGCTTGGATGCCCAACGCATGAGTTGGCGCCCAGCGCACAGGTCGTTTTTCTTGAGTGAAGCAATGATGGCTTGCTCCCGAATCCCTGGCACCAAAAGCCAACCAATTCGCACTTGCCCAAAGAATCTGGAATTCAAAGGTTAATCTGTTGGGCCCTTGACTAAACAATGTTAAACAGGGGACGCTAAAAGGTCAGCCCTGGTCGATTCGCTTTGTATGTGAGGACAACTTGGCCCACAGAAAAAGGACAATGCTGTTTCACTCACTTCCTGAGTTGATGGGCTAAACAGTTGCAACAAAAGTGTGTTCCTGTTCCATTCAACTTGTCTTCGCGAAAAGTGGGCCTTCGAGAGGGTTCCTAAGGCCAAATAAAATGAGCCCTGGGTCACGGGGGAGTCAAAGGAGCTCTGAATGATCCTAGGTCCTCCAGATTTGAGAGGTTAGAATAAGGCTGCCAACTTTTGTGTTTTTTGTCTATTTTAGTAGGGGGACCCTCCCAACCACAAAAAAAGGTGAGAAAGGGCACTACTAGGGAAACTAGATACTGTTACCGTGCTTTCCCCAGGCATTACTTGCTTTCCACAGGCCTTGAGTATTGTTGACCCCAAATTTTATGGAAAAACCTGTGCGGGGTGCCCCTTTTAGTGGTTGGATTCATTTGCTTAAGCCCGCTGGAGAGAAAACATTTGCAGTAGTGATAGGTTTCCATCTAAAACCAACAAGGGAACATCAAAGACATATTCAATTCAGCTCAAAGACATACTCACTTCTGCATTTGGAAGTACTCCAAAAAAACAACAAGGGAAACACATAACTAACAAAACATACTCACTTCAGCAAGCGGAAGAACAGTACTTGCTAGACCCGCTTCGCGAGCGCCCCAAGCGCCCCATCCGGGCCTTTCCACGGGCCCGCCACCGCGTTTGCCTCCGCCCGCTCCGCGCGCTGCAGCAGCGGCGCTGTCAAAGCGCCGGAGTCGAGTCCTCTGACGACCTGCGAGAGAAGCCAAGAGGAGCCATGGTCAAAACCTAGAGGAGCACGCCGGGTGGTCTCAAACTAGGGGAAGTCCCTGGAATCCCCGAAAAAATGTGGTTTTGCTCTTGGCGTCCTTCTTACAACCAACCGAAGAGGGGCCCATCCCAAAAAGGACGCACCCATGAATATGGCATCTTGGCAAAAGACACACACCCGCATGAGCTATGGTCAGAACTTGATAGGCCGATTGGGCCATGGTTCCACTAACAGGAATCATTGCATTATGTTGCAATGGGTATTAACTCGGTTGACGTTGGAAGGGGAGCAACAATTCATTTTTTGGCAGTTAAGTGGTTGGATTTCAACCACTAAACCAGAATAGGCAAAAATGGGAAACATGTTTCCCAACAACCATGAAGACCAGGCGGATGACCGAGCCCTTGTCAGCTTTGTCAAAGGAACCACTCTTTATCACAACAAGCAACGGCTGTTTATCATTTATCGGGGATCCCCCAGAAGTGGCCTTTTTGTTTTTCCAGTTACTGAGTGATTTTGACATGATTCGAGTTAGGCCCAGTTATAGAATGTATATTTTATTGTTTGCTTCACTTTGAGTCACTGGTAAAATTTAAAATGTATCCTAAGTCTACCCCAGTTGACATCAAGTGTTCAATGTTGATTGAGTTCTCCTTTGGGTGGCTTCCGGTTGAAGATTGGAAAATCGAAGAACATTGCCACAGGAAATGCTACGGGAAGTTGGGAAGTTCGCCAACTGCAACAAACATGGTCCTTTGGCTAGTTTCCGGAATAGTTTCCTCTAGCTGTTCAGTAAACATGTGACATTCAATAGCCACTTCAGTTCCGAAATCTTTGTCACAAATGAATAAGTAAAATGATTCAGAGCAAGAAAACCAAGGAACATACCAATCCCCTACCTACTGCTCAAGCTTGAAAGGCGAAAAGGGGCAACCCATGGGCAACCCCTCCAAACAAAAGTGCAGGTGGTATCCCCAACAGCCCCCAACATCTCCCCCGGATACCTCCGGAACTCTCCCGGGTATGCGCTGCAAACTGCAGAGCTGATTTAGGCAAAGACCAAACTCCGAGCTCTTCAGCTGAGAAAGGCACAAACAGTTTCAACCAGTCAAACAACCCTCACAGCCCAACAGCCCGCCAGCCCAACAACCAAACAACCCAACAGCCAGCCAACAGCCCAACAGCCCAACAGCCCATCAGCCCAGTTAACGATTTGAAGCCACCAATCCAAATCTGGGCAAATGGACAGCCCGCTCCGTAAGGAATCCTCATGGCCATAACCCAAACTCTGATATCCCTTAGGGACATCTGGAAATAAAAAAATTGGGGCCATGACTAAAATGAGTACCAAATCAGAAAAACCCAAAAGGTTAAAAGGCGAAAAGGTTTCGGACGGCAATGGACCTCTTACTCAAGTCATGTGTATCGAAGCGGGACTCAGGACTCCAACTTGGAACCATTTGCCTTCTACAGATTCTACGTGTTGGACGTCATGGTACGGGAGCTGGCAAAATTCTCTTCTGACATGTATCTTCAAACTAAGTCCCCTGGAACCATTCCGAATGCCGAAAAGGCGCTGGAATCACGTCCGCCCAAGCCTCGGCACGGTGCAAAGATTCACTGGTAAAAAGCAACCAAGGATTGCCCTCCCAACAACCGGCTCTGCGCAAATCCTTTCTTTTGAGAGGGCAATAACTCCATATAGAATAAGGACCGCCAGTGAAACCACCATGTTTTCGGCGCCGCATTTGCAGACTAGGTCCTCCAGATTTGAGAGGTTAGAATAAGTTGGTACCAACTTTTCTCGTTTTTGTCTATCTTAGTAGGGAGTTTCCCTCCCCCCAAGAAGGGGCTGAGAAGGGGCACCAACTGCTGGGGGACCTAGCAGAGCTCGGCTGAGAGAGCGCGCTCTCTCGCTCTCCCGGCTGCGGATGGTTGCGGATGGACTCGGAGGCGCGAACCCTTTTGGTTTGTCGAAAGAGCTCGGATGGCTCAGTTGCCCCTGAAGGACCTGGAACTTGTGGGAGCGGCCCCAAAAAGAACCAACCCCCAAGCCTCAGGAACCAAAGGTTCAACTCCAAATCCAAACCAGCAATTCGCTCAGTCGCCCCTTGGGGACCGGGAACTAAAAGCTGATCGCCATTTTTTTTGGACTAAGGAAAGGCTGACCTTGAGCCAAGGTCTAACTCAATTCACCCTATAAGAACCAAAAAGTGATCACCATCTTGGGGCCATAAATATGGGTGCCAAAATGAAAAGAACAAAAGCCAAAAGGTCAGATCTGGTGGATTCGCTTTGAAGAACTGAGTAGAGCTTGAATGGCGGCATTGCTACTCAGATGCAGATACAGTTTCTATTGGTTTTGAGCAATTTCCTCAGCAATTGATCTTGAGGCTTCCGGTAACAAACTCATCGACCTACCTCCATCCCAAACACACCTCCAGTCTTGGTCCCTTAGGCTCCCGAGGTTTCCCGGCTTAAACGCTAAGAGGAAACGTTTCACGGAGAATTGCGCCAAGTGACGTTTAAGCTTGCAGACCTTCAAACTTGCAGGGAAACACTTGCTGAACATAAGTGTTTGTGTGTGCTTGCCTTTTGAGCGTGCACTTTCCACCTTTGGGAAGCAATTGAAACACCGAAATCTGCTCTTGGGGGCCGAAGCCTTGTTTGTGACACATGCCCAGAAGGCACACATTTCGGGTCCCCTTTCACCAAAGGAAAGCCACAGTTTGAACAACAATCATGGAGGATAGGGCTCAAAGGAAAACCAAACGCAATTTTTGTAGCGGGCTGACAACATCAGTTGATGGGCCCCAAACCAAATGAACCAAATTTCAGGTTTGCCGCTATAGTTGTCCAAGCTCAAAAAGTTTAAAGTCCAACTCTGGAAGTGAGGTTAGGGCTCAAAGGAAACCCAAAATGCATCTTTGCGGGGTCTCTTGACAGATTACGTCCATTTGCGTGCTTAAGCCCCTGGCAAAACTGAAAGTATGTCCAGTAGTGAAATCGATTCCCTGTAAGAGAGAACATAAAAAATCCTTCAGCAAAAAGCAAATGGAAGATCAGACGCCCCTGCCGAGCGACGCAGAGGTTGAAGGCGCACTCGCCCACAGCATCCAGCAGGAGCTGCAGCTGCAAATCTCTGGGCGCCAGCCTCGTTGAGGCTGGTGGACGGAGGGGTTCCGAACACCCCATGAAAATTGGATCACTTCCCGCGTGGAAAATGGCCGTGGCTCAAAAAGCGGTGCCAAATTGGAACCCTGGTAAGTGGAAACATGGACCAAAACCTGCGGTTTGCCCCTCCTGTCTAATTTTGAGCCACACCCAAATGGCCTTCTCGAATAGTTTAAAGTTTACTAGGTCCTCCAGATTTGAGAGGTTGGAATAAGGCCCCCCGTTTTCTGTAGTCTATTAGGGGAACCCTCCCCCCAAAAAAGGGTAGAAGGGCACCACTGGGGGACCTAGTTTGGGAACTCAAGAAGAGAGTTGGGTTTAAACATCATGTCTTGGACCAAGTGAAGGTAAGTTTCTGCTTGGGTTACTGTAATGTTTCGGGGGGAATAGCCAGTGGAAGGTTCCGGTCTCAAACACCCCAATTGCAAATCAAATCTGGTTTTCAAAATACTCCATGTGCGCAAACATAAATTGATTTCTATCCAAAACACGTGTCTTTCTAGTGAATGTTGACCCTATATTGGCCAGGTAGTGGACACCATCTTGGAACCCTGCAAATAAAAAAACAAAAAAACAAACAGTGAATATCTTTATATAGACCACCTCCATTTGCTGAAGTCACCTGGAACAACAGAATCATGTTTTCAGTAGTGATAGATTCCATTTTAAACCCACGGGGGAAATATGTCTAAAAAAAAAGCTACTTAAACAACTGGAAGACCAGTCACTTCCAAAAACCACCAGGATCACCAAGCACTCCGCTGGTCTAAGGGCTGGGGCCCCGGCTGGGCCGCGAGCCGCAGCGCCTCGCTGGGCCCGAAGCACTCGGAGAGCGCTTGCTCCGCCACCTCGGCGCTCGCGGACGCGAAGTGGCTGTGGCTTTTTGACGTGGCTGTCCCCAAAACTCCTAGGTCCTCGACACTGGTGGCAGGCGCAAAGAGGGCCACCAGTTCTTGATGGCTAGTTGATAACCTAGGTCCTCCAAGTTAGTACCCAATCTTTTTTCTGTAGTCGATTTTTGTGGAAGCTTCCCCCAAAAAAGGGGTGAGAAAGGGCACCTAGCTGGGGGACCTAGAATCGAAGTCGCTGCGAAATCATGGCCTCATTATTTTGCCATTTTCAAAGTCACCCCCGGTTCAGTGGTGGGTTCAAGGGAAACAACCCCATGTTCTGACTTTCATTAGTGCCAGAAACTGTCAAGAAACATGACCCCAGAAATCGGTAGCGAAATCGGTGGCCGCTAAGGGACCCAGAAATAACCGGGAGTTTCCCGAACAAAGGAAACCACCCGTTGGATGGTTGACAGGGCTTATTCCATTTTTCATTCCCTGCGTGTCGCACCAGCAAGTATTGAATACTGTGGATAGTTTCAACATCACTGTGGTTTGGGTGTGGGTCAAAAATCGGGTAACCCCAAAATGGAAACAAGGACTAAAACCTGCAAACAAGGACTAAAACCTGCGGTCTCCTGGTGATTCAATTTTCACTCATACCCGTTTCTCTTCAAACTACTCAAACAGGTAGTTCAAAAAAGTTTAAAAGAAACGCCTCAAAAATATGGGAGCACAACAACGCCAAATGATGGAAAGTTAAGAACACCACTTGGGATGTAACAAATTCTGAACACAAAGGAACAATCACATATGAGAATGACAAGGAAAGGAACCTCTTTTTTTGGTGGAAAAAAGGGAAACCACAAGGAAAACACCAGGAAAACCACCCGGAATAGGTTTCCTCCTGCTTCCATTCAGTGAGGTTGCAGTCCCAGTGGCTGGTATGACCCCCGCATTCTCACAGACGGGGCCTCAGTGGTTCAGGCGCGGCATCCGTCCAGAACATCAGCTTCCCTCATTGGTGGTTTGGAGCCCTGTGGTTTAAATTTGGATTCGAACCCCTGCCTTTTGTAGAGGGCCGAAAGCCTGGTAGGTTTGTGCCAGTAGGGTGCAGAATCCTGGAATCCTGCACCCGTTGGTAGGTTTGTGCCTGTGCCGGTGAATCCATCCAAACTGAAGCGAATTGGATTGTGCATGTTTCCTCACTGCTTTGGGAGACTAGCTGAAGCCTTCAGCCCGTCATTAAAGGGATGCCGATCGCTCCCTTGATGTCCGAGACCGCTGTCAATGCCAGCCATTGATCACTACTTGCTGAATCTTGGCTCTGAATCCCAACGCGCTGTTTGAGGCTACCTCCAAATGAGGCCAAAAGGAAAACCCGGGCAACGCTGGAACACTCGAACCGGGAAATCCACGCATACCAGCTGGAGCCCTCTCTCAGAGTTTTGCTTCTCTGGAGGCTTTCCCGAGGCCCGTTGCGGGTGGCGAATTTCGGGTTTTTCGGTAAGGTGACCGAGCAGATTCGCAGTTGTGGTTGGGCCAAGCCAGTGTTCCAACATGAAAACACACAAACATTGGATCCCTAGATGGACCAAAGCCAACCCCATGCTTCGTCCCTGAGATCCCCCGCTAAAAGTTTAACTTTTAGTGGGCAAAATAATAAGGAACCGGATGGCTGGGAGCCACCAAGCATCCGGATGGGTTTCCGAATCACTGTGTCCATCTCTCAAGGTGTGCGGCCAGGCTGACCCCAGTCCTTGAGGTGACGAGCTACGCGCTTCAAACCAGGCAGTGGAAGTTGGCTGTCTTTGTTGTGAGGCTCGGTTCCCAATTTTTTTCTGTTGTGGCAACGGGAACCTGCAGGACAACAACTAGTTTGGAGAGTCCAACCTCCGAAAAAACACCCAATGGAAGAAATGACATTTCTTGTCCGGACCCAAAACCAGGTTATGTAGGGGGGCATACTGTTGCCCTAATCATCGCAAGGCACAGGTTTCACAACCCTTGACAAGGGAACAAAATAACAACTGACTGTTTTTGCAGCCCCAAAAAAACAAAAATAAAGAGAACCCAAACAGTGAAGCGGGTCTTGCCACACCACTGCACATCTCCGGTTTTCCGCGCTCCGGAGTATCTGCTCAGCATCGCCTCTCTGGGTTGCAGCTGAAAAGCAGTTGGGAGATGAATATGTGTTTGCGTCTCTCTGTTGGTTGCTTCGCTTTGCTTAAGTCCCTTGCAAAAAATATATCTCCCCTTTGAGACCAACAGGGGCAAATAAGCAATCTTCTGAAACGCAAATGGAAGCTAGCCTGTACTCCACAAGTGAGCGGACCCCAAACCATGTGAAGAACAATCAACACCCTCGATGGGTTCTGACAGGATCTACGCGGGGCCGTCCTTTCAGGTGCTTGAACTGTGTCAAGCCTGAGACTGTCCTCTCGCCGAAGCAACGCCCCAAAAACTCCGAAGAAAAATGAAACACCGCAGAAGGTCGATTCGCTTCGTGCAAGTTGAGTTACTACAGAAGTCTGTGATGATATTTCGGTTGACTCACATGTGGTTTCGCACTATCAACTTGCCTAAGTGCAGGTAAAGTCGTGGCTTGAGCTTGTGGATTGGGGAGTTGAAAGCCGGATTGCACAACCAAGAGGACCCCCGCAACTAACCCAAGGAAAGGATTAAGCATGGTCTTTGAAGAGCCTGGCTTGGAAGCAAACACAGATCTACTGCTTAAGCAGCGCTTTAGCCACAAAGTAGGCAAAGATAGCTCTCGATGCCAGATTAAAACAACGACTTTCGACTCACTTCATCCTCTGTGAATTTGCCAAACACTTTCGGAACATTTTGTGTACCACTCAAGTGGTGGTTTCTCAAACAGTATAAAATACACATACTTGGGAAATGAATAGACTGTGGGCCAAAGCAGGAACCTCCAAACGGAAATAGATCAGTTACCCCTGACTCTCGGTGCAAAAACAATACAATCTTTGATTGCCCAGGATTCTTCAGCAGACCCCCTTTAAACGCAACATGAGTTGAAACACATCCCAATGGTTGCCATTGCTCACACCTAGTGTCACGGGAAAAGTCCGAGGGAAGTGAGTCAAAACCCTTCCCTTTGGGAAGGCCAATGTCGAGCTGAGCCCGGCAGCCCTGCCACGCAGCACGTGTTTGCCAACCACTTCTGTCGGTCGGTTCAAGAGCTGTTGCACTTGCCACCGCATGGTCAAATTGTCAGGTGGGAAGGTTAGACATTCCCTTAGTGGGGAAAACTTAGAAATCCCCCATGTCCCCCCCCTAATGTGGAGAGTTTAACTGGACCTATCACTTCAATGGCACAAGCCAATCCAACCAAGCTTTTCTAGGCCTCAGGGTGGTCCGTACCCCCTCTGTTGGACAAGTTTGGCAAAAGAGCCTTGCTTTTAGGTTGGGGGGTGTCTTCAAAGCCACCCTCGCAACAAACGTTGGTAGACTACTTTTCTGTTGGTAAGCTAAGCGGGGTGGTGTGCTCACTTCCGTGTTTCTTGGGAGAAGTAGTAGTAGTAGTAGTAGTAGTAGTAGTAGTAGTAGTAGTAGTAGTAGTAGTAGTAGTAGTAGGAGTAGGAGTAGGAGTAGTCGTAGTAGAAGCAGTAGGAGTAGTAGTTGTAGTAGTGGCAGCAAGTTCAGCAGCAGCTGCAGTAGTGCTGCGGTGGCATCAACGAGCCATGCCCAGCAATTTCCGAGACTCAGAGGCTCAGGGCAACGACGGAATTCTTTCTCGGTAGCTCCTGGCAAGAAAGCCGGCTATTCCCAGTGCAAATTGCAATTCACCCAGTGGCCAGAGAGAAAAAAAGGTGGGCCACCCATTGTTAGTTGATGGGAAACCTCCACCATCTCCACCCAAAAGCCACAAGTCTTTTTAGGGGGTGGAATCCATGCAGCGTTGCCAAACCGACCGGAACGGTTTGCAGGCCCACGAACCGTGGCTCTGCAAGCCGAACTCCTGACGCGATGTTTGGGGTGCAATTTTGGGCCATTGGAGCGTATCCATTCAGCTTCTCCCCAAGTGGCTGGTTTCGAGCCGAATTGGTGTTTTGGAGGAGTGGTTGGGGGTTGGTTTTCCACCCCCCCCTACAAAAACCAGAGGGTTCAGATCCTCAAAAATGCAAACCAGAGGGTTCAGATCGAGCCACGATCCCCATTTGACTGGAACAAAAACACACTACCCAGCAGACCATGTTATTTCGCAACCCAAGGACCTTGCGGCTTGTCTTTGAACAGCACAGCCTTGAGGGCGCAACCTTTCCTAAGGTGGTTGCAAAAGTGATTATATACGCCTGCATAGAACTCCCATCAGGCAGAGGATCTGACCCTTCTAAAATTGCGTTGTCTTGTCAGGTCAGAAGCAAGAACTCCTTGAAATTGGCTTCCTTGTCCCCATACCCAACCAGGTTCCGGGTTCTGACACGAGTCCAGATATTGAGTTCTGAAGGGGTTCTCAGGTTCTCACCTTGGGCCCAAAAATGCTCCAAGGGGCCGCCGCCGCGTCCCGCCGGACCCAAGAAACTCTCCTCCTCACGCTCGACTTGCGTCCGCAGGAAGTTGCGGACCGTCTTCTCGGGCGGCGCCGGACGCCTTCTGGGTCTCTTCTCCTGACGCTTCGAAAATAAAAACCCTCCGTTCCATAAATGGCTGCGGCTCAAAAACATGTACCAAAATGGCACCCTGGCAAAGTGGGACCAAAGACTAAAACTTGCGTAACCGCACCCAAATGGCTACCTCCTCCGGATTTGAGAGGTTAGAATAAGTTGGTACCAACTTTGTTCTGTAGTCTATTTTAGTAGGGGGACCCTCCCCCAAAAAATGTGAAAGGGCACTACTGGGAGACCTAGATGGAATCTCAGGGGTCGAAAATCCACCCCTCCCACCAATTCCATTTAAGAGGGTGGGTCAGTCCGGTTCCATTTTCCTAGTCCTCACAAAAGGAACGGCCACCCCTGGTTGCTCCCCGGATTAGTGAACCTCTGGTTGAGTATAGAGGGATATAGAGGGGTGTCCCCTTTGCGTGGTTGGATTCAGACCACTTTTGGAGGGGCCCCCACCCTCCCCAATGATTTAATCCTTATACTCCAAAGAACCCAGAAATGAAAGGTTAACCTTTTGAAGCAGTGACGAAAAGCGGACCGAACAATGGAAACCAACTGGTTGAAAAGACAGCTTTCTCGCTTCCTGAGCGGATTGGCCGGAAAAAGTCTAAACTTTTTGCCTACCACTTGCCAAAAAAATGGTCCCAAACAGTTGTTGAAGTCCAGGAACTTGTGGAGTGAGCGGTGGGCCGAGCGTAATATTGTGCCAGGAGTAATAAACCCGTCCCGCTATTATGGGGGTGTTCCCTCCAAAAGTGATGAATCAATCCCCACTAAAAAGGGGCACCCCCCCTATGAATCAACCAGGGGTGTATTAATCCGGGGTTAACATTAAAGTTGACCCCAAAATAATCAACCACACTATATATGAATTTGGGGGAGTTCGGAATCATCACTTTTGGCTTTTGGCCCCGGGGTTCACATGAAATTCTTCAGGCAAGGCTCCGGCTCTTCCACGGCCTCGCACTGCGCGCTCAGCGCGCCGCCCATGGCACGGAAGCCGGGTCCGAGGGTCCGAAAATCCGATCCCTTCGCGGCGCTTGGGCACAAGCCGCGTGAGCCGAGGCCTTGCGACCTGGAGGCGCAGGGCCAGCCGACGTGCAAGCCTTAATTCACCTATACCCAGCTCCGATCGGCTTCGGCTTTCAATGGAAGACCCGGCCCCTCCAAAACGACACCCCGCTTCGGTGTTTGGGACCCGGTCTCAAAACCTGGCTGGTTGAAGGCCCTAAATCAATCGGGAGCCTTTGGGTATTATCAATTTGTTGCTCATCAGCTTAGAGGGCCAGAAGGTAAGATGATTACCAACTTGTCCAAAGGGAAATTCCGAGCCTGGACCCTCAAACTATCTTTAAAAATGATATTGCAACCCAACATTGTGGGGTGAATTCAATTTCTTTTGTAGTAGTTTGAGGGTCCAGGAACCCAAACTAGCTGGTTCTCAGCAGGGAATGAGACTTGGAATGACCCCACAGACCATCCCTTGCCGCTTCCTTAAAGGGAATTGGGTATGTGTCAAAATCAAACCCACCATGGGACCACAGGTTCATTCCATGTCTCCATTTACCAGGGAACCCCCATTTTGGGTACATGTTGTTGACCCACTGCCAATTCTCAAAGGGTTCATTCCCCCAACACCCGGACCCACCCCACCTACCCACCCCACCCCCACCCCCACACCCAGCAGCACAGGTCTCTCGGGTCCCCGGGCCAAGCTCCTTCTGCCAGGTCCTCTGGATCTTGTCCTCGGATTCGAATCCGAAGCCCCGACTCGCGGCTCGCGGCTCGCGGCTTCGGTGCCGCCTGAATTGGTGACCCTGGCACCATGAGGTTATCATTCCTTCCATTTGCTTAAGCCCCCTGGAAAAAAAATCCAGTAGCGAAAACGATTCCCTTTAAACCTAGCAAGGGAAAATAATAATAAAAAACAAGTTAAGCAACTGGATGATTCTCGAAAACACCCTCGAAGTCGAAGTGGTGACCATTGAAACGGGGTCCTAAAGCTTCACATCGAACCGCAAGCTTGGATTCTGAGTTGAGACTTGCAGCTGCAGAGTTCACGCCGCAGCTTCAAATCCGAGCCTTCGGACCCGAAAACTACGTTTTGCCGAAGCTCGAAACAAAAAAGAAGTGTGATTGCTCAGGTTGCTTCACCTTCCTGGAGGTTTTCTTCTGACCCCTAGGAAAAGGGCTGAGTCGTAAGCCCTGAACATTTTGGGTCACCCTACGCCAGGAGACTCCAGGTACCTTCGACCTCACGGGGCTGGCACGAGGCGCATCCACGGCGGATCCGACCTTTTTTATTTGTTCTTGTTTTTTCTGGTTGGTTGACTCGAAAAAAGAACCTTTCCCAAGAAAAAAGGGAGAAACAAAAAACGGGGCACCACTGGGCAACTGGGCCAAAAGTCTCAACCTGATGGAAGTGCTGCATGGTGCCCAGTAGGGGTCTGCAAAGTACAACCAAGACAAATATTGTCTTGGTTTCTTCTCTCTTTTTTTATATGGGATTGAGCAAAAACAAACCTCAGCATCTCACTTCCTCAGTGGCCCAAAAAAAGTCCAAGTTGGTTCTGCACAATTAATATTATCTTCCCAATTGGTAAGTCCATGAACTCAAGGCATCCGAGAGAGATGGAGCCAAGCGGCATGCATGCGAGACTGGTTCCATCCTCCTGAGCACTCAGGTGCTGGCTTTTGCTAGCCGAACTGGTTGACTCCCTGCGAGTTGCGTTTCGTAGGGGGCTGCCCGTTCAGGTGGTTTCCCTCTACAACAGCCAGGTGAGCGGATGTGGGTGGTCAAAGCGTGGTTTCCCATTTACCCCCTCTACAAAAGGCAGGGGGTAATTCCCCAAACCACCAATTGGGGGAAACCTGGCCGTGATTTCTTTGAAACAACCACTTGGGGAGTAACCTTGAACATGTGGCAAAATCACATTGTCTTTAAAATCCGCAAGCTTATCCGCAATGGGGAGTGCCCCTTTTGCCCTTTCCTTTGTTATGGAGGACGCCTGCAGGTGTAACCAGGGTCTCCTTCTGCCTTGCCACATGGCAGGAGGCAACCATTCCAATGGTCCAAAGGTCCGCAACCAAAACGCCCAATGGAACCTGCCCAGACCTGAAAATCAAAGGTGATCGCCTTTTGGAACCTTGACGAAATGCTACACGAACCGAAGCTTAACAGGTCGGTTCCTTCGCTTAGGGCAGCTGAGAAAGGCCATGTTCTTGGTTTGCCTTGGTGCCTTACTTGCGTGTGGGCCACGTTAGGAAACCAAAAGCGAAAGGTCGATTCGCTTTGGGAAACGTGACATGCATCGGCCCCTTTGGGCGACCAAACATGCCATATATCCAGAGGCAACTCACAGGGAGACTGTGGGGCAAACGGACATGCTGGCATTGTTCGCTGTCCTCGGTGCATGTCCAACTGGTTGTGTTGCTCTTGTCACTTTCTGAGAGGATTGGCCAGAAAAGGCCCACACTTTCGGTTTACCAAAATTATAATTGTCTTCCCAACAAGTGCTTCATTTTGTATGGTAGCAGAGAACTTCGTTGTTTGTTTTTTTTTGCAGCGTCCTACTAAACATGAACAGAAGCAACAAACACCTCACCACCTAAACACATGATCCAACAACAGGGAAAACAAGTTGTTTAACAGGGATCCTTGCATTATACACCTGAACATTGCCTTGTAAATGGTGGTGTCCATTTATCTTGGTGGAAAAAAACAACATGTTTCAAATGGTTGCAAAATGGAGATCTTTTAAGGAGCCCTGTAGAAAGTCCAAGAAGTCACAAAGTGAGTCCTTCGGCGTCCTTCTTTAGAACGCAGAGACCCGACTATGGGCTTCGCCAGGCGGCCATTGTCGTTCTCCAAGCACCACCTCCAGTCGCGAAAGGCGAAAAAAAAACCGCGAAACCAAGCCCCGTTTGGGGCGTTGGGGTTACTTCAAACGGAACCCATGAAGAATGCCATTATTTCGGAGGTTCCCGAGAAAAAAAAACAAACACTTAGAGGGGGAGGCTTTGTTTGGGTGCGACTTCACCTGAGGAAACCTCTTCTTCGTGGTTTTTTAAGCGAGCCCACGAGGAAACCCGCAAACACATCAGTGAGACCCGAGGGTGAATAATCACAGTCTCGCATACAATAATCACTAACGAACCTGTGAATGGCTAGCAGGCAATGCATCTAATGCACTCTCCCATTTTCGTGGTTGCTGGTGAGACCCCTCTGCAAATTGGCTTAAATGTTTGGTGGGTTCAATGAACACCAACTTGATTTCCCAACAAGTGAAAGTCAAAAGATTCCACCCAATAGCAAGCATCCGGTTTTGAGGCACCAAAAGGACGCCCAGGGCTGTTTGGCACTGCAACTGAACAAGCACAGCCCTTTGCCTAGCAGCGTCTCAGCAGGATTCATCAAGCCACAGCCAACAAATGCAACCATGGGTCAAAAGCCACCCTTAGTGAACATCCCAATCCCCACTGAAATAGACTGCACCTACCCCAAAATGGTACCATTGGTTTTGACCTGCAGCCAAACCTGTACCAACTGGTTTGCATAAACCGCGCCGCACCGCCGCGAAATGCCCGAAAAGAGGAACTTAGAGGGTCCTAAGTACCCCCATCTCCGCGGCTTTGGGCTTGGTTCGGGCAAGTTAGTAAGTTCCCCTGGGTCATAACCCACAAATAAACAGGTTTACCCCACTTCGGGGGACTAAAGACTGAAAAAGTGGGTCATAAATCTAGGCCAACAACAAGCTCGCCTGGCGAATCGAACGGATTTCAACTAGCAAGAAACCCCTCTGGGCCACCAACGCCCGTCCCTGCGTCGCCTTCCCTCGGGTGCGCGCCAAATCATGGCGCAGTGGCCCGGTTGGCCGACGGGCATGGCCGGCACGCCAAAGGCCTGGCCAGAAATCGAAGAGCGCATTCAAGGAATGCCCAGGGAGAGGGGGGTTCTTGGAATGAGGGAATGACCCCTACAAATAATCTGTGGTGGTGTCCTTTATGTCTTGATAATCCAACTGGTCGTGTCTTTTATGGGGACCCCTGGGTTCATTCCCAGGCTCCCTACTGAGCGCCAGCAAGGTTTGGAGGCAGGGAGGTGAGAAAACCCACGTCCATACTGCATGGCAAGCGTATGTTCAATGCCTCCAAAACCTTCTGGCGGATTGCCCTGCTGGGGTTGGGAACCAACAAGAAGGTCTCACTTCCACTAGTGGGTTGTGCAACATGTGTACCTGAACTTGGACTGTTCACCACTGAAATGGTCCAAACCCCCAAAGAGTGGCTCAAGCCAAACCCAACAAGAGGCGAAAGTCCGAAACACAACTGACTCCAGCTGAGTGGTTGGGAACCCACATTGGGTTCCAAAGGAAAAGCCTGAACAGTTGGCTAAAATTGAGTCATGGAACCTGGGAGCTGGCCCTTGTTGAGTTTAGGTCAGTAGTTGGGACGTCTGACTTTTGAATGCCCGCAAAGGGGAATGTGCCTTTTGCAACGCCTTGCAAGACATGAGGCAACGGAGGCCCCAAATGTGATTGTTAAAGTCAAAGCCAGCGCCAACAAGTATCGCTCACACTGAAGAAGAAGGACACCTGCAGGTGCGTTGAACAGTGGCCCAGCGTGGATTTCGGACTTCCCTTGGCTTTGCTCCAAACCTGTTGCCTATGTTTTGCACAGGCAGGTAGTTGTGCTTGGTTTCCTCCCTAGTTTCCTGCTATTCCAAGCTGCATCCAGAATGTACCCTCCCTACAGCTTAGCACGGAACCGAAAGCGCCATCCGTTGTAGAGGAGCATCCCTTTATTTTTGGGAAATGGACCCCCTTCTTGGGACCCATGCTAAGTTGTAGGACAGTGAGTCAATTACTACCCCGTAATCACATTCGCCAAGGAAGATGCAAGGTACACAGCACCAAACATTGACCCAAACTATCCGGTGGATCCGAGGCGCTTCATTCGCGAGCGCTTCCCCTAAACAAAAAAAAGTGTATATGTCCTGTAGAAAAAGATTCCATTTAGCCCCCCCCTCGAGAAATGAGAACATATTTAAACAAAACAACAGGGGAGAGTAACAACAATTGGGCTTGTCTCAATATGAGGGGACCCAAAATGTGTGGTTACCTTGTTTCTCTTTTAGCCCATCCAAAAAGGGTTGGTGTCCCTTTGAACCAACAGGGGAAATCACCACATCTTCTTGAACAATGAGAACATACTTCCAGTAGTGCAATCGATTCCCTCCAATTGAAACCAACAAGGCAACACTAACGATCAACAATGTTCATTTCAGCAAATGAACGTTCAACATCTGTTTTGATGGGTATGCCTGTTTCACGGTTGCGAAACCCCATTTAGTCACAAACAAGCCAGCTAATGGAAGAAACCACCCAACTTCAGCAACTCAGTTGTTGAGTGACCCTGGAGAATAAAAAGGGACCCCTTTATAAAGGGGCAGTCACCAAAAAATAAGAGGAAAGAAGATTCGCCACTGAACAACCGAGTACTTGGCATCCCTTCTTTCCAGGGATCCTTTCTAGAAAACCACCAAACACTTCGGGGAAACGGATCCGGCGTTTGAACAGAAGGATGGCTAGGAATGGAATTGGAATCAACCCCTAGAAACTTCCGCCACGACTCGCTGGAAGCTCCTGGCAGCAGCTGGCGCCGAACTTGGACACCGCCCCGCAGACGCCTCAGGACTCGGGGCCGCAGCTTTTGGATCCATGCGTCAAACGGCGGCGCCGTTAAGGGTGGCTTCTTTTCGTTCTTTTGAGAGGGAAGACCCACCACCCCACCCCATCCCATCCCACCCCACCCCACCCCACCCCACCCCACCCCACCCCACCCCTCCCCACCCCATCCCACCCCACCCCATCCCTTCCCTCCCCACTTTTTACCGAGACGTCGTCTCTCGACGTCGGCGGGGAACTCCGCCTCCGTAGGCCAGGATCCTGGGCATCGTGGCCTTGTTCCCGTCGTAGAACCCAAGGCCCTCGTGGACGCTGACGCCTTGGTCCTCGGGCGGCCGCGAACCGAGGTCCGATGTCCCAGACCTCCGAGTGGGAACTTCCATTCAGCAACTTCCATGTGCGTTCTCGCCCCCTGGAAGAAAAATGAGCACATATGGCCAGTAGTGAAATTGATTCCCTCTGAAAACCAACAGGGGAAAATACAACAAATTCCTTTCAGCAAATCTAGGTCCACCAGTAGAGAGGTTAGAATAAGTTGGTACTAACTTTTTTCTGCCGATTTCAGCAGGGAAACCCTCCCCCAAAAAAAGGGGAGAGAAAGGGCACTACTGGGGGACCTAGCAACTCCGAAAGGCTCTTGGGTTAGAAGCAAATCTAAAGATGCCGAATCCCAGCTCTCTTCGTCCGGCTCCCTTCCGACCAACAGCTAGAAAAGGCCCTTCGCAAACCCAAACGCACTGCAAGTAAATCAAACACAAATAGACACTGTGCTGGAAGTAAAGCAAACACAAACCATGGGTTGGTGTTGTAGGGCTTTGTCGCATCCGCACGTGAAAGACCAGCCATCGGAAAATCAGTTGGATGCCAGTGGATGCCACAACCCCCCAGCCATGAAAAGAATGGGAGTCTGGTCCAAAGGGCCCAGGAATATGAGGTTCATTAGCTTTTGACACTTGGTTGACGTTGGGTTTGGGGAGCAATAACTTTCAGATTTTAGCAGTTAAGTGGATTTGGATTTCAACCACTAAACCAGACCAAACAGAAATGCAAAATGTTTCCCAACAACAACCATGACTAAGGGTTGCCATGCCTCAAATGGACCAACAAGGGGAAGCTTTGGTTTTGAAGGGGGCCACCCCGATAAGGTGCAAGCTGCGTTGTGAAGCTTGTACTTGACCATGCGAGCAGACTGGCCGATCACATCCGGCTTCTTGTACTGCTGGTCCACATGGTCGCGGGACCTTCGTCAAGTCTGAACTGTTACCGCTAAAATGGCCGTCCCAATACTCAGTTGTTCAGTGACCCTGGAAAAAAAGGGAATTCGGGGAAGACCATTTTGTGGGGCAGTCATAAAAAAAAGAGGAAAAAAGGGGTGCCACTGAACAACTGACAATACGCATATAGGGTAGAAACTGCAAACATAAGAACCAAGGTCATTGTTTTTTGACTGCTTCTGGCAGTTATCAAAATCGGAAAATGGGGTTGTTTCCCTTTAACCCACCACTTAAGGGTGACTTTGATCATTGTACAATTAATTATGCGGGCAACAGAAGCTTGACCTTTTGACACCTTGGCTGAGAACGAGTGGGCCCAACACTGGAACACAAGTCATCAAACTGATTCGCTTTGGGCAAGCGAGCGCTTGCTTAGCACCCGAAAAGAAATAGGCTAAAGTTAGAACTCACCCACAACTCACTTCGTGATTGGCCAGAAAAAAAAACAGCCAAACTGTTTGTTTGCCGCTAAAGTGGTCCAAGCCCCAAAAGTGACTCAAGTCCATGAGTGGCATAATCAAAACGCGGTATGAACAAAAAGCGTAAATAATTAAGAAGGCGGATATCCACAGCTATTTCTGCTTGGGATCCCTTACTAACCTTCATCTACCCGAATCGGTTTTCAGCACGTGGCTCATGAACTCAGGGAGTGAGACAAAGGTTGGCTCACTGGACAGGCGAAAAAATGGCCGTGGGTCAAAAATATGTACCCAACATGGGAACCCTGGTAAATGCAAACATGGATTCAACCTGTGGTCCCATGGAGGTTTCATTTTGACCTACAGCCAAATCCCATCGACACAGTCGACTCGACTCGATCCGACTCCCAAGTGCCCAGACCACGCCAAGTCCTGATCGGAGTGCCAGCTGCCCAAGACATAGCGGAAGTGCCAAGACTTCAGCGCCTGCGAGGTGCCGAACCTTTCCCATCGACGTTGCTTGGTTGACGTTGGGTTTGGGGAGCAAACACTTTCAGATTTTAGCAGTGAAGTGGATTTGGATTTCAACCACTAAACCACAATAAGCAAAATGGAGAAAATGTTTCCCAACGACAACCATGGTTGTTTGCTTCGCTTTTTGGCTTGGCTTTTGCTTTGCGTTGGTTTTTGGTTTTTGGTTAGCTTTGCTTTGGTCTTTGGTTGGGGTGTGGCTTCTTTGGGTTTGGTTTTGAACTAGTTTGCCTTGCTTGGTTGGGGATTCTTTGTTTGGTGCGTTCCAAGTCTCATTCCCTACCCATCGCACCAGCAAGAAAGATAGTGGATCCCTTACTCAGTGCCCTGGATGGGACTTGGCAAAAAAAAGGTGACAACCTTTGGTTTGGTTGGGTTGTCTCAGTTGCCCAAAGGGGTTGGGTTGTCTCAGTTGCCCCAAACAAACGGACCTGGAAATATGAGTCCATGACTGAACATGGGTACCAAAACGAACCCAAAAGGACAAAAGGTCGAATCGCTTTGGCCAACTGAGTTGTGGTTTCTTTAGGTTTGGCTTCTTGAACTGCTTTGCTTTGGTTTGGGAGCCGTGGTTTGATTTGGGTGTATGCGTTTGTGTTTTCCTTGCCGAACTTCAGGAGGCAGGCAACAAAGTTGAAGCACGTGCCCGGAATAAACAAGAGGACAGTGCCAAGTGGGTTAGCTTCCGAAATCCAATGGCCCACAGGAAACCACTGGATCTGTTTGCAAAGGGCAGCATGGATGTGGACCGGGACCTGCTGAACATTCAGGGCATCCCAGTTTGCTGCGCAGACGAAGTGATGAGTCCTGTTTGGTATACTCTCTTGTGGGTAATTGGGGGGAGCTGCCCCTAAGGGAAATCATCACGTTTGGAGGGGAACACCCCCTAGTAATAAACTGGGGTTGACAAATATGGGGTCAACATTGCCCCTATTTAACCCTTCCTTAAAATCGCGATGCCCCCTTGGGGTATGGTCCACGATGGTGACAAGGGTTTCATACAATTTCAGGATAACCCCCCCCCCCCTCGCAAATTAACGGAAAGATTCCTCCAAGGAGGGATTTCCGGGCTCCACGTTATTCCCAAACCTGAATATTTCGAAACGGATCCAAGTCAAGGACCAAACTGGGATTTAAATTCTCGGTTGCTTTCTGCTCCCCTGCTAAAAGTTTAACTTTTAGTAGTTTAATGGAAAACCCATTAGTTGGCAAAAAGTTAAAGTCCTAACATCCCTTGGCAAAATGCACCAAAGGTTTGTTTCATCCAGATCGCTCGCCTTGAACTCGGGAAACCACTTGGAGCACGCCGCAGCAGTACAAAAGCTCTGGTACCGCTGGAGCATGTCCTTGGGAACGGGGCATGGACGGGAGGAAGCATCCGCAAACAGCAACGGACAATTACCGAGTACCCCCAAGTGGATACCACAAGTATAACTTGGCAGTCACAGTTGCAAGGGAAAATCATCGGGTAAACCCAATGTATTGGGGACCCTTGGATTCACATGGCTCAATTTTGAGGGTGTCGATGGCCTTGAGACTTTCAAGACTCTGATGCAGCTCCATCTTGGGCTTCGGCCGGAAAGCCCCGCAAACCCCTCCAGACCCAATGTGACCAACAGGAGGCGCCACTATGGTACTCACCCTTTCCCACTCACCTTCAGCCCTGCGCTTTGACGCCCGCTCGACGAATAGAACTAAATTGCAGCAAACAACTGAAACACCACAACAGCAAAGCAACAGCTGTGCTTTACGATTGACGATGCCCCTCAGCATGTCCACGGGCACGTTCTTGGGTCACCGGTGATACCAAGAATAGACTTCCCCCCGTGTTGGATC
Source organism: Effrenium voratum (assembly GCA_963377175.1). Classification (NCBI taxonomy): domain Eukaryota; class Dinophyceae; order Suessiales; family Symbiodiniaceae; genus Effrenium; species Effrenium voratum. The sequence continues at coordinate 431,832 of CAUJNA010002646.1, read as the reverse complement.
CCCGTATAAATTGAACTCAACTCGGAAGCGAGTCTGTTCATCCTCAGTGAAACATTCTGTGGATGGATGAAATCCTGTCCTTGGAAACCATGGTTGAAACCCTTGTTGATTGGCAATTGCAGGAGAATCATCAAACACTAGGGTTTCTGAACGGTGGCGCGAAATGGATTTCGTCCATCCACAATAGCAACCAACAGTTCATCTCTCCCCGCCACTTCTCTTTGGCGACGTGTCGATGGAGCCTTCTGCAAAGACGGTGTCCCACCTCAACCGCGCGCGGGTGATGGGAAAACGGCCGGGGTGGACCAAACAAACAACAACCCCAACATTTCAGAAGCAGTGAATCGTGTGTTGGGCGCGCCGCTCAACAAAAGAGGAACTCCCAAACATTGTGTTGAAAAAGAGGGTGCTCTGAAGCAAATTGCCCAACTGCTGGGCACGGCCACTTGTCTACCAAAAAGGCCTGAGCAACAGCGGCAGTACCGGATTTTTCAATATACCTGATACCCTGAGTTCCGCCACCGTGGGTCACATTTCGTCGCAACCAAAAGCTCATTGCTTTGGTCGCTGCGAGTTGCTCAGAGCCCAAAACCCAAAACAAATCTAGGTCCTCCAGTAGAGAGGTTAGAATAAGTTGGTGCCTTTTTTTCTGTAGGTCTATTTTAGTAGGGGAACCCTCCCAACCAACAAAGGGTAAAGGGGCACTGCTGAGGGGCCTAGGAATTGCTCGAGAAGACAGGTGCCTTTCTCAGGCCACTCGTTTTACCAACCCGAAGCGGTGAGCTGATCTTTCACTTGCTTTGTCACCCCCCGGGGGGAAAAAAAAACAAAAAACAAAAAAAACATATTTCCAGTCGTGAAACCCGATTTCCTTAAGCAACAGGGAAAGAAGACACTTGCATCAACTGGAAGCCCAGGTTTTTGCCAGAGCCAAGCTGCTCGACTTGGAAGTCGGAAGCCCCAGGACTAGATCCGTCTTCCATTTGCCTTCCCCTGGAACAAATAAAGAACGTGCCCGGTGAGAACGAATCCCTTTACAACAGGGGGAAACAAACACATCTACTCAAACAAAGAATGTGTCCAGTGGTGATAGGTTCCCTGAAAAATGTATATATATATATATATTTATATATATTAAAAAAAAAAAAAAAAAAAAAAAAAAAAAACGCATCTACTTAAGTGAAGCGCTTGTCGCTCAGGACTTGATCCACCACAAAGAAGGACTCGGTTTTGGGTGCGGTTTGGCTTTGCGCTGGTTGCATTTCTGTCGTGGACGTCCTGGGGCGATGGGGGGCCTACCCTGGATCCCATGATGAACCAAGGAGCGCCCGCACGCATCTTAACGCCTCAAGGGCTACACCAGGGCAGTAGATGGCACGAATTCCTGCATTTGGCTAAGGGAATGACAACTTTCACTCAACTGGGGCAGGGGCATTGCGCCATGTACTTTCGCCTTGCAGGTCTTACCCTAGGTTTCCTCTTTGCACATAACCCTGCTGAAAGGAACTCTGGTTAAACTGCTGATAACCCTACGGATGCCCCCGAAATATTGCAACACATTGCAAGTAGTGCACGGGAGTTCCCGAATTTACTGTCATGTCCCATGATCCCATATTTTGAGGGTCATGGAGACTCCAGGTATATAAGCCTCAAGTGGGTTGGGGTTTCCAGGGAAGCCCAGCAGTACTCAGTTGTTCAGTGACCCTGGAAAAAAAGGGAACCCTTTTTGGGGCTTGGACAATTTTTAGTGGGGCAGTCAACCAAAGAAGGGAAAAAGGCAACTGAGGGACTAGGCTTCTACTGGACCTAGGCTTCCCTTAGACCCCACAGGCTCCCAGGCATCTCTTCGCCCTCCGCGATGCACAAGGCATAAGCCGCCGCCAGTTGCAGCTGCCAGCCCCCGTCCAGCAGACTTGGCTCCGCCAGCAGCAGCCTGGCCGGACGCTGGTCACCTCCGTTTGGCTGAAATCGTCCCCTGGAAAAAAAAGCTACGAATTTTAATGGGGAACCTCCTGAAAAGTGGCTGGTGGACATAAATCCCCACCTAAATGATCAAAGGGTCCCTGACTAAAATTCATTCCCGTATGTCCGGTGGTGATAGATTCCATTTAACATCAACAGGGAGAACAGGTTCTTCAACATGAGGAAACATACGTGCCCCGGAAAACATGAGAAAACACCGCGGATGGTTGCGAAACCCCTTCGCAACACTTGATATGTGGTTTAACCATGTTGATCCCACAATTCACAGCAAGTTCTCATGTTTCATCCCTCCCACTGGCACAGGATTTTGTCCATCCACAGCTTGTCCAGCAGTGAAAACGACTTTCTTTGCAACAGGGGAACATAGAACATATCGGTCAAGATCATCATTACTAGACCTCTGGATAAAAACAAAAACCTTTGTGATACCAATTGGCCCACCACCTCGCCACCTTGACTCACTTATCACAGAAACTGGCACCAAAGCCCGACGTCCGACCGAAACGTCCCACGTGACGTTTCGGACTCACTGCCATCTCGCGCGCGGCCTGCAGAGCTGCATCGTGGCTTGGCGCCAGTCGCGGCAGCCCCCGCCCAAGAGCAGGGCCTACCGCACCGAGACGCCGAAGCTCTATGGGAAGGTCAGGTAAGCAGAACCCGGAAGTTCCAGAAATCCCCTGATTAACCACACCCCGATTTTTTCCATCAAAGGGGTGTCCCCCCAAATTTCAGCAGGACTGCTCTTTAGGGACCCAGAAACAAGATTCATCTGTTGGGGCCATGACTAAAACTCGGTTGCGTGGTTTAATTCGGAAAACCCCCAAAAATGGAAAAAGCTATCAGGTCCTAACATCCCTTGGCAAAATGCACCAAAGACAAGGAATTATACAGAAAGTCTTCAGGAAGGTCTTGGTGAGTACCGCTAAACTACCGCTGAAATACTAAGGACAAGCACGGCATTCCAATGCCACACCCCGAAATAAAAGGTGATCACCTTTTGGGGCCACGAAAGCTGGGGAGCAGAAAAGGGGAAACCAAACCTACCCTTTTGGGGCCATGACAAAGAATGGGAACCCAAACGTTGGGGAAATTCTAAGGTCGATTGATCCGGTCGATTCGCTTGGGCCTGTTTTGAACCTTTCGCTCGGATCAGCACCAGCAAGTCACCTGAAAACAGGCTGTGGTGCTCCACACCAGGGGAACCCTAAACAGGGATCCTTACATTATACACCTGCTTGCAAATGGTGGTGTCCCTTTATTTTGGTGTTGAAAACACAATATTTCAAATGGGCAAAACGTATCTTTTAAGGAGCCCTGCTAAAATGGGGCTGCCCTGATATATGGAAGGGGCCAAAACCTGCGGTCTGGTGGTTTAATCTTGACCACCCACTTCCCCCTGGCAAGGAGCACTTCTTGGCTAACAATTGTAGCCTGTTGGGACTGCAAGCCTATGACAAATCTACCAAAGAAATCCTCATTTGGCCATGGGGCCTAACCTATGGCTCCTTTTTGGGGCGGATGAACATCCATTTGATTTCCACCTATTTTGATGTTCACCAGGGGTTTCCTTTGTTGTGACCCACAGCCATTTGAGCGTGTCCTGTTTGGCCCCTGGTTGATGGTTGCAAAGCAAAATCCAATGGCAAGGGTCCCGCCAATTTCCAGAAGCTAGTGCGGAATCAAGCATTTCCAGCAACAAGGTAAACGCTGAAACCAAAAAACATTCCCCGCGTGGACAAAATCCGTTCAACCATCATCTCACCAGAAACCTGGCCTGCAAGTCAAAAACAAAAAAACATTTGCTCCAAACGCGCCCTCTTCGCTGTCCAGAGGTCCGACACTTGTGGGGTCGCGTTCAACCCGGCAAACCGAACCTCACGCCCGATCGAGTGCATCGCCCGATCGCGTAACCAAACTGCAAAAGGTACCGTGAAATGGCCCAAGCCAAACAAGCGACCAAGTCCGAAACGGAAAACTCAGAAATGAGATTCATACTGTGTCTCCCCCATCCCTTCCATTTGCTTAAGAACATGTTTCATTGTCCCTTGTTGGGTTTAAGGGGCATCTATCACTACTGGAAATACTGTGCATGGACAAAATGCTACACCACCTACGAAACCCTGGAAAGATGATTTGTAAATACCAACAATGCATGGTTTTCCATGGATTCAAAGTGGTGCAGGATTTCGTCCACCCACAGTATCATACCCCTTTCAGAGTGCTCCCGCCATTGAGTTTCAGTCAAGGGGTGCTTGTACATACCCCTTGTACATACCCCTTGTACATACCCCTTGGACAAATAAACCCAAAAGGCCTGCTGATGTTCATACCCCTCTCCTCAAAAGGGGCATATACCCCTTAAGCGGGTTGAAAACCACGGAAGCCGAGGAACCGGTATGAACAAGGAACCGGTATGTACTTCCGCCCTTTGATACACAGGAGGATTCAAAACAGTTGACATTTTGGAGCCATAAATATCGAGACGTCAGGGAAACCAAAATTGGTCGGAAAAGTCGCTCGCTTTGAAGCGAACAGGGATCCTGAGATTATACACCTGATCATTGCCTTGCAAATGGTGGTGTCCCTTTATTTTGGTGTTGAAAAAACAACTATGTTTCATTTGTTTTGCAAAATTGAGATCTTTTCAGGAGCTCTGGCGAATAGCTGGGGGAAACCGCCTCGATGGCTTCAGGGCATCGCAGTAGAGGACCTGAGTGCTCACTCTCGGGTTCTCAACTTCCCCAACATGGCCGTGGGTCAAGAATAGGGTAACCCCAAAATGGAACAAGGCCTTGGAAAAGGAAACATGGATTAAAAGCTGCGGTACCCTGGTGGTTTAATTTTGACCGCCACATCATGGAACCCTTTCTCTCACTTCCGATCGAGTGGATTGGCCAAAAAAAGCCCGAACTGTTTGTTTGCCACAAAAAAATGTGTTCCGAATTAAAAAAAAAAAAACGAAGAAGAGCAAAGTCCAGAAACTCGGGAAGTGAGAAAATCATCCTCAAACTATTCAACGAAAAGCGTAGCTTTCTGTTGGGCAGTGCGCACGTGGTCAGTCAAAAAGTTGTACAGCTTGGCGCTCCGACCAAACAGCAGTCAAAACAACGGCTGCTAAAAGTTTCCACTGCCCCCAAACCACTACCCCAAGGCAACTACGGAGCGTACCCTTGTAGAGAGGAGCTACATATATGTACATATGTGTAAAAATCTCAATCTCTGTAGCCTCGCAGCTGCAATCGTGCTTCAGGGGCCCTTCTAACAGGTGGAAAGAACCTTCGACTCGCCCTTCACAGGAAGCAGGGAGCGTCCAAGCGTCCACCTAAAAGGATGCAACTCAAGTGACTTTGAAAAAGCATGGTAAGGCTGATTCTTTGGGCCAAAATGTTGTTGTGTTCTTCTCGATATATTTGTTTGTTTCCTCTTGGCCTTGTCTTTGGGCTGGTTAAATGAGACATTTTGGTGTTTCTCCAAAAGACAATTGGCCGCTACAAACGCCTTCCTTTCCGCAAAAACGGTTGCCCCAAGCTGAAAAGCCCCTTGATTGACCCCCATAACTCCATGTAAGGCCCAACAATCAACTGCCCAATTGGATGGTTTGAAGGGACAAAACACCAAGAGGAAACGCACAATTTCGAGAAGAACCGCCATCTTGGCCCAAAGAATCCGCTTTACGGGGGTTCACTGTCATTCTTGGTTGCATCTTCTTAGTTGTATCATTACCCAAAACAAGGCGAACACCGAAATGTGGCTCTGGGTCAAAAATATGTACCCCAAATGGAACCCTGGTGAGTGGACATATGAACCAAAATCTGGTTTTTCTGGTGGCTTAATTTTGACCCACACCCATGTCACATTTAAGGAACCTCCAAAAAAAGGCGATTCCTTCGGGCCCCCGCCCAGGTCGGGCAGGGCGGAGGAGGGCAAAGCCATCCTCTCACCGCGGCCTCGGGAGGAAGAGGCACCGTGCCTTGCCTAAAGTTTGGCTCGCGTCCGATCGAGTGGATTGTCCAAAGACAAAGTAGTGAACTGTCTATTTGCCACTGAAATGGTCCAAACCCCAACAAGTCACACACCACGAATTCAGGGAGTGGAAAAGTCTCAACATGTTTTGTTTACCACTGAAATTGGTCTACCCAAAAAGTTTAAAGTCCCGGAACTCAGGAAGTGAGTTGGCCCCGTGTTTCAATCCCAAGTGGATCCGAGGCAAGTCCTTCTAGTAGGTAAACCCTCGCCATTGTTATTTTGGTGTTGAAAGGGTGGTCTTCTTGGGTACCGACTATACAAGTATGTGGATTCACTGGGTGCATATGCAATGATGTGAATAGTCGTTTGCATATATGTACAAGACAAGCTAAATTACAAACTAATCAATTGTTTAAACATATGTAGACAGTTCTAGAGCTAGTTTCAGTTTAGTAAAACAACATATTTAAGCCAGCACACGGTGAATTTCAGAAAAAGGGGCATTCCCCCAAACTGTTCTATGTATATATATATATAATTATATATCCGTGCAACAAGTGCCACTCACGTGAAATTGGTTTAAATTAAACCCTTGTCGTGTCCCCCCAAAAGCCGAAGCGGCTCATGCCCTTACGCTGGTTGCCCAGAATCCATGCGGGGGCCATGACCGTCCGTCCCTCCCAACCCACAAAAGGGACATCGGCTCCAAAATCAGGTGAGGATTTCCAATATGACAGGGCTGTCCTGAGTTGACTGCATTTTCTGAGAAAACTGCGCTTTGCGCTTTCCGAAACGATCAAGACACCTCCCAGCAAAAGTGTCCAGTCGAGTTCATGGGCAAAGCGAAACCTTCATTTGCTTAAGTCGCCTGCAACCAAAAACGGACATATGCCCAGTAGCGACAGGCTCCGTTTGAAACCAACAGGGGAAATCAGGGGGAAACATACTCTCAAGCAAACAAAAGGACATGACTCTCGGGCCTTTCCGCCAAGTCATGTCTCGAGACAGAAGGCCAGCACTCCGCCCACTCCGCCCGCTTCGACCGAGTCACCCATGCTGCCAAAGCAGGGCAGCCTAAGCGCAGGCTCGGGTTGGTGTGCTTTGGGTGTAGCTCGCCGAAGGTCAAACAGATCTGGAGACCCTGCAAGTCCAAAACCCAACAAAAAAGGTCCCCAAGTCAAGGACCTACATATTCTGCATGTTTTTTGTTGATTTTTTGGTATGTAAATCATGTGATATATATATATATATATACATATATATATATATATATGTGTTATCCCTTACAAGCGTGGAAGCAACCCAAAAGGGGGGTCCACTTCTCTGAAGAGGAGATTTCTCTATTAAATGGATGGGTGTTGTGGTTCCGTTCATCTGTAGGGGGGTGAACAAATTGGTAAGCTTGTTTAAAACTTCCAGGTCAGCTCATTCATGTCTAAACGCGGTGGCACTGATGGAAACATGGGGCCAAGCATTCAAACGGAAGTTACGGTGGATACTTTCGCATACTGCAAGTGAACCAACCACACCCACCCACAAAACCATGACACATTACTGGAAATTAGGGAGTTCCCTTGTTCATTCACTTGGAGGAACGCGATCCGGGCGGCCAGTTAGCAAAGGCAAAGATCGGCTCGTCCTCTTCCTCCTCTCGGCGTGGCGCCCCCCACTCCTGGCGATGTGAAGTGGCAGACTGGCAGAATGCACAGCGTTGCAGCTGAAACCATGCCTGCGACAAGTTGACAACCCTTGGCAGTTGCAAAAAAGAACATGGTTTCTCCCCCCCCCGCCTGACTAACAAATCACAGAACAAACAAACAAAACAACTTGCAAAGAACAGTGAAGACAAGTTGAAGCCACGCACTCGTCCGACCAACCAACCACCCGACCGACCGACCAACTAGCCAGCCAACCTATGCAAGCCGAAAAACCTAAACCCAAACCAAACCTAAACTCAGAACCAGCCGTCCCCTAGGGGCAATCAACAAAACTAACTGAGTGGACTGGCCCAAACTCTACTGCGGATGGTTGCGAAATCCATTTCGCACCACCTAAAAAAAACTGGTTTCTGATGTTTCACCTGTAAATACCAACAAACCATGGTTTCCCATGGTTTCAAAGTGCTGCAGGATTTTTGTCCATCCACGGTACCAGGGTCTTCAACGGTCCAACCTGTCTCAACTTGGAGGCCCGTGGCCCCCCAAGTGAAAGTCACAGTGTTCGCTGGCGCGGAATGGAAGCCAGAGGTGGTGTGGAAGCCCCAAAGGTTGAATTTGGCTTTGGGCACGAAACCAGCCGAGTGCCAACTGCGTGCTAACTGCGTCATTTCATAAGATTCCCCCCCCCCCACACAAGCACCAAGCTCACCTTGTCGCTACAAATGTGACATGGATGGGCAAAATCCACTTCGCACCAGTTGCGATGGATGAAGCCCTGTAAATACTGGAGCGTCTACCAAGCGGTGCGGAGTGTTGTTTTGGCATCCACAGTACTACTCACTTGCCCAACGGTTGAACCTTGGGGTCACGACTCAAAAGAGCCAAAATGGGGAAACCAACAGGTCAAAAGGTCGGCTTTGCGCAAGTCAGAAGTCAAGGCAGCAATTGAAAAAGCAGGGGGTCCATGCTTGGAGACTCCGGTGTTTTTCTTGTTGAATCACAAAAATGAGAATCCAAAATGAGGATGTTCAAAAGAAACACAGCTGGTGTAAATTCAAAGAACAAATACCGGTTCCGTGCTTGGATCATCGAATCTCCTCCGCGCCGAGGCGAGAAAGCAAGGCCCACTGGAAGATTGAGCTCTGCCTCGGTCGCTCAATCGAAATCGACGCGGGGCTTAAGCCGAACATCCCTCTTTTGGATCCAGGGCTTACCAGGAAGGTGTCACCCTAAAACTGGAAAAGACATCCATGTTGGCGAAGAATCAGATGGGTATGGGTCAAAGATCCAGGGCTTACCAGAAAGGTGTCACCCTGAACCTGGAAAAGACATCCGTTTTGCATGGCGAAGAATCAGATAGCACACTCAGACAGGTAACCAGGTATGGTTAGCGACGTTAGCACACATTTCATCATTTCAAACGGGTTGGAGGGTCACAATTGGGGGCCAATGTGCCATCTGAGTGTTACTCACTACAGGTCGCAGGCGTAAAAACAAACACATACAAGAGTCAGTAGTCTGAAACCAGACCTGGTTTCAACTTAAAATTCACCTCAGCTGACATCTAATTCGTCACTACTGTGGACGGACGAATCCCTTTCGCACCACCAAAGAAAGCCTGGAAGGATGATTCCCCTGCAAACACCAACAAACAATCGTTTCAACTATGGGTTCAGTGGTGCGAGACGCGGATTTCGCAACCATCCGCGGGTATGAGCTTAAACTCGACATACCCAAATCTGGCTAAAGACCAACCTTGGACCAATAAGAAAATATCTTGCCTTGGGTGTGTGACAAGTAATCGGCCCCTTGGGTGTGCATCTTTATTGCCCAACCCCCAACATAGCTGGGTTCTCCTTTCCGTTTGCATCTAAAACCACCAGCCAAGGGGTAGCCTCAGAAAAAGACACCCCCCACTTCGCACCCAAACAGTGAAAAGCTGGGTTTGGGGGAAGGGGCAAAATTTGGGTATTCCTGCTGCTTAGCTTTAATCCCCTGCAAAACAGACTATTCTCCAGTAGTGATAGGTTCCCTGTAAAACCAAAAAGGGAAACAACAACAAAATACATCCGCAACCGGAAGGGCTTGGGGTTCTGCGTGCTGCGTGCTGCGCGCGCGCCGCGTGTGCCTGGCCCGAGCTCGAGCGCCCGGCAACTCAGCCGTCATCGTGGAGGAGACGATGGCATTCCGGAGCTGCCGGCTGAGGGCCTCCAGATTCCATCAGACATCTAAGCGCAAGTTTGGGGTACTGGGTGATCGATTCGCCAAGTTGGTAAATTGATGGTAACTTAGGTTATAACCCACCTGTAAGTCCAAGTGGGGCTGACGTTGGAAGAGCAAAAAAACATTTTGTCTCGCAGTCAAGTGGTTGGATTTCAACCATTCACACACAATAACAACATGCAAAATGTTTCCAACCCTGATGGGGCCCCCAGGTCCAGTTGTTGTCTTCCTGCCAATTCCAATTGGTTAATCTTTTGGTGAACATGATTTACATGGAGATCCATTCCAAAAGAGGATCCTTGCAAAGCAACTCCGGGCCGTAATCGCTCCCTCCCCATTTTCTCAGGGACTTGGAGCTGTACATGGATTTCGACCACCCCCCTTTTCCCAAGTCAGGTTGTGACGGGCGGCCCCAAGTCCAGGTCTCTTGCGGGACTAAAAGAATGACTCACTTCCCATGGAGGGGGTTGGTCAGAAAAGGTCACCGAACTTTGGGGAATGCCACTAAAAAGAGACATACCCCAAAAGTGACGAAAGTCCAGGACCTCAGAAAGCGAGAAACATGAATGGAACTGTGCATGGAAAGGGGCGAGAGAATCACGAATGGTCGAGGTGGCTAGCCGAAAGACCGTTTTTCTGCGCCTGGCCCTGAATATCCAAGACATCATGGTGTTTGTTGCCCAAGAATTGCATAGGGTCAGGTCACTGACAGTCACGCCGCCCTCATCCGCCCAGCTGCAAATGACTGCACCCAAGCCACTCATTCCCCGGCTTGCCAAATGATCCAAATGTATGGTCACATCACTTTTCAAAATCGCCAGGTGTCCCGCCTACCGTATATGCGTGCATAGATTCTTCGCATGTTGGTACTGAAGGTCCGGCTTTATTGAAAAATGCTACAAACTTAGCAGCTTCGGGGAAACGCTATCGATCAGGCATGCGTTTTGGGCTCCTGGGAGTATGGTTGTCCACGCTTTTAAATGTACTTTCCACGCTATTAAACGTACTTTCCACGCTAAAAAACGTACTTTCCACGGTTTGTCCATGGTTGTCCACGATTAAACAATCAACAAACAACTCGCGATCAGACTCTGTGGAGCTGTGGACAAGAAGCGGAAAAGCACGCACGGGCATGTGAGTGACAATCCAGATTGACACAGTATGGTGACGGCGTGTGATTACAACGGGATGAAGCGACTTTACAACATACTTAGCTCATTTCACAAAAGGCAGCAAAAAAGTTCTTCAACCTCTCACTGCACAGAAGAGCGCGGGGATGTCAGGAGCCAGCCGTCTCAAGTTGGCCAAGTTTGTCTAGACTTACTTCTAGTGGTCGAGGAACATTACTTTTGTAGCCTTTCGTTTTTTTTAATGGCCGAGGCTATTTAGGGAATAGTCGAGGAAGCATAGGGTAAACCTGAAAAAAAAACTGTCTGAGTTCCGACAGCGCAACAAATACGCCAGGGGAGTATCTTTAAAGAATCCCTGGAGATGGGAATTAGGATGGTGCTATTATATGGGGAGTTCGGAAGAAACATCCACTGTCGGTTTCCTTTCGGGACCTGGACACATACTGTGGATGGACACCACTTGGAAACCGAAACCATTGTTGGTTAACGTCATCCAGCCCCAGTATGGGCTATTTAGCACCCAGGAATCCATGATGATCGATACCTAGGGTCTCCTCACAGCCCCCGATTCTGAGCTTTGCTGTCAATAATACCTTGGAGAATGAGCTGAAGAAGAAAAAAAGATTGGACACCCAAAGGTGACCCTTCGTGCCGGATTCGCAGATCGCTTCTCAATTCGACAAGCAGCTGTCAATGTCAAGGTTTCAGGGACAAACTTAATACATGACAACAAACAAAAGCAGTTTGGCTCCCCCAAGGGATTCACTTACCAGTATAGTATAGTAGTTAACTAAGGGAACCACCCTTTGAAACCAAATATAAAATGGTTGGTTCCCTACTTTAATGGCATCCCTCGACCATATCGACCCGCATCGATTTCTTTTTCGAGCCTCCGCAGACACGGAGGGTCGCAGCACGCCGAAAGGCTGGAGCCTGCGACGACCGGTGCGATTCGATAGGTGGGGAACGACCTTCCGGGTGTTGGGAATGGTCCAGGTCCCTCCCACACAGGCTATGTGCCCCAAAAAATGGGTCGTTCTTGTTGGTTTCCCTTTGCACCAACCCCAAAAACTTGCTGGTGCGATAGGAAGGGAATGACAATGAGCCCGAGTGTTGGGAATGAACCGGTTTTGGGGATTCGCTTAAAGGAAACCACTGTTGGATGGGTTGTCGGGGTCATTCCATTTCTCTTTCCCAGCTGAGCACCAGCAATAAAAGTTGAACCTGGACTTGTTTTTGAACATGCCCAGCGCGTCCAGTCTCCAGAGTATATAGCGAGCCAGGGAAATTTTGATGCAAAACCTAGAGGTAGCCATGGGCCATACCTGGTTGATCAATAAGGGTTCTTCCATCTAAGTTAAGATTTACAATTTGGGAAGAGCACACCCATTCTTGTCTCCGGGTCAGGCGCGTTGGGGGACCAACCCTAGGGATGCCTGCGCAGCAATTTTGCAGTTGCTTTGTTGGCAAGAGCATCCATGCCAGGATTCATGGCTGGCCTTGCAATTGTCAGTTGGAATGTCATGGCTGGTTGACCTGAAAGAAGAACAGCCCTTGCACGTCACGGTGTGTCTGGTTGGTTCTTGGCAACGTTCGCCCATACCAACCATAGGTTTCCTTTTAACAGATTCGGAACTTGTACCTCCCCAAATACGGCAACATATCCTTAACAGGGCCGCCATGTGCCACCCGGAAAAAGCCCAGGTCGGCTTCATGAGCACCAGGGCGTAGGTTGCATTCAGGCAGCCCGGTTTCAAAGGTCAACTCCAGGCTTGCGCCTCATTCTTTGCAACACTCGTGGCTTCAGGGTTTGCTGGTGGTTTCCATTGAAACGATCGCCATTGGAGAATCCAAAATGAGAAATGGAGGAAACCCCAGTGCTTCCCCTGCTTCGTTGTTTGCGAATATGGCCGCCCTTTGCGACCCCAACGCTGTTTTAGGGCCCATACACCACAAGGAACAATGCATGGAGATAACGAAACATAAACAGGTTTGAGGTTCCGGTAGCAGAGGTCCGCTCTACATGAACCATCTCTTATCTGGCCCGATTGGACATCCATCCTTTATAAAGAGCCTGACTAAACCATATATGGCTCACATTGGTTGCTGTTGACCCCATCCGCAAAAGTTTAACATTTTGTGGGTCCAATTTGGAGAATCCAACTGTTTCAACCAAAAAGTTTAAGTCGAAAGATCCAAACCAAATAGCCATAAAGTCACTTGCATGAAGGTGATCGATCGCCTTTGGGACGCAAGGACTTTGCTCGGAAAACCCCAGGCTCAGCCCCGGGAGCACATGAGGCCATTGTGATTACAAGCCTCCCACCCAATAGCAAGTCGGAGTGTGGTGGGAAATAACAGGCTCCGGGGCGAAACGATTTCCTTTTGGAGGCCGTTTTGGGTCCCAAGTCTCCGTCCTGCGGATCCGCGCTGCTTTGTCTTCCTGCGACCCGACCCCCCCCAAAAAAAAACACAAAAAACGAAGGAGAGCCCCAAGGAGTTTTCTGGCGAGGGCGGTCGGAATGTAGAAACCCCGTCTTCTAGTAATTGAACAGTACCCTGATCCTCCACAAGCGTACCTGCAGTTTTTTTTCCGTTTAAGGTGCCCTGTGTGCAGGTTCCCTGTCGTTTTTTGGTTTTTTTTTGCGGGGTCCGGAAGGGCACGCCGTGCTCCATGCCGTAAGGAATCAGACCTTAAGAAAGACCCCAACCAGGTCTTCGATGATTTCTTCTGGATGGGGACGCCAAGCTGCACACACTACGGTAACTCAAAAACCCAGCAATTCCAGCGCTGCACGGGGGAGCTAGTTTGCCCACATGAGTCTGCACGAATTGCTCGATTCAAAGCATGGACGGGGCCTCGTTCTTCGGCCCGATTTGGAAGCCCACGACCTTTCAGTTGCCTTCTGCTCCCCTGCTAAAAATTTTTGTTTAAGGGTTTAATTGAGAAACCCATTCGTTGGCAAAAAGCTGAAGTCATAACATCCAAGCAACATGCACCAGCATTTCACATCTGGTGCCTGAGGTCCCCAACTTCCGTTCGAAAAAGGCGTCATTTTGACCAGCCCCTGAGCCCCAGCCCTTTCCAGTCGTGCGGCTTCAGCGAGGCAACCGAAAACACGGCTGCAAAGAGAAGTTCAACTTGGAGACCCAGTTGCCCAGTGATCCCCAGTGCTTCCTTTAACAGGGATCCTTACATTATACACCTGAACATTGCCTTGTAAATGGAGGTGTCCCTCTATTTTGGTGGAAAAAGCCATGTTTCAAATGGGCAACATGTATCTTTTCAGGAGCCCTGTTTAAAACCCCGGTCGCCAAGGGAACCCTTCAAAAAACCAAAACGACACGGGCTGGTTCTCTTGTGGCGAAACGCCTAAACTGAGCAGCAGATGTCAGAAATGTCGCAAGACCCAAACCTCCAGCGACAAACAACATCTGCATCCTGTGGGTAGTTGGCTTTGCCCAACCTGCTCGTGTCATCATGGGAGGCCCCCCCAAATGGTGTCCCCCCAAAGAAAAAACGACTGGCCAAAAACAAAAACACAACACAAAGTGGTTGTGTGTCAAACTACGGGATCCCTCAAACAAATGTGTTTTGTTTGTTGCTTCCATTTAAGCCACCTGCAAAAAGGTAGTGGCCCCACGATTTTGCCAAAGCCGCCCCGCTCAGTAAACTCAAAGCCAGCAACCAGTTTCCGATTTTGGCCCCGGGAGCAGTTCAAATTATGGAAACAGGGGAGCAATCAACCCCGGTTTGCTACTAGGGGGGGTTTGCTGGTTCGTGTTGAAAAGGTGCACTTCCCCAAGTGAAGAGGTTCCCTGCAACATGGGACACCCCCATAAGCCCCCATATCAAATATCCGCACAAGGAACCCAACATGTAGACCCTATTTCAGGTTGGTGAATGAAATCCACCACCTTTCGCCCCCCCCCCCAAAAAAAAAAAAACGTGTTCCGGCGGTCGTCTTTCCCCCTCGCCTCGAAGTCTGCGCGCCGCTGGCTCCGCACCTCTCGGAGCTGCGCGCTGGCGTCCATGGCGCCGCGTCGAAGTCTACGTTGGGCGAGGCCCAGGGCTTTTCCCCGAAATTTCCTCCGGTTGGCTACAAATCAGCAGGGCTCCCCTAGATTTCACCATACAAATCAGCCTTGGGGCCAAAGAAGCAAAAAGGAGTGGGTTGATTGGGGTGGTGAAAAAGGAATGTGGGGAACCCTGAGCTGGACACCCAAAGAAGCACAGCTGGGACATGTGTGCATGTGCCGAAACTGTGCCGAAGAGTTGCCGCCCATGGGAAAGGGGATGCTAAAAGGCTCTGGCGGAAGGTGCGCAACTGCCGGTGGAATTTGCGCTTCACGACCGCCTGGCCAAGGCCCTGCTTGAACCGAGAGGCATCGATCAAATGACCAAGTGATTCCACAAGGAGGCACCCTTTGCCCTCCCTCCCGCGTGACAAAGTTCGAGCAAAGGGGGCCCCTGTCGGAAATACAGACTTGAGCTACGAGCCACTTTCTCCAAATCCACAGCAGACGCCCTTCTTTCGGATGAGACCGCAGCTGTCGGTTTTGTTTTCCTGGAGGGCTCGAGATCTGTGCCATGGCATTGAACCTTCGAACAACGTTCCACGCGTGTCCTTCACCCCTGCAAGGACCTGGGTGACGTTCTTGTAACAACCATTATATATTTTGCATTTACCACGAAAGCGGTCCAAACCCCAAAAATATAAAGTCCGGGAAATCAGGAAGTAAGAAAAACAACCGGGTCAACCAGCGCCATCACCCGAAAAAAACAACAACAAAAGACACACCCATGCCGCTGGTCGCGTCTCCCTGGCGCCTTTGGCGATGGCGCAGCCGGAAGCAAAGCCCAGCCGGTCCTCTCGCTTCGACTGTTCGCTGAAACTTGTCCTCCAAAAATCAAGCTGAAAGCCCAAGCTGAGAAGTGCCTTGCACCAGTCAGCTCCACCAGGTGTTTGAGTCTACTTTTGAGGGTGTTCCAAGCACTGGACATCACAGCCAACTAATCGCGGGGCAGCATGTGGGGTTGCCCCGCGCTCGGCTCGCCGCCGGACGCATATGTTTTTGGCTTCAGGTTGGATGAATCGCCGCCTGCAAGAGGAGACACCAGCTGAAACCAAGTGCCCTCCAGGCCAAATGAGCCCCGCAACACGAAAGCAACGAACCTTCCTCCCACTAACAGAAGGCATTTGTGGGGGGGATGCCCGGAAGGTTACTTTTGTTCAAGGCACCCTCTGTCAGGTGCCATGGGAACATGGAAGGGAGAGTAGTTGGTGAGGAGAACTTCAAAGAACCCCAAAGGCGGCAAGGCCACGTCTGGGCAGGGGATAGCTATGTCCAGTGCTCCAAGAAAGCTGCTTGTAGCTGCACGTCTCGGACATCCGCCCTCATACCTCCTTCTCCTGCATACCTGCGAATTCGTTGCGCCGCGCATATGCCTTTCATAAAACTGCCCCCTCTTTCCAAAGTGTTCGGGGCGTGCTGCGCAGGGCCGAGGGCCACACTTCCTTGGTAGATTGGCCAAAAAGTCCAGACGTGTTCTATGCCAGCCACGAAAATCAAAACTGGACTTGGCATGCTTTCTCGGTTGTTTTCTGCTCCCCTGCTAAAAGTTTATCTTTTAGTGGTTTAATGGAAAACCCATTAGTTGGCAAAAAGTAAAAGTCCTAACATCCAAGCAAAATGCACCAAAGTTTTGTCGAGTATAATGTTGACCCCTAATAAAATAGCCCCACGACATTCATGACTCAGGGGTGGCCCGCTGGAAGGAAAGTATCCCGCCACGTCACTAAAACTTAAGGACCCCCGCTACTGATATCTTTTTTGCCTGGTTAGTAGAAAACAAAGGGGACCCAAAAAAACGTTAAAAAAGGGGAGCTAATTTTGGGGAAGAAAAGAGGACCCTTGACAACCAATCACTTAGACTTGGAGTTGGTTAAAGGATACATCCAAAACAATCCGTACAAAGGGGATCCCCTTCACTCGGTAAAGCTAGAAACAAGTGCTTGTTTGGTTTTCCGCGGGTCGAAATTGGAGCGCAGGAAGTCAGCAAGCTGTTCTTGGTGGCCATTGATCCCCGAACAATCACCGTTTGCAGCTTGGGAAGATCACAAAACAAGCAAGCTAAAGTGAACTCACGCAGGCGACCTGGAAATACAAGGTGCAGTCTTTTTGTTGGAAAAAGACGAGATGACCAACTCAGAGAGTTGACAAAAGGTTGGATCCGGTCGATTCGCCGAAAGGGCTGAGTTAAAGATTCCCTGGCAAACTGTATTCAAGTGGTGCTACGGTGGATGCCGTAAAAACAAAAGCATGTAAATCAACCACGCCAAAGCCATGTTGGTAAATTCGGGGAGTTCCAACTTGTTCCCCTTCCATGCCAAAAAATCTACCGTAGCTCCCCCCCCCCCTCCCCCCCTTTCTCCGGGCACCTGAAACCCGCCCCCCGCTTCATCGCGCGCGTGGACGGCGAAATCGACGGCGACATCGCGGTGAAAGGCGCCGAGTCAGAGGCGTGCCTGGCGTTGACTTCGGAGGCGTAGACTCGGCCCAGGTATTGCGAGCGGACGCCGGCAACCTTCCTGAAGCCCTGAAAGCAGAATCCCCGGAGCTGTCAGCTGGGGAAACAGTATGGGATCGTTCCTTACTTAAAGGGGCAGGGGACTCAAAAAGTGGGCTAAGTAATAACCATGGTTCTCACCCACTTACCATGGCTGTATGTCTTCTAAGCGGGAAAAAGCCATGGTTGTTACCCGCCTACCAAATACCCTGCCCCTTTATGCAGTGACAGGGGAAATAGCGCCTATTTTTACCTGGATGTTCGGGCCAAGTTAGGAGTTAAGTTGTTAGGAAGCACTCGGTAGTAAGGGTGTATATTCAAAGGGAAACAAAAATGAAACCAACGAGATCTTGGGTCGCCTAAAGAAAGGCACATCAGTATATGGTGGGGCTTGATTTTACGCTTTGCCAACCCTCCTATAGATTCCCGCCACAAGAAAACAAAAGAACGGCTACCAGGATCTTCAAGCCTCAAAGTTTGACAAGTAAGTCAAGTGAAACCATCGAAAGCCTAAATTGTTCTGGGTGCCAATAGCAAGCCTGGAGCAATTATAAATTATATTCCTGTTGTCTTCTCAAAACAAATCCCCTAACTGGTAGTTTGAGGGCCCCCCCCCCCCGCCCCCCGGAGAGAACAAAATCGGAAAATAGTCACCTTAAGTGACCCAATCTTTAGCACCCAGCCTTGAACGCGGATCTGGCCTATTTGCCCACGAAGGCGGAGAGCAGAAGATGCGAAAACTCAGCGATGGTCAGATAGTCTCCGCAGTAAATCCTTGCTTGCGACCAGCGGCAAAACCCATTTGGCTGTGGGACAAAAATGGGTACCCAAAATGGCTTGCACTGGTAAATGGAACCCATGACTAAAACAGGGCGTTGTGTCTTCTTCTTTTTTTCTGTGTTTTTCTTTTCTTTTTTTCTGGGGGTTCATTTTGACCCCTACCCATTTCGCTGATTTCACAGGGTTCCGGAACGGCAAGAACACAAGGCCGAGAGCGGCACGTTGTGCCAATGAGGCAAGAACCGGATTTATCATGCCGTGGGAAAGCTGAAACAAAGCCAATCATATGTTTAAGGGTTGATTCCTTTTCCATTCTTTCCAACCATCGTTGTTTCGACAGCCGGACGTTTCCCCAGGTTTCTGGAGGTTTTCTAGAAAGAAGTTTTTCCTGCAAAAAAAAGGGAAGGTAGCACTAGAATATGAAACGGGGCTGGACTGGGACTCATGGGGGAGAGAAAACAGCATGAGGGAACAAAAAGGAATTGTGGCAGCATTCTGCTATGTCCATGTCATTTCTCACTCTTGATCAAGTGGAGCCAGAAAAAGTCCAGGAACTTTCTATTTAACCTCGAACGAATTAACGTGGAACGTGACAGGGACCCTCTCCCTTTAAAAGGAAACTGGTCTTCCAGGACTTTTCCTGTCAGGTTTCATGTTGCTTTTGATTGGTGAGAGAGTATCACTAAAATCGTTTTCCCAAATGACTAAAGACTCAGGGAGTGAGTGTTACCAAAGGCAGCTGGTCGCATTTCTCCGCGGGACTGGGACTGAAAGGCATGGCACCCATGGGAAAACCGAAAAGCTCAGATCCGGTCCATCCAATTGACTGAGAAGTATCAGGCCCAGAGCGTTGGGCGTGGAGTGGCGCACCTTGACAGCTCCTTGGACATCATGGGCGTTCCTCCGCGACGTAGGGCAACATCAGCCTGGTCGTGGGGAAATTTCTGGTGGGGCGGGGGAGGGGAGGCTAGGTCCTCCAGCAGAGAGGTTAGAATAAGGGTACCCGTTTTTTCTGTAGTCCACTTTAGTTGGGGAAACCTCCCCAAAAAAAGGGTAAAAGGGCACTACTGGGGGATGGCGTGGCCGGATTTTTTGGGCTTTTGGGCACATCCAGTGTCCAGAATCCCAGGTCCCTGCAAATGAGTGGAAGCTAACCTTTGAGCATGAGACAAGGCACTTAGGCAAAAGGCATTTAGGTGTGGTCTCATTTTGGGGAAGTTTCATGGGGGGGGCGGATTCTTGTTGGTTTCCCGCCAAATACAATTGGCATCAGAAGTGCGAGACCAAAAGCCATGCTAGAAACTACGCAAGTGGGCCGTCGCCATGATTCCTTTCACGGATCACTTCTCCTGGTTGTCTAATGCTCAGGGCTGGAAGCCATCCCAGGTAACCCCAAGTAAAAGGAGGCCGTTGGAAACTATGTCTAAACTCACAATTCAAGGGCATCCCAACAGCCAAGCCCAGTACAAAAAAATATTTTGACCACGCACTTGACATAGACTTTAACCCATTGGGAGGCTTCAATCACCAAAGATCCCGTATTTTTTAACCCCGCCTTCTTGATAGGGGATGTTCCCCTCCAAAAGTGATCTGAACACGCATATATATATATATATATGTATATGGACCCCTCCCCTGGTGCCTAGGTTTTGCTTGAGTTCAGTCATTTGTTCAGGTAATTTTGCACAAACTTGGGCACCAAGGAAGGGGATGTGCCACAATTCTACAATTAAGAATTCTGGACCCAAGATTGCTGGGAGACGTTCAATGTGACAATCTGGAATTCAAGATTCAAGACTTCAAAACAATCTTTTTCTGGAATCCTGGAATATTGAATATGGCGTCCCAAAAAAAACAAAAAAACAATCAACACAAAAAACAACAAGCACCTAAAATATATGGGATTCAAGATTCAATATTCAAGATTTCCAGAAAATGTTTATTTTGAATCTTGAATCTTACATTTTAAACAAAATAAAACATCTGGGATTCCAGATTCAAGATGTCAAAATAATATTTGTCTGGGAATCTTGAATCTTGAATCTTGAATCCCAGAATGTTTTCTTTATTTTTTGATTCCTGGTTTGTCTCAATACTCTCGGTGTTCAATAAGATTGTCGGAAAAGCTTTCCGTGAAATATATCAATCTCGAATATTCAATCCAGCGGTAAAATACGTTCGATTTTTTAGAACAACTTGATCATTTCTTGGTTTGACCAGGATGGATGATTCTCAGGAAAGTTGTTGTTTGTGCAATCCTCGATATTGAATCCTCAATCCAGTCAGAAAGCACTTTCAAGTGTGACCCCAAATGTTGTTTGGGTTTGGCCAGGATTGACAATTCTCAGGATAGTGTTCAGTGTAATAGTGTAATGTTCAATCTTGTGTTTTTCCCATCCAGTGGTAAAATACTCTCAAGTGCTTAGCGATCTAGTGGAAACACTTTCAAGTTATATATTAGTTAAAGACAAACTTTCAAATGCTTTTGACCCCCTGCAGAAAAGTTGATCACTTTTTGGGGGGTTTAGTAGATAGCACCAACCCAATAGCAGTCAAGTGACACCACCTCCTCCCGCAGCGAGGCGTTCACCGCCGCCGGCGCCGCCAAGATCCGGCGGCAGATCTGCCGCGCCGCGGGCGGCATGCGGAGCCACAGCGCCAGCGGCAGCACCGGGCGCGGGGTGAAGTGGTCCGTCCGCGCGCGCCTGGCCCGGTGAAACCATACGCTCTAGGTGTCCTGTTTGCGGAAAAAATCGTGGAGCCTAGCAAACAAACGCATCAGATCTTTTTCGGAATCTTCTTTTGCGCGACCTCCGTTCTCAGGGTAATTGAGAAATTCACAAGGATGGACCAACTGATGTGCTGGCACAAGCCCAATCTGTCAGCATACTGTGGATGGTTGCGAAATCCGCTTCTCGCACCACCGTTCAGAAACCCTGGTTTCTGATGGTTCACCTTTAAATGCCAACAGGCTGTGGTTTCAACCATGGTTTCCCAAGTGGTGCAGGATTTCGTTCATCCACAGTAGGTGTCCTTTTTGGGAAAATAGATGGCCCTCATAGTTCCCCCACCCCCACGCCTCCCCAACCTCCCCGACCCCTCCCACCCACCCCCCGGCCCGCTCCTTGCCGCATCCGCGTACCACATCGACAGGAACTCGGCGGAGGGCAGAAATCTCGGCTCGCGGCCCAGATTTGGAGAGCCCCCGTGCCAGAGCCGCATGTCCCGCAAGATGACGTCCTGAGCTTCGAATGTTCTTGAGCTTGGGTCATGTTTTTAGGTGTTTAATTAGGTTTTCAAAGCTTTCTTCTGTTTTCTTCTTTTTTATGTTCTGAGGTTTTGGGTTTGTTTGGTCCTCTTCATGTCCAGTCGAGAGCTGCAAGATAAAGTGACTTAGAGCATACCCTTCTTCGTTTTAAAGGGAAGGGACGAAAAGGCAGGCCCCCCTGTTTTGACACACAGGCGATGGGCTCTACCATTAGGTGGAGGGGGCTGAGGGCTCAAGCGCCGGCCGGGATGGCTGCAATCCAAGTGTCCCCCGGGCTTAGGGGACAAAGGTGGACAAAGGACAAGTTCTGCTGCGCCACCAGAAAGTCCTCCTGGCACGGAGCAAGGAGCTGGGGGCTCCCACCAGTTAGAAAAAAACATATGGCGTAGTTGTTGGTTTTTTTTTAGAGGGGCCCCCTACATATTATGCAAATGTTCCTACAAATCAAAAGCCTTTTTTAAGGGATTGCCAAGTAAAGGACCTTTTTCTCTTGATGCCCCAAAAAAGCAAGGTGTGGTATTCCTGTTGGTTTCCTTTACAAAAAGGGGGAATACTAAAAGACACATTTCCACACGCCTGGAAGAAGCTGAAAATATGATTGGTCCTTTTAGTCTTTGTTTAAGACACACCCAAAGAGGGGTACCATGACGAAAAACAAGCCGCCCGTATGATGCGTT
The DNA here is from genome assembly GCA_963377175.1 of Effrenium voratum. Taxonomy (NCBI): domain Eukaryota; class Dinophyceae; order Suessiales; family Symbiodiniaceae; genus Effrenium; species Effrenium voratum. The sequence continues at coordinate 409,576 of CAUJNA010002646.1, read as the reverse complement.
CTGTGTGCGTGTGTGTTCCTCTTTGCAACCGGACCGCTCCCCAACTTCTGGAGTCCGTCTTGACTCAGGCCTTGAGGCGTGCCTTGAGGCGTTCTTTTTTCAAGCAGATCGAAGCGCTTTTCTTGAGACCACATGTCTTGGCACAACAACTCGGCAAATGTGTGTCATGTTTTTTGGGGGGGCCCAGAAAAAAGACGAGACATGGACCAAAAGGGGAGAGCTAAAGGAGTCGAAGGAAGGGCTGCTTTGGGTGAGCTCGCCCGTGTCCCCGGAGCCATGGCAATACGAAAGCCGCGCTCAATGCGCGCATCCATTGAAAAAGTAAATCAAATTCTGAAAATGACCCGACTGATTAGATCCAAAGGGTAAATCCCAAGAATGTTGAACACCCTCAAGATGCAAGCACTTTAAGGGACAAGAAACGACTCCGAATGCCCACCGTTGCAGCTATCCCTGGGATTCAAACCACCATTAAAACAATGGGGGCTCATACAACCAGCATTGTGTACCTAAGGATTGTCATCATCCAAATTGGGTCAACCTTTCTTTTATTGGGGGTTGAACCCTAGGGCTATGTTTCCCCTTACACTGGCTCTCGAAGCGAGCCAGTAAGGGCCCACACCCCAGGTCCCGGTACCACACCCCGAGTTGCTGTCGTTGAGTCCCCAGATTTCTACAGCTACCTTCCATGTCCATTCTGAACCCAGGGATCCGAATCTTTCCAGAAAACCTCCAGAAACTGTTAAACCCGGGGTTTGAAAAGGGATCCGGTTTTTGAAAGGAAGGATGATTGAAAAGAATGGAACAGGAATCAGCCCCTGGAAGATTCCATCAGTTGACGCTTCGAGGGAGCCCTTGCAGACGTGAAGCCCTCGGTCGAAGAGTCCTTTTGCAGGTGGGTGGCATAGCCCCAGTCCTTCGCCAGTCCTGCCAAACGTCCAACCCCCAAGTGGCTGACGTGCGCAGAGGCGGATAGGGACCCGGAAAGATGCAAGGTGAATCTTGTTTTGGGCTCCTGACTCAAAATGGGAACCCAAAAAGGGGGTCATTTCAGGTCGACTCGCTTTTGCTAGTGAGGTGGTAGCAAAAAAAGGCCATCCGTCTTGGAAGTTGACTCACTTGACCCGGCTTGGCCAGAAGAGCAACTCGAGCCATGAGTCCCTATGTCGTGGAAGGACGCTTACGGGTGAGCTAGCGCTTTGCTTACGCGACCCATGCTTTGGCTTGTGCGGCAGTCAGCGAGCATGGCAAGCTTACGCGTTGCTTGCGCGTCGGCGCTATCAGCGTTTCCCCTCAAGAATTACTTATGCGGGCTCTTTTTCTATGCAGCCGCCACTCTGAGAAAGTTGATGTTCTTTTCGGGGTCTTCGCTTTGCGTTCTTGCACTTGGGATTGGCAAACAACTTTCCCTGACTTCGTGTTGCCACCACCGCAAATCAAGGAACAGCTTCTGTGGTATCATAACTCACGCGGGCAAGTGGGCAGCTTTCGCAAACCTCACGTGCCTGCTTGCGCCTGTTTGCGCGCCCTGGACCCTTACCCTTGCTGAACCTGCTGTGCGATAAGCCTTGTCTTGCATTTGCCTTTTCGCCCCCTGGAAAAATATATTATATCCTGTAGTGAAATCGATTCCCTTTAAAACCATGGGCACAAGAACAAAAGCATTCCTTTCAGCAAATGAGACCACACATGGGATTGTCTCAAAATGACGCGGCCCCCCAAATTAGTGATTTTCTTCTTAAGCTTCCATTTGCTTAAGCCCCCTGGAAAAAAATAACATTATTTTCCAGTAGTGATAGATTCCTTGAAAACCAACAAGGGAAAATATAAAATATTCTTAAGCAAATGGAAGTAAGCAAATGGAAGCCTGCTGGTTTGGGGAAATTGCCTGCGGCTAAGCCCCCGGAATCCGGCAACTTGTTTGCAAGCTGTCACGAAGCAGAGCTTACGCATACAAAAGAGCTTATACCGTGCAGGGTTTTGCTTACGGCTGTGGCCTTCCCACGGGAAATGCAGAGAGCTGCTCAGAAGTCCAACCTTTTTGCTCACCATTTAGATGGTGTCTTCCCAAGAATGTTGAAGTCCAGCAACTCTCTCCAGGAGTGACTACAAAAGAGAAGAACAGCTCCCCAAAAAGGACAAAGGAGAGGAAACCACCCCAGAACTTCGGCGGCGTTGCCTCCAAACAAAAACACCCTGGCCCCCTAGCTTCTAGAACCACTCCTTGCCAAGCTTTACAAAGGCTCTACAAGAGGGAGGGACCGGGGGATGAGAAAGATGCTCGAATGTGGAAGCTTCAAAAAAGCCACAGGAGTTGCCTCAATAAACAACAAAATACAAAGTCCATCCTAACTCCATCCTAACTCCATCCGTAAAGGCAGCTCACCCTAGATGTGGGCCCAGGCGATGCTTGAAACCAAACAATTGGAATTTAAATTGTTGAACGTTCAACCCGAAACCCAGGATATAGATATGTTAGATGCGTTCGTGTTAAACATGTTAACAGGAATAAAGGGCAAAGTTACAGTGGAAACTTGGTCCCAAACGTTGACCCATATACTGATTTCGAGGAATCATTCCGCAGATTCGCCGAACAAAGACTGAACTGTTTATCTTCAATGATCCAAACCCAAAAAAGTGAAACTCAGGTCCGTTTCACGAAACCCATAATGGAGTAAGAAGAAAAGGACCCAGAACTCAGGGAGCAAGAAAAGTGGACAGTAACTCCTCACTTCCTGTGTAGATTGGTCAGAAAAGTCTAAACTGTTTGTTTACCACAGAAATGGCCACCAAACCTCGAGTGAGACAAGGGGAATTTTCCACTTCCCACTCCCCGTCGCCCCATTCGACTCCGCCACTCACTTCCTGAGTGGATTGGCCTAAAAAAGTAACCAAACTGTGCTTTGTTTTTACCACTAAGATGGCATACCCGGCCTGCCATAGGCATCCGCTGGGTGTACGGCACCAGCCTCAGCGGCCCATCGCGGCAGCCGATCTCCGAGACCACGAAGTTCGCCACGATGGCCGCCGGGGAGTCCTGGCGTTTGGGACGAGCGAAACGCCGCGAAGCGGCCCATGCTCCTTCGGCAGTCGCCGACCACTTTTGTCTTGGCCTCATAAACTGGCAAACCACAAAACAAGGGGTATCCGGGTACCCCTCAACAAGAGGCCACGACCAAATTATGCACACATTCAAGAGAAGGTGGGAGGTGAGAATTGGCACCCCAGGGGGTTACAAGCTTAGTTGGGCGGTATATACTTGGTTGCTGTTGACCCACCTGCAAAAAGTTTAACTTTTTGGGGGTTTAGTAGAAAACACCATTATTTTCCAAAAAGTTAAAGTCTAAAGATCCAACCCAATAGCAGTCGAGTATACGCATGCGTACCTCTGAGAACCATACCGGGACGTGCCCTTGATTGGTGGCTTCAAATTCGTCACCTTTTGTTCGCCCAAAGGGGTTGGGGTGACGCTAGGGAAATGATTCGGCCCTGACTTCCGGAATCAGGGCTCCCGGAGGTGAAGGGCAAAGATCAGTCCAGGAAATTCACGGCGACGGCGAAATATCAAAGCGACAGGTGCAGTGTCCTGAACATACATCTCCTCCAGCTGCAGATCCACATGTAAGCCTTAGCAAAACAAGGACACCATTAGCCATGTTTCTTCCCTGGCCTGAAACATAAGACTCTTGGAGCCCCCATGTTGGGTTTCAAAAACCCAACATGCAGGGGAGTAAATCCCTAGCTCCATCCAAGAAATAAACTAAAAAAGAAAAGAAACACAAAACAACAACCACCAAAAACGTTTAATCTGATTAAGGAATACTGGGAACCTCTCCTAACGGGCCGAATCTATCGATTCGATCTCTCACGCCGGACCGATGATCCGAGGGCTGCACGCTGGTGTGAGTCCGTGTCGCCCAGCACAAAGTCCCCGCCCCCGCCCACGGCCATGAACTCTGCGCCGAACGCCTCCTGCGATGCGCGGATTTTGAGAACCAAAACCCAGGGACAAACCGGGCCCCTACTGTATGAATAAATTGCTTTCAGGAATTAAAAATACATAATTTTTTGTCTCAAAATGGCGTGGCCCCCCAAAATTATTGTCTTAAGCTTCCATTTGCTTCTTCGCCCCTGGAAGAAATGAGACATATTTCCAGTAGTGAAATCGATTCCCTTTAAAACCAACAAGGGAAAATGTAACATATTCTGAAGCAAATGGAAGCCACTAAACCCAGTGACACCCCCCCAACCATGGGTTTTCTGTATGAATAAACTGGTTGGTTTTGTGACCCGGTTCCTTTAAGATGCCGGGGTGCCAGAGCTCCCTGCGCAAATTTCCGGTAGTTTGCAGGAGGGTAACCTTTGATTTCTGGGTCCCTTTAATTGCTCTTTTTAGGGCACCCCAAATGGCCAAATGGTTGTTTGTGGTTTTCATTTTGCTTGCCTGAAACAACCCGCGAAAAAAAAGGGGCCCCCTCCCCCAGGCGATTCCATGGAAGCTGCCAGAACCTCTTTGGAAGACTTGCTTCCATTTGCAGTGGCTTTTGAAGGTGGGAAAACCACTATTTTGGTAGGTTCCCTGGAAAAAAATAAAGGACACGCATAGCTAAACGGTTCAGAAAGGGGCCGCGGCCGACTTGAGTCAAGCGCGTCGACTCGAAGTCGTCGAAGCGAAGGCGTCTCCTGGAGGACTGGCAACAGCCAGGGTTGGCTCAGGAGCTGGGCCCAGGCCGCGTGGTGCACCATGTGGTGGGAGCTGGAGGCCCCGCCCCAGGAGTACCTGGCGACTTAAAAATGCAAAGGGACCCATTTTTGGTGGGTGGGTCAGTGGGTTGTATTGGGTTGAGTTGAGTAGGGTTGGGTTGGGTTGGGGTGGGTGGGTCGACACTAAAAAGTCAATCCATTTTGAGGAAGCCCAACTTGCACTTCAATTCACTTTCCCAGTTCACCGTCTTGGGTGGGTGGGGCTGGGTGAGGCTGGGTGCGGGTGGGTGGGGAAAAATCCACCACAAGGCTCCAGGAACTGCAGCGGAGATTAAAAGAGTACCAAAAAAGTAGTCAAGAAGAAGCCACAAGGGGGGAAGAACAGGGGACATCCACCAAAAAAAATCTAAGACAAATCCAAACCGGTTTCTAGAACAAAGAGAGCTATCTAACTGTGGCACGGAGGTCCTGTGGGAAATCATGTTTGCAGGCTTCCCAGAAGGAATTTCAGGGGAAATGCCCCCCTTTTTTATGGTTGGTTATTGAAAAGAACGATGGTGGAAAATAAGCACACATGGAATCACCCCCTAGAATCAATCGCTGGTTGCCTACTTCAAGGGTCGCTATCCAAGTCCCTCCCTTTAAAACAAGCACCAAACGGGTACCCCCACAGGGCTAGGTCCTCCAGTAGAGAGGTTAGAATAAGGGTACGTTTTTTTGTAGTCTATTTTAGTAGGGGAACCCTCCCAACCAAAAAAGGGGTGAGAAAGTTGGCACGCTGGGATACAGGGTTTTGACCCACAGCCATATCCTACAAGGGGTGGACCCACAGCAACAAGTGGACGCACAAATCGCATCTCCTCGCCGGCCTCCGTGGGCCCCGGTTGCCCAGGTGCTGGGGGTCTTTCGCCAGCAAGGAAGCCGAGGCGGCCTCGAAGCAGAGCGATTCATTCAGACCAATGGGTAGCAGCCAACCGATTCACTCAAAAACATGAATCGTCTGCATAGGGGAACCCAAAAAACCCAAAACAAAAAAAACACATGGTGAGAAAGGGCACCAATTGCTGGGGGACCTAGCCTTTTAAAACCCACAGGGGAAAATGGAAAGGACTCCTTCCATTTGCGGTTTCGCCCCCTGGAAAGAATGAGCAAACATGTCCGGTAGTGATAGATTCCCTTTAAAAACCAACAGGGCTTTTATAGAAATGATATTCCTAAACAAATGGAAGCCAACGAATCGCCATTCAAAGGGTTGGGTTGCAGGAACAAATCTACAGGAAAACAGCTGATTTAGGCTCACTTCTTGAGTGAACGGCGCACAACAAGTAACACATCTACAGCGAAAAAGCGGATTTAGGCCCACTTCTTCAGTGAATGGGTCCCCAAAAAAGTCCAGGAACTTGCTGTTTACCAAAATGGCCTGCCCAAACGAGTTTTTGAACTGCAGGAACTCAGGAAGTGAGTCGGGTGTTTGGGGACCATTTCCTGTGGATTTTCCTGTCATCATTTGGAGCCGTCTTCCAGGTCCAAATTGGCAGAAATTGGCCTGGCCCTAAAAGTCCAATCGGGGCTTGGAATGCAGAACCCCGGGCCCGGTCAAGCTTCCCACACAACCAAGTGCATCAAAGGGGGGTCAAAAGAACATAGTTTGAGGTCCCCAATTTCTTTTCTTTTTTTAACCTTAGGGAAACGGCATGTTACACTTCCATTTGCTTTTTCGCCCGCCCCCTGGAAAAATATGAGAACATATGATTCCCTCTAAAATCCCACAGGGGTTTTATAAACAAAAATATTCATTTCAGCAAATGGAAGAAACTCGGCTTTCCAGTAAGTGAAATCGACTCCCTTTAAAACCCACAGGTGAAGATGGACAAACAATTGGTAGACCTGGAAGAAGATCTAGATAAACAGATCGTATCAACTCAAGATGCAGTAAAACAAATGTCTAAAAAGTTGTGGATGGATTTTATGAATCAAACACTTATCACTCGGATAGACTAACAGATATGGGTATGTCTCAAAATTAAAGAGCTGGGGTTTCGCGGGTTCTAGTTTTTGGGTCCATTTACCAAGGTGCCCTTTTAGTACTACTTTTTAGAGCCACAGCCATATATACCCAAAACGTCCGGCAGTCCCCAAGCACCAAGCGCCCCTCATCCCCTCCGCACTCCACCGCACCTCGGCGGCCCGCCGCAGCAGCTGCCGCTGCAGCGGCGGCAGGGCGCCCCGCAGCACCGCCCAGCCCTCCCTCCGCAGCTGCGCCGCCGCGTCCGCCGCCGCCTCCGAGGCCTCGGAAGCCGCGGCGAGTGCAGCTAAAATGCTGGTCGAAGCAGGTCATGGAAACAGAAAGGACCTTGAAAAAAGGGAAACAACACCGGCTGGTGCTTGGTACCAAGCTCAAGTTTCCAGATTTGCTTGTTGGTGTGTGGCAAGATGGCCATCCATTTCCTGCAAAACAGTTGCAACAAAGTTATACTCAAAAGTTTAGATTGCCTGTCTCACTCACGGTTCCATCTTCGAACCTCCTTGGAACAGATGAACACGATTTCTTGGCGTCCCATTTTCTGAGACGCAGTAAGCAAATGATGAAGTGAAGCTAATCCAAAAAGTGTTTAATCAAAAGTGAGTTACTGCACGTGTGATCGATTCCTGAAAGCCGGCCAGCTAGCCAGATCAAAACGAGTCGCAATCAAATCATGGTACTAATCGACCTAAGAGTATGCAAATAAAGAATGAAGCGGGCGGCCGCACCTATTTCTAGTTGGGACTGTATCCTGCTACCCCACCTTTGACTCAAATGTCGATAGCTCACATGGAATCCAACAGAAGGGAGTAATCAAGCTTGCGCCTATAGTTTTGTCCATTCAAAACACACCATGATTACCCTCTAAATGCCTAGTGCAAAGATCACTCAAAAGAGGTTTCGAGGAACCCTCAACATGTTACTCTTAGAGACCCAGTGAATCAGTTCATTTCTGAGCTGTCTCCGGCTGTGGATTCGCTGCCATTGCTTGAATCCAGTCGCCTCGCGAATCTTAAAATGCCACAATTGTCAAAGAGTTCCGGTGCATGGGGAACCAGGAACCCCATAATGTCAAAATGGGGGTCTGGGCCTTCCACTGGGGTCCTTACATTACACACCTGAACATTGCCAAAAGTGAATGGTGGTTTCCAACTTGATTTTGGTCTTGAAAAAGCCATGTTTCAGGTTTCCAACTTGACTTTGGTCTTGAGAAAGCCATCCATGTTTCAAATGGTCGCAAAGCAAAACGGCCATTTCTTTTAAGGAGCCCTGGTCCATCGGCGACGGATCCCCCTGCCTTCGTCTCCAGCGTCTCCCTCCGCACCTCCGCCGCCCAGGACAGCGCCGCCGGCGCGCAGAACCGTCCGCCCGCCACCGCCGCCTCGGGGCAGCGGCAAGTCGTGGGGACCGAGTCTGCCGGTTCTGCGCAGAACTTCCAATCGCTTTTTCGCCCCCTGGAAAAAAAACGAAAAAGAGACAGTAGTGATAGATTCCCTCTAAAACCAAGAGGGGTTTTATTTGAACAAAAATCAATTTGCTTCTTCGGCCCCTGGAAAAGACCGCCTAACCGCCAATTAGAGGAAAGGTGACTTCGATTTGATTAAGACCCCCTGGAAAAAAACGAAATATTTGCAGTAGTGATATATTATCTTTGCTTCTTCGCCCTGGAACAAATAAAGATAGTTCCAGTAGTGGCATATTCCCTTTCAAACCAACAGGGGGTTTATTAAAACAAAAAATGTTATTAAGCAAACGGAAGCAGACCAAACCTCCATTTGCTTAAGCCCCCTTGAAAGAAAACAAACAATCCAGTTGTGATGAATCCCCTTTATCACCAACGAGGGAAACTCACACATATTTTGTTCAGCAAATGGAAGCTAACCAAAACCCCCGTTCAAAAGCCCAAACGCCAACAAACAACCAGGAGGCCCACAAGCACGTCTTTGGACCGGCAACTCTTTGGCCTCCTCCGACTCCGCCGATATCTCTGGCAACTCCTCCTCGGAGAGGAGGCAGGGCCCAGCAAGCTCCAGATCATCGGAAGCGGGGATGTGGAAGACCCAGACTCTGCAGGACGGCTCTGCCTGCTTCGTTGGCGCTTGACCCCTCCGCAAAAAGTTGACCCTTCCTCCAACTCACATGGCACTTGTGGGGAGGTACCTGGAAGATGTCCTTTTGAAGGGATTAGTTGGAGGGAGGCCAACTGTTTGTGGGTCAAATGGAAGATCTGACCTGTTTCAACCCAAAAGTCAAAAGTCAAGGATCCAACCAACTAGCCATTAAGCCTGTCGGACTCCCATGTTAATGCTACTTTTCGGGGTTGGAGGTTTCGTTTTGAGGTGTTCATTGCATCTGGGGGGTGGCTTCCCTTGACCATTAGTTGCGTAGATGTCACTTATATGGCTTAACCCTCCACAAGGTGAATGAATGACTTCCCCTCAAACTTGCCCTACAAGGGGAACCCAACAGCTTGACCCATCCGGGCGTCTTGCTTAAGGACCCCCCCCCCGGGAGAAAAAAACAAGAAGTGTGGTTTCCCTTTTGGTCTCTCTTTACCACCAAACCAGGGGTACCCCTCAAAAACGAGGGACCCCTATGTAGGGGGGAGGGGGGACCCCCCACATATACCCTCAAAATAACACGCCCATACCAGGACCCTTGATGCAACCGCATCGGATCGCGAACTCCGCTCCTGGCAGAGGTAGCGGCAGGCCACGCCGCTGTGGGCCCAGTGCCTCGGCATGGGACTCGATCGAGGCTCGAGGCTCCAGGGGGACTCGGAGCCCCAAAGCTCAGCTTATCCAGTACTACAAGCAGGGACCCGTTCAATCACCAAAACTCCTCACTTCCAATCGAGTGGACTGGCCAAAAAACAAGTCTGAAAACTTCAGGATTTCAGGAAGTGAGAACCAACAAGCCACCAAAATGCTAGACTAAAAAATGAGAGTGTATCTTTTTCACGGCTGGAACCCCCGAAATGGTGGTTGGTTCCTTTTAGCTGCCCCTTGCCCCTTAAAGCCACAAACAAGGGACACCCTCAAACAACGCAAGCCCGAGTATGGCTTATCCTCAGCCACCAGAATGAGAGTCTCAGAATGCTAAGAGCCGTTTAATTGCTTGCATTTGCTTAAGCCCTCTGAAAAATATATATAACTATTTCCAGTAGTGATAGATTCCCTTTAAAACCAACAAGGGCAAGCATAAACTATTATTAAGCAAATGGAAGCTTGTGTTGTATTTTCTTGCTCTGCCAGGAGTGCCTTTGACAGCTTCAAAGTGTTGGAGTAAGTCAAGTTTATGGGTGCTAGTTCGGGGGTCTGGATAAAGAAACAGTCCCTTTGAGTCGCGCTTTGGGTGAATTCACAATTCCGGGCTACTTCGCACTGTGGCGAATTTACTTCTGCCGATCCAACTGCCAGCCTTGTTCAACCAAACGGCCTGGAGTTCAGAAGGGTCTGGACAAAGGAGAAAATTGCAGGTCTCGGGAGGAAAACAAGAACGCTGGACAATTGCTCCTGCCCTAAATCCTCCAACCAAACTGAGACAAGGGGGAAGTCCGCGAACTCAGGACGTGAGTCTAATTCTGACCGTTTCAGGAATCGATCCGTCCACGTCGAGCGTCTGCTTCGCCTTTGCAACTTGGGGCTCAGTCAAAGACCGGCCCCAAAGGAAGCAAGGAGACTCCACGCAGCAGTAGCCTCGGAACGCACGCGGCGAGTTGCTCGATTCGGGGTGCGGGTGTGTCTCAAAATTGGGGACCCCATTTCTGGGTGGGTTTTACAAGGAAGCTAGAGGAAACCGGCCATTTTGGGGTTGCCTATTTTGAGACGCGCTGTGTTCTCCCTGGCACCAGAAACTGGAACAGCTCAGGGCTGCCGAACCGCCCAGCGTGAACTCGTTTCAGGGGAGCCGGATCACTGGAGGGAACGCCCTGCCGGAGTTCATTAATCCCAAATCGAACGAACGAATCCAGGTCTCTGAGCACTGAGTGCGCGACCTTTAGGGAGTTTGGGGGTGGCCATCCCAAATCCTGAAATAAGGGATCCCCCAAGTAAAGGACTTACATCATGCTAGACTTGTTTTATCGGTGGAACCACCTATCCAAGGATCATAAGTCAGCAACGGCTGGACAATCACAGGATCCAACTCCTTCCCCTCACCCACTCAAAAATCAGGTTTCCTCCAAAAACAGCCCTAACTTAGGTCTAGATCCTCCAGTCCACCTTTTTTTCTGTAGTCTATTTTAGTGGAACCCTCCCAACCAAAAAAAGTTGGGAGAGAAAGGGCGCCTAGCTGGGGACCTAACTTCGGGCCTTTGGAGACCTAACTTCGGGCCTTTGCAGGAAATCAACCGGGGAACCGCGGTTTAGGGTACCCGAAGACAAGCCCAGCAGCTGTGGGTGAAGACATTGCTCCAGCAGTCCTTCCTCACGGGTGAGGCTTTTGGGAAGCCTGAACCCAACAGGCCCCTGCACCCTCTGGTGCTCGATTCGCCGGGTTAGCAAGTGGTTAGTTAGTAAGTCTTGGTTGACGTTGGGTTTGGGGAGCAACAATTCAAATTTGAGCAGTTAAGTGGTTGGATTTCAACCACTAAGCCACCATGAGCAAAAATGCAAAATGTCTCCCAACGACAACCTTGAAGTTGCTACTAGGTCCCCCAGTAGTGCCCTTTCACCAACTTTAAGACTACAGAAATTACACCAGCGTAGACCCCAGAGAGCACATCACGGCTACGAACCATTATGCAGCATCATAATGGTTCCCGAGGCATCATGATGATGTTGACAGCATCATGCTGATGTTGAAAGCATCATGATGATACCACAGCCGCGCTAAATAGACACGAAGACAGCGTCCTAATGAGTTCAGCAGCAAAAATGATGATGTTGACAGCATCATGCTGATGCACCAGCAACGAACGATTCCGCGCCACATATCTAGCAGAAAAAAGGCAGAGACGACGTCCTGATGAGTTCGACAGCATCATGATGATGCGGACAGCATCACGATCATGCGGACAGCACCACCATGATGCGGACAGCATCATGGTGATGCGAACAGCATCATGGTAATGGTAAAATTGAAAAGGCAGCATCATGATGATACCACAGCCACGAATCTTCTCGCGACAGCGTAATGAAATTCAGCATCATCCTGATGTTGGCAGCAATCATGGCGCCACCACACCCACGAACCATAACGCAGCATCGCAGCATCGCAGTGACAGCAGCATCATGACGCGGGTGACAACATCATGATGACACACCAGCCACGAACCACGCACCATGACAAACGACTGTTAGACTACTAGAGCAGCAAGAACGTCCGAACCGGTTCAACGGCATCATGAAACAGCACCCGCCCTAGCACCCTGCCGTCCATATGCGCCCACACCGTCACCAACACCTCAAGACAGCAGCCCCAACAGCACCCCAACGCAGCACCCGCACCAGCATTGGACAGGTCCCCGAGCACCGAGCACCTTGCCGTCACGTACTGTCACCAGCCCGAACAGCACCTCAAAACTGTACCTGCGCCAGCACCCCAAAGTGCATGCCCCCTAGCTCCAACCGTCGATCTTGCAAAACAATCCCACTTCTTCATTAGAAGTTAGAACCCCGGCAACCCAACGCAGCAGTTGCACCACCACCCCAAACTGCGTCAAGCTCGCAAAACAGCACCAGCACCCCGAACTACATCTGGCACCCGGCCGTCAATCTCGCAAAACAGCACCTCCACCAACACCCGAAACCGCATGCCCCCTAGCACCCGGCCATCACTCTCGCAAAACAGGCAAACACTCTCGCAAAACAGCACCTCCACCAACACCCCAAACTGAATGCCTTTAGCGCCGGCCAACTCTCGCAAAACAGCACCTCCACTAGCACCCCAAACTGCATGCCCCCTAGCACCCGGCCATCACTCTCGCAAAGCAACACCTCCACCAGCACCCACTGCATGCCCCGTAGCGCTCGGCCATCAATCTCGCAAAGCACCTTCACCAGCACGTCACACCTGGCACCCGGCCGTCAATCAGCACCTCCACCATCACTGTCGCAGAACAGCACCTCCACTAGCACCCCAAACTGCATGCCCCCTAGCACCCGGCCATGCAAAACAGCACCTCCACCAACACCCCAAACTGCCTGCCCCCTAGCACCCGGCCATCACTCTCGCAAAACAGCACCTCCACCAACACCCCAAACTGCATGCCCCCTAGCACCCGGCCATCACTCTCGCAAAACAGCACCTCCACCAACACCCCAAACTGCATGCCCCCTAGCGCCCGGCCGTCAAGCTCGCAAAACAGCACCTCCACCAGCACCCCAAACTGCATGCCCCCTAGCACCCTGCCATCACTCTCGCAAAACAGCACCTCCGCCAGCACCGCAAACTGCATGCCACCCGGCCGTCAATCTTGCAAAACAGCACCTCCACCAACACCCCAAACTGCATGCCCCCTAGCACCCGACCATCACTCTCGCAAAACAGCACCTCCACTACTAGCACCCCAAGCTGCATGCCCCCTGGCACCCGGCCGTCAAGCTCGCAAAGCAGCACCTCCACCAGCACCCCAAACTGCATGCCCCCTAGCACCCGGCCCTCAATCTCGCAAATCACTTTTCCTTCTTTATTAGAAGTTAGAACCCCTATAGCTTTCAGCTATCTGGGGAAAAAAAGGGTACCCTTATTCTATCCTCTCTACTGGAGGACCTAGGCTATGGATCTATTTTCAACCACAAAGGTAAAATCTATGCAGAACCGATTTTGGGGACAGCGACGCACTTTCTGAACTGTCAGTGGACTGCTGGCAGGAAACCCATCCCAAATGAACTTGCTTTGATGACTTTCAAAGGGGAACACCGAGCCATGGTTGTTTTGTAGGGGGAGCTAACGTATGCCCGTAACTTTTAGTCAAAACAGAACATGGCATAGAGGCATAACTGAAAAACATATTCATGTGTAGTGTGGCTCCTTTGCAGCGAGTTCCGGGTTACTTTGGCATACCAACTCCAGCAAACGGATTGGATGCGCTTTCTGTGGTTTCCCATGTTGTTTGGCTAGTTGTTCCTCTTTTAATACTCTTTTAGTACTCTTTTGCAATCCTACAAGGGTGGATCCACAAAAACCGCATCCAAACCGTTTCCTAGACCAACAAGAATCCGACGCCAATAAGCCATGCCTGAATTACCCCCTTTCAAATTAGGTTCGCCCCAGTGGTCACAAAACTGGCTTCCTGAGTGGATTGGCCAAAAACGTCTGAACTGTTTATTTACCCCCCCCCCAAAAAAAAAGAAGAAACAAACACCAAAAAGAAAGAAAGAAAAAAAACATGATCAAAGTGCAAAACAGAGCGCACTTTCGAGTGAGACCAGGTGGGTAAGCAAAGTCTGACAATTGGTCACCCTCTGCCGGGCATCCTGCATGGGTCCTCTTGGCATCCAACGTGTTGCGCCGCTGACGCCAGACATCGCAGATCCACCGCAGCTGGCAGCGGTAGGATGGCCATGGCCCCAAGCAAGGCCGCCATGGCGCGCAAGATGCTTGAGTTCCACGGAGTTCTACTAGGTCCCCCAAAAACCTTCCATTTGCTTCTTTGTCGGAACTGAAAAAAGCCTAGAGGGAAAAACAAACGCAGTTTTCCAGTGGTGAAATCGATTCCCTTTGACTTGGTTGCTGTTGACCCCCCCTGCAAAAGGTGTTTAACTTCTTGGGGGTTTAGTGGAAAACACCTTTAGTTCAGCCAAAAAGTTAAAGTCTAAAGATCCAACCCAGTAGCAGTCAAGCCACGGAGTTCTACTAGGTCCTCCAGTAGAGGGGTTAGAATAAGGGTAACTTTTTGCAGTAGTCTAGTTAGGGGAACCCTCCCCAAAAAAGGGGAGAGACGGGCACTACTGGGGGACCTAGTCTACTTGATCAAACGATGTTTACTATCGAAAAGAAGTCAACATACAAAATATTATCCACGGACCTTGTTGTTTGTAAACAGTGGATCTGCCTCGGTTGAAAGCCTTTCTTTGGTGTGGCATGTTCTATGTGTGTTTGACACCATACCATCTTGGACAATGAGTGCCCGAGTCACTCTTTTTGTATATAATTTCCGCTTTTTAACTTTCCTGCGGGGACCCCATTAGACCGCCCCTACGCTCAAAATGAGAAAAGGCGTGTGCAACATAACCCTCGCACCCCCACGTATTCGAAATAGTTTGGATGCTGAATCCACCTCTGGATTCGGCAAATTCTTGTACTTGCCTTGCACTAGGAAACGCACAGGAGCCATGAACTACCAGGCGCGGCAGTGGGCCAGCAAAATGAATTATCCCGAAGAGCGCAACCACGCGCCTGGAGCTTGATTGTGAGGGGAGCCTTCGAGGGGGTTGGTGTCTCTTTGCCTCCCTTTCAATCCATCCAAGCGGCTCCCAATTTTCTGGACCAAACTTTGACACCCTGCAAAAAGTTAAGCCTATTGCTTACCGACAGGAAACATGAAGGTCGGCATACCAGGAAACGGTTCTTAAGTTACAGAGCTACTGCAGGTGTTTTCTTCAACTCCTGGAATGTTGTAGCACAGCGCGTTTCTTCTTAGCAGCTCCCAACTAAAAATGCCAAGAACCCAAACAAGCAGAAACAACAAAGAAAATGAACCCCATATGGGTATGTGCTAAAACCATGCTAAACACGGCATTGATAGCAAAACGGCTGAACCCCCCGAGCCAGTAGAGCGGTTGTTTCCCAAATGTTATGGTTGCACATGGCGGTGGGTCAAAACCAATGGGATCCCATTTTGGGGTAGGTGCACCACCCATTTTAGTCTATTTGAGTGGGCATTGGGATGTTCACTGGGGGTACGATTTGGATTTTGACCCATGGCCACATGTGCGTTCCTTCCACTCCGAGCGCCAACCCCCAAGGCCCGGTGGCTTCTCACGTGGCTCTGCTGTACAAGTGGTCCCCAGTCAGGCATGTTCCCAGATCCCCTGCTGAAAGCTAGCTCTACTTGGTTGACTTTGGAAGGGGAGCAAAAAATCTCAAATTTTAGCAGTTAAGCGGTTGGAGTTCCCTCTAAACCACAATAAGCAAAAATGGAGAACATGTTTCCCAACAACAACCATGCAAAGCCAGGCAAAAAAAAAGGTGAACAAAGCGGCTGCACCCATGGCCCGGGTTTCCCCTGGTTGTACAATACTTGGGGAATACTTTGGGTAGCACTGTATGTATATTGTTCTATATATGTATGCTACCCTCCCATTTGCGCCCGGTTTTGCTTGCGACTCAAACGGCTGTGGCTCAAAAACATGTACCAAACTAGCAAATAAGTGCCTCACCAGAGGCTGAAACCCGCGTTTCAGCCTGGCTCTTTCATTGTGGTTGCCACACCCAAATTTGCGACAGCGGCCTGGCGAAAGCGGCGAAAGCGGCGAATGCGAAGGCGACAGCGGCGCGTGGCGCGGTTCGCGGCGCCGCTTTTCTCCGGCGCTTTCGCCCAGCGAGGAGGCCAGGAAGGTCTCGGCGATGGAGGTGGCTGCGGAGGTCATGAGGAGACCTCGCGTGGAGCAAACCCTCGGGAGGGAGGGGGGGGAGGGGAGGGGGAGGGGGCAACTGGGGTAAGGATTGCAACTGGGGTAAGTACAAATCACCTTGACGGAAACCCCTGGCAGCTGGGCGAAAAGTAAGAAACTGTGAGTGGGCGAAATAGAAACCCAAGCCCTAAACCAATTAAAAACCTCCCTCCGTTTGCTTCTTCGCCCCCTGGAAAAAATGTCCAGTCGGGCTAAGTCAGCTACCCTAGTGGTCAAGGGAAGCCAGCCCAAGCAGTACTTCCATTTGCTTTTTCGCCCCCTGGGAAAAAATATATGTCCAGTAGTGAAATCGATTCCCTTTAAAACCAACAGGGGGAAAACAACAATAATAATACAAGCACACATCTTAACCAAATGGAAGCCTGGGGCTTGGGGGATGCAGCTCAGCCGCTTAAAGGGATGCCTTGATCTTCATGGTTGCTCGGTCGAGAAAAAAACAGAAGTGGACTGCATGAAAAAGACAGCTCGGCCACTTAAAGGAATGCGGCATGCCCGGATCCTCATTGGCTCAAGGTTGGTCGTTGGGTTGGTTGGCAGGCTGGCTGGTGCGTGGTCACCACTTGGGGCATATGCCCCGATACCTCCCACCTTCAGAAGTAAGGGAACCAAATATGAGCTCGTTTTACAGCGAGCTGACTCAAGGAACTATAACAATTGTGGTTGCTGTTTAGCACCCAGTTTGCTGAACGCACGTGCTTCAGGATGTGCATTCGGGCTTTGGAACAGTGACAAAACATGTGAAGAGTTACTGGGAGAAGCCAGGAGGGGAAACCAAAAACAGAAACAGACGGCGCGAAATAATTCTCCCCATAACTATCCAGTGTTCATGGCTCAATTTTGTTGAAGTGCCCCCACACCCCATTCTATTTATTTGGTAGACCAATATTTTTTGTGACCCTCAATGGGTTCTAGCAAGTGGGTAGCAGTAGGAGATCGAAACATGATGGTGCTTTGGTGCAAGTTGTAGCCCCTTTTTAATCCCCCCCCTCCAGCCATTCTCCCGTACCTTAAGGGACCTCTCGGCGCATATGCTTCATGCTGGTTACCATTCCCTTTTGTTTGCTTCCAGGGTCCTTACCCTCACCTATCGCACTAGCAAGTCTTCGGGTTCCCTGACTGACTCTCCATGTTTCACCTTGCTGATTAACACACCTCCACCGAATATCTGCAAATCCTCCCAACACACACCTAGGTTCTCCAGTAGAGAGGTTAGATTAAGGGTCCCCTTTTTTTTCTGTTGTGTATTTTAGGGGAACCCTCCAAACCAAAAAAGGTGAGAAAGGGCACCAAGCTGGGGGACCTAGACACAGCCCGAAACGCGCCCAACCCGCTTTTCGCGCAGGTCCGAGGCGCTGTCGGTGTAGGAGCCCATGGCGTGGGCGAACCTTGGCTGGACTTAGGACCCCAGCCAAAAAAAGAAGAAGCCTGTTTTTTGCCTGAGTACAAAACTAGGCTGGAATTAGGACCCCAGCAAAAAATAATCTTTTTTGCCCGGTGAGTGGAAAACAAAGCGCCCCCCCCCCCCAAAAAAAAAGCAACAAGGGGAGCTAATTCTGGGGAAGAAAGCAAAACAGATCCCAAAAAAGCGGAGACAACATATGGCAAAAAAAAACGGGTATCCTTACACCCGAACAAATTCTGGGGCGGGAACATGGTGCTGGCCGCCGAGCAGATCTGCGGCTCCACCGGGTTCTCCGGCACCGCGCCGTGCAGCTCCGGGCACCTGGGGCTGAGAGGATTCGGCCCCCACCGCCCCAACCAAAAAAAAGAAAAAACACGAAAAAACACACACGGGGGTTTAAGCCGGTGTCCTAATCTGCCCCCCCCCCCCCCCAAAAAAAAAAAAGAGAGAAAAGAAAAACACATACACCAAAAGAAGGGGGGGCTCTAATGCTTAACATATATATCTATATATGTGCGCATTATACGCACAATGAGGCCTATACTCAACTTCCCTGTGATCGGTGGTTTGGGGTCTTCCGGGGTGGTCTCCCACGCAAACCCTCTACAAGAACGGACCCATTCAAACCCAAATCCAAACCTTCCATTTGGTTAAGACCCCTGGATTTGTTTTTTTAAGAATAAGTGGCATACAACCTCCCCAAAACCTTGAAGTCCCATAATCAAAAGCAAAGCGGCGCTTCCAGCACCGCACGCACCAGCGCGCTGGTGAGCGCGTCCTCACTCTTGACCTCCACGGGGATGTTCAGGGGGGCACTTCCTCCGTTGGCCAGGAGAGACCGCAATCATAGGGACGACCGTTATGAGCAAATTCCCAAAGTCAACTACCACTACCCTAAGGGTCATGACCTCTCCAATGCACACCCTCGGACCTTTAAAAGAACCAGTTTTGAGGGCCCAAAAACAATCAAGACCCTCAGGGTACTAAAAAACATGGCCACTGGGGGCAGACTTGGAAGAAGGCAGTCTTCCAAACCCTCCTGTGAGCTTCCATGCACGGGGGCTCATTGGGCTCATTCTGCTCGACCCCCCAGCTTGCCTTTTGGCCCATGAACCAAATGGCTAAATGGCCATGGGTCAAAATCCCGTACCCCCAGTGACTTCCCCAATCCGCACTAACATAGACTAAAATGGGTGGTGCACCTGCCCCATTGGTGTTGACATGTGTTGACCCACGGCCAAATGGCTAAATGGAGGTCAACTTCGGAAAAACTGGGCATTAAAAAAGACAAAGGAACAACTAGCAAAACGAACAGTGCGGCTCGCTTCCCGAGCGGATGGGCCTAATAAAGCCAACTTTCCGAGTGCCGCTAACATGGCAACCAAACCCAAAAAGGTATTCAGTTGTTCAGACGGAACTCAGGAAGTGAGTCTGACCGAAACAGGACACCGGTACTGGCATGATATGTTTAGGGTAAACCCCTGTACACTTCGGCAGACCCCATCTAGTTCTAGCCTAAACAGATCATTTCAGTGGCACTCTCTGGAAGTGATACTGTGGATGGACGAAATCCATTTCGCACCACCTAAGAAACCCTGGCGTGATGAATCCCCTGTAAATACCAATGAACAAATGGTTTCAACCATGGGTTCCTAGTGGTGCGAAATGGATTTCGCAACCATCCACAGCAGGGCTGTGGGGAATGGAACCCACTTCTGTGATACAACAGAAAGGTCTTCCCAAAGACCATTCTGTTCATAGAAAGGGGGATTTTCCTTGTATCAGAGAAGTGGTTGGAGAAACCCCGAGCGATCAACCACAACCCCGATCCACAGCATCGTGTGCTTACAGATCTCATCCCTCCGGAACGGCGCCCTGCCACCAGCCGGAAGAACCCGCTGGACCAAAACTCGCAACTTTGCGAGCTAAGGACCCAGGCGTTTTCCCGGCGATTTTTTGGGGGGCCGTGAAAAATGGAGGTCCGACAAAAACAGAAAACACGTTTCGAAGAAGCACGGTGCGTTTTTTTCGCCCCTGGGCATGGGAAAGGATGTCGCAGTAGTAAAGCCGGGCAAGATGAAACACATCTATGTCCACCAGTTAGAGAGGCCAGAAGAAGGGTAGCATGTTTTCTGTAGTCTATTTTAGCGGAACCCTTTGCTGTAGGCGATTTTCGTAGTGCACTACTTGCCCCCCCGGCCCAATTTCGGACGCCGAGCTGCGCACCAACTCTTCCAGGCTCGTGGCGAACTGCGCAGACTCCGCCGCGGCGGTCCACTCCTCGGGGCGCCGGCGCCAAGTGAGTGGCGGCGCTGGTTATGTCGGGGCAACTCGCTTCTTGAGTGGACTGGCGAACAAAAATGCTCGAAACTTTACATGGCGAAATTGGACTGACTTCTTCAGTGGACTGACTTCTTCAGTGGACTGGCCAAAAAAAAAGGTCCAAGCCCTATTATTTGCCACTAAAATGCTCTTCCCAAAGAGTCTAAAGTCCAGGAACTCAGGAAGCGAGATACGCTTGTTATGTTGGTGTAAAAGGGGCCAACATGAAAATCATGTTGGAGGCCTCCTGATGTGGGTGGACGAAATTCTGCACCACCTACATGATGATTCCCCTGTAAATGACAGCAAACAATGGTTTCTAATGGTTTCAAAGTGGTGCAGGATGTCGTCCATCCACAGTATTTGCTCGTTACTTGCCGGACACATCTCGAGTTATATCAGTCGCTCATCTGGTGCTCTTTGTGCAGCGAGCGAACTTCCCAAACGTTCTTATAGCAAACAATTCGTTGTTAACATGCAGGCACCCCACCAAACAAAATGAACGAGCCGAGACAACTTAGCTGGCAAAAACCACGTGCCAAAAACTGGTGAAGCCGAGGCTCCGGATTCGTGGTCTTTGGCCCCTCCTCCCCTCCGCCCGTGGGTATCACCATCTCGGGGCTTTGCGGCACCAAAGGCGCTCGCGCGAAGGGCGCGCGCGGCGGCGGCGACTGCGGGTCCGGGGCCGTGAGCGGCGGCGTGCGCGGCGCCGCGCGGTTCGCCGCGGCGCTCGTCGTGCGCGGCGGTGTGGCGGGGGCAGCCAGGAGCGACTCCGGCGGCACGCCCAAAGTCTTGCCCACCTGCGGGTCGTAGTATGTGTGAAAATGGGGTGGGGTGGGGGGGGGACCCAAGACACAGGTGGTTCGAAAGCGCCAAAAAGGGGAAACCCTCAAACAAGTAGACAAAAGGACATTCATGGCGTGCACAAATTGAGGTAATTCAATTGTCTTTGTGGACAATGACGTCTATGATACTGCAGCGGCCATTTCCATGACAGGCTTATCACTTCAGAAACGCTGTTTGTTTCTTTTCGGACAAAGGAAAGTGGCGTTGTTAGCAAAGCTTCGAATTTTGGAAGTGGTGCCACTTCTGGTCGAACAGGGCTGCTTCAGGCCCTGCAACAGGGCTGCTTCAGGCCCTGCAACACCTTCGAAAAGAGGGAGGAAGCCAAACCAAATTTCCATGGTTAGTAAATGGCACCTTTCCCCTCGTGGTAGATTGGATGACGGAACTGGCTTCCATTTGCTTAAGCCCCCTGGGAAAAAATAAAACAATATTTCCAGTAGTGATAGATTCCCTCTAACAAACCAACAGGGGAACATTACAAAACATATTCTTAAGCAGATGGATGCTGGGAATTGACTTCACCCCTGTGAGTTTGTCTTCCCTTCAACGCTCCGAGCCCGGGGAGCCTTTGAGGTGGTTTCGCTGGTGGACATCGAGTCACCATCCCTCATCCTTTTGGCCCCAAGACTTGCTGACGCTCAGCATGGAATGAGGGAATGACTCCTAACAATCTGTTGGGGCTTGCGAAGAGGCTAGAGAAGGGCATCCTTTTGCTTTCTGCAGTCTATTTTAGCCCTCCCCCAAACAAGAAACGGCAAAAGGGCAGCTAGCTGGGGGACCTAGGAGGGAATGCCAGCACCTGGAAGGGTTATTCCCCGCCTACCGGCAAGAAAAGCCAGAAGCTGTGAGGCATGGGCCTTCGCCATCAACAGAGGTGTGGAATGAGTAACGCCGCGAGTGCCTCCCAAAAAGCACACCTGAAAAGGCCCCTTAGGAGGAAAACCTGGAAGACGCATGGCGAGGGCGGAAGGGCTTGAAGGGGGCGTGGGCTTGCAAACTCGCAAGCCGGTTTGTTCAGCGCCCTTTTTTCATCTCCCCCTTCATCCCTCTACCTCAAGGAAGAAGAACGCTGTTGTGACAATGGGAAAAGCCAGAACAGTGAAACGGAATCCCGGGGCTGGTTGCATCTGTTTTTGCACCAGGGTTTGTTTGCTGACCCATCTTGTAAACCAGTAGTGTAGAGTGTTGTCGCTTGTTTTGTTTTTGTTTTTTTTGGGGGGGGGCCTTCATGTTCCACACAACGCCCAGCTGTCCAGTGACCCTAGTAGAAACAGCATTAAGCTCTCGTGGGGCCGACTGCTTCTGACCAGCCAAAAGGGTTCTGAATGATGCCGCGCTTGAAGAAAAAAACAAGAGAGGGTTGCCCCAAAAGACACACAACAGAGACTCCCCGGAAACAAGTACACAAACACATGCAAACACACTCACACACGCACAGAACACACCAAAGAAACGGGAACAAGCTCTTGCCCACCCCCACCACTCCCTTGCCTCGTGGGCGACTCCCACCTCCTCCGCCTGTGGGTGGGAATTACAAGGGCTAAAATGAACGAGGGATCTACTGTGCCTATTGTTCTGGTATAGGTGTTTATGTTTTTTGTTTGCTTGTCGTTTTGCTGTTGTTGATTGTTTTTTTGTTTTGTTTTTTTGCGGGGAAGCCCTTGAAACTCAACTAAGTAACTAACTAACATGAAACATGGGATCTACCTTCAAGAAACCCGGTCACTCCCTGAGTCCCGTCCTCAAGCATCTCGGCAAATTTGCGGTCACAAAGGGCCGGCTCGTCGTTTATGGGGGGGCCAACGAAAATGATGGTCTTCCTCTTGGCTTCCCGTAGAAGCAACCCTAAGTAGGGTATCCTCAAAAAAGGCACCCCCAAATAAGGAATGCCCGGCCCAACTAAGGGAATTTCATGCGTGAGCTCGTTACCAGCAAACCGATTGTTCAGCCCCCGGAAAAAGAGAAAGATTGGATGTGCACTGGTCGACACCGGCAAAAAAACAACAAACAACTACAACCGGTTCCTTGTAAAGTTGACCCCCAAGTAATCAACCACACTATATGAATTTGGGGGAGTTCGGAATCATCACTTTTGGAGCGGCCCCGACCTCCCTATTGATAAACTGGGGTGGGTTCATGTACGGGGTCAACATTACCTCCCAATTTGCTGGTTATCTTGCAACAGCTCGATCTGGTGGCTCCCTCAATCAACTGAGCCCAAAAGAAAGGGCCGAGTTGGTTTCAGCCCCAAAAGCCAAACCCGAACTGTTGACTTCGACTGTTGGACGAAAATCCAATTCGCACCACCGTCTCGAAATCTGAAATGATTCGACCCCCCCTAAATACCAACGCAGAATGCTTTCAATCATTAACACCACATTAAAGCTCACCTGAAACCGACCCGAACCCGGTCTAACCCGCCTGAAACCGACCCTATCACCACCTTAAAAACCAACCTGAAACAGACCCTACTGTGGATGGACGAAATCCTGCACTGCACGCACCACTTTGCAACCACCGCAAACCATTGTTGGTTGGTATTTACAGGGGAATCGTCAGGTTGAGTAGGTGGTGCGCACGGATTTTGTCCACAGCATCACCACCTGAAAACCCACCTGAAACAGACCCCAGCCCCCGCCCCGGCGCCAACTTGGCGCCCCAATTTGGCGCCTCGGTGTCCTCCTCCGTATCCTCCGCGTCCGCGTCACCGGCCTCACCGGCGTCACCGGCGTCACCGGCCGCGTGGCCCGTCTCCAGCTGGCGCTCCAGGCGCGCCACGCGCAGCGCCTCGAAGGAGACCTGGGCCTCCAAGGCGTCCAAGGCGTCCAAGGCCTCCAAGGCCTCCAAGGTCTCCCCCACCGACCTCGTCCCCAAAAACTAGGCTGGAATTAGGACCCCAGCAAAAAAGTATTTTTGTTGCTGGGTATTGGAAGCAAACAAATAAAAAGGGGAACTAATTCTGGGGAAGAAAAAACGTCGTCGAGTCGAGTCGTTTTTGCTTGGCTCGAAACCCTAGGAGCCCAGGACCTCATATATGAAGGTCTCAGCCAAAGCCTCTAATTTCAGGGTCTCGGGGTCGGGACCTTAAAATATAGGGTCTCAGAAAATTGGGAAGAGTTGACAGCGGCATGCCCCACGAGGACGTGTTGTTTTTTTCTTTTTTTTTCGTCGTGGCTTTGTCAGGCCCAAATGTCGCAGACAACTGTGATCAGGCAGCCCGTACATGAAGATCTCGAATGGACTTAATCCTAGGAACCACTGACACATTGTATTGCACACAAGCAAGCTATGCAGTTCATGCAAGTTTGCACTAGGTTCAGCTCTGTGCAATTGTCCTCGCACCTGTTCAGGCATTGTGTTGGAATGTTATGATCTGAGTTACGTGGCTTAAGGCATTTTAACTCGTTTTAACGCATTTTAACTCGTTTTAACGTGTTTTAACGCGTTTTAACGCGATTTAACTCGAGGCCCTCGTTATATTAGGCCTCGGGGGGGTCATTTTAACGCATTTAACGCGCTTTAATTTTGGCCTGCGCTCCTATCGAAAAGCCATTCTTCAGCCCAGGAAATGTTGTTGTCTTCGTTTTTGCTTTGGCTGGCATCGAATCAGTGTTGCAGTGGGAAACTTGTCTGGAAAGTGGTTTAGTGTCAAGCCTGGCTGTCTTCATGGGGAAAAGTACAAAGTCTGGTTTGCCAATCTTGCGGTTTTGCATGATCAACAAATACTCATATCTCATTCTTTGCTCTGAACACAGGCAGGGAGAGGGCACCTGACCTACCAGTGGATCCCTCAACCTGAGGCCTTTATATTCAGGCCTTGGCCTTCTCTGAGCTATCTAATTCCGAGACCTTATTTTTCAAGGTCTTGTCTAGAGGTGCCTCCCAGCGCAGGTCTCGAACAGAAAGCCTTCATATATGAGGTCTTGGGGCTCCTAGGGAAAGGCCTCGAGCCAAAAACGGATGATATTTTTTTCGAGCCGAGTCGAAAAAAGAAAAAAGAGACAAACAAAACGCGGGAAAAGATGGAGTGGAGTCGATTTTTGTTTGGGTCGAAACGGGTCAGAAAAAAGGTGATATTGTTCGAGTCAAATCGAAACCAAAAAAACAAGTGGAAACACAAAACAACGGGACGACACGTGGCGGCAAACACCTCTAAGGGACGGTTTTCGAGTCGAGTCGAGTCGAACATGTTCGAGTCGAAACGGGCGAGAAACAACAAACTGACTCGATGTTCGAGTCGAGCCGAAACTCGATTTCGGTTGGGGTGCCCAAATGACCCAGAAATGAAAGTTAAACCGTTTGGGGAGACAAACAGTTCTGCCAAAAAGTTTTGTAGCTGAAAGGTCAGCTCCAGCCGATTCACTTGCAATGATTCTAACAGCCTCTAGGATACCCTCCGATCCACTAGCATGGAACTTGGAAGTTGACAGAGGGCCGCTAAAATTGCCCCTCTGGTGGGTGCCATGTTAGTGGACAGGAGGGTACCACTTTTGGGCTCGGTCAAACAAACGGAAACCACCCGTTTGGATTGTAGCCATCAGCACTCATGACTCATGACCATTTTGAGGCTCCGTGTGGCTCTCGAAGTCAATGCAACCGAGGGACTCTTCGGGAGCCTCAGCCATCTCCTCGTTTTCGGCCTCCTAGAGAGCGCAACAAAAACGGGAGTCACGAATTGAGAGATGAACTGCCCAGGGAACAAAACAAATGGCACTCTGGTGGATCTATTTTCGAGGTCACCAAGGGCTTGCCACCTGATGCAAAAGCCAAAAAACACGGATCGAAGGGTTACCGACTATAAGAGTTTGCAACTGGGACACTGGTAGTTGATCCTAAAGCGAAATCCCTGTACGAAAAAGCAGGCATTCCGTATCAAATCTGTTTTGGCATCTTTCGGAGGGAAGAGAATCGAATTCAGCTCACGTCCTCGTGATCCTGCTTTACCATCTCCTCATCGCTCTTGTCTAAGCCCAGGTCTTCCTGCGCTTCGACAGTTTTTGCAGCCCCGTTCGATTCTAGCATTTCGCCCATGACTCGGAATGTACCTGATGCCCAATTCGATCGAGTGGATTGGCAAAAAAAAACAAGTTGCCCAAAGGACTCAGGAATCAAAGGTTCACCTTTTGGGGCCATGACTTAAAATGGGAACCCAAACAGGGTCAAAAGGTGTTCTTTGGACAAGCAAGCAACAAGTGACATAAGTTATAATAAACCAAAGGGAGTTCATACCAATGTCTTCGATTGGCGACGACTAAATTCCAAGGATATCACACGAAATGGACTTCCATTTCAAAACCCACAAGCGCCCATTCTGGATTTACGCTAAACTTTATGGTTGCTTGTGTTTTCTGGACAATGTATTTCCAGTAGTGAAAGATTCCGTAGGGAACAAATATTCATATAAGCAAATGAATATGTCGCTTCGGCCATCCTCGTCACTGCAGGGCGCTTCCGCCTGGCGATGCCTTCTCCCCACTCCCCAGTCGAATCGTCGAATCGGAGGCCTGGAAGGACCACTCCTGCGGCTCCACTGGTGCTGCCAAGTCCATCTCCTCCTGACCCCCAACACCCAAGACCCGGGTAATTATGATGCCAAGCCTCTACTGACAAAGGGGGAGTGTTTGCCCTGAAAAACAAGGGTTGTCCTTGAAAACACCCCGGCAAGGGGGGGGGGGGCGGGTGCCCATTCCCCAAAGAACGACTAAAGTCCCGAAGTGGAACGCAGGGAGTGAGAAAAGGAACTCCATCCTTTTGCTCTGCCTATGACACATGCCCACATGTTTGGGCCAAGACCTTCTTTCCCAGCTGAAGCGTGGCTCTGGGCCGTTTGGGCTGTTCCGGGGTTGGGGATACCTGGGTAACATGTTGACCTCAAAACCTAAGGGCACGTCTGGGAACTGCCAGGTTGTTCACACCAACTCTGAAAAGCCAGCCCTGCTCCTCCGGCACTGCGGCGAACAAAAACTCCGCCGCCACCTGCGCGCGTGAGACACACGCGCGGCCAATGGGCAGTTGGAAGCACAATGCGTCTCCAAATGTGGTACAGTTTCCTTCTGTCTGGTAAAGTTCTCGAAAGGGGCGAGTTGGCTCCTTCCAGGTGTGGTTCTCAATGAATCCTGCACCAAGAGTTGCTGAAAACTTCGGAGCGCTCAAAGGAATCAGATATCTTCCGCCCAAAAGAATCCCCAAAAAAGGACGAGCGCCCGGAATTCTTCAGAGTAACCTCTGTTCTCAAGGCGTGTTCAAAAAAAAAAAGAACCCGCTGGGGGTGGACGACATCCGTCCGCACCTAAGAAACTTTGGAATGACTCGATGCCCCTGTAAATACCAACCCACAAGGTCGTTTCAATTTGGGTATGGGTCAAATTAAAGCACCAGGGGACTGCAGGTTTTAGTCATTGGTTCCATTTACTGGGGTTCCAAAATGGATACCCATTTTTGACTCACAGCCAAGTAAGGACTTCCAAGTGGCGAAGGTGGCAACAACCTTTTCAACTGGTGCTTCCCATTCGGAGGCATCCAAGGTCCCCCATGATTTGTGTGGACGCTTGTGGCCCTTTCAAGACTCTGGTCTTAACGCCCCCTTGTCAGCTTCCAGCCATGGGAGGGAGTGTTCAAAGTTAGCCCCATCTCCCTGTCGGCAAAAGGAAGCGTCTGTGCCTCGTTTGTTAGCCCCATCTCCCTTGGGGAAAAAAGAAGTGTCTTGCCTCTTTTTTTTGGGGTTTGAAACTTTGAATGAGCATTCTAGTGTTGTGTTTTGTCATCGTGTTGTTCATGCAGCCGTTTTCTGAGGGTGTCTAATTGTTTCGAAAAGATTCCCTGGCAAAAAAAAAGCCAAGTTGCCCCTAGAAGCTTCAGTCTGTTTGCCTTAAGGATTGAAGGGCTTTACTCCTCAGATTCAAACTTACCTCTTTAGCCACAGAAAATCCGCGGCCTGCTGTTGTTGCTGGTGCCACCATTCCTCCTCAGGCAAGGGCAGAAGGCGCATCTAAGTGGGAATTTTGAGGGCCCCTGGATATACAAATACAAATGCCCTGTCATGACCACTCCAATGCATACCACCGGACCTTCCAATCGAGAACTCCGACCCCTCAGCGGCCCTTGAGAAGAACCAGCTTTGAGGGCCCAAAAAACCATCGAGACCCTTAGGGTATATAAGTAAATATGCCGCCTGTACATGAATATTTTTTCTCTTGCTGAGCGGGTCGGCAATTTGCTTGCACTAGTGCTTCCCACGTGTAAAGTTCATGGAACTCGGGGAGTGAGTTGTCCAGCTCCCCGCCAAGGGAAACCGATGAAATTCGAGGGCTGGGATGCGAAAAACTGCGCATCCTGTGCATCAATTTTTCGGTGGCGTTGTTTCGGGCCTTAGGGTTTAGGGTCCGGCCAGAAGAGAATACATTCGAAATCCACCTGCTTTATACCAGAAATCCCTTTTGATCAACGATGAGTAATACTCTTCCGGCTAGTCCCCATGTATCCTTTACGGGACCATGCATAGACTTTTAAGGGTTCCCAACACCTAGGCGGATCTAAAGAGCTGGCCCCACCTTAACGTGCGTTGAACTTCAAACGGGAGGCAAACTCAACCAACGCAAGAAAAATGAACAACCTTGGATGCATCAAATTGATCTGGGCCTGCGATCAAAGCTTGATGTTTGACAGCGATCATGTGCACAACAAACCGCTTGATGGATCTTCACTGGCGTCTGCTGCAATGGGCGAGACGCCTGATTACCTTGCTCACTGAGCCCAAACCCCTGAACATGACAGCTTGCCCATATTTTTTAGAAGTTTCTATACGTATTTCTGACTTCTTTCAGTTTAGCATTCATCAAGCATTGACATTGTTTGGCAATCGCGCAGCTGCAGTTGTTCAATATATTTTGGTGCAACCTCTCCTGCAGCGCATCTTCCGTCTCTGGGTGGCTGATGGGCTCCTGCCGACACGGAAACCTCCAATTGCTGAAGTCGTCCCCAGATAGGAGTGAGAAGCATGTTTTCCAGTAGTGAAGCCCCTTGAACACCAGAAGCTATCAAAACCTAATGTTGCCCCCATATTATTCAACCCCAGTTTACTAATAGGGGGTGTCCATGAGTTTAATGGGGAATCATCACGAGAATCACGAGGGCCCGCACCCCCCTATTAATAAACTGGGGTTGACTAATCTGGATTTGTTCATTTCAGAAAATGCAAGAAAATGTCCCCCCCCCCCCGTTCAAAAGGCCGCCAGCTTGGCCAAAATCACCAATCGCTGCCCTGGCCTTCATGTTCCAAAAGATCGGAGAGCGGTATCCTGTTTTCGCGCTTCCAATCGAGCGGGTGGGCCAAAACACGTCCACAAATTGACTCAAGTCCAGGAACTCAGGGAGTGAGAAAACAAAACACCAAGGAACCCCAAAAGCGCCCAAAAGTGGGAAACCATGCGGTCTGGGCGGTCTGGGCGGTCTGCCTTGTTTTGTTTGATACCTTTGAAACTGGGCGCTTCGTCTGCCCTCGCCCGGGACAAAGCCGCCTCCGTCGCCTCCGGCGCCAGCCGCGCCCATTTCCGGCGCGGCGGCGGCACCACGCCTCGGTTGCTTTCTGCTCCCCTACTAAGAGTCTAACTTTTAGTGGTTCAATGGAAAACCCATGAGTTGGCAAAAAGTTAAAGTCCTAACATCCCTTGGCAACATGCGACAAAGACGCGCGGCGCCGGGCGCTTGCGCTCGAACTTCACGGGGAGCTCGGCGCCGGCGTCCGCGTCGACAAACGCCGCGTCGACGGACGCCGCCGCGCTCGTGGCGGCCTGCGGGTTTATGGGAAGGGAAGCGTGCGAGTGTCCTCTGTGAGAATGTGGATCCCAAATTATTCAACCTCACCTGGAGCGCCAGCTGCTGCTTTTTTCCATGCACTTTACCCCAAAACCAGCAAGAGTGACTGAACAAAGAAGCAACTTGGCTATCTAAGAAGGTTATTAAATAGGGAGGATTGTCTTGGTGAAATGTGGGGATTCATCACTTTTGCAGGGCAACACGCCCATATTTGTAAACTGGGGTTTATTAATCCGGGGTCAACGTTTATGAGCCAATCGAGTTTAATCAATCCAGCGGAATTGTCTTTCCGCCCTTAGTTGAGCATTCCCGAACCCACCCATTAGGGGCCAGGTGAGAAGTTGCACAAGTTACGTTATTGCAGTCTTGCCCCCCAAGCTTGCCAATGGTGCTTTTCTAAATGAGTTTTAACAGGCTGTCTATTAGCGAGCTTCCCCCTCATTGGCGGCTTTGGGCTGGTTTCCATTTGCCTTCTTCAAGAACGGGTGCAAACCCCCAAGCCACGAATCCAAAGCACCAACTAGAGTTAGGCCAAACACGTCAAAATGTGTGTGAAATTTAACTATAGAGACCTTTTGGTGGACATCATTTACATTGGTATTCAGGTCCATCAGTAAGGTTCGAGAGGTTTCCTTCAAAATTACAACCAGCGGACCCATTTATCCATATAGTAGGTAGTGACTGGGATCGAAGCTGGGATCGTAACTAGGTAACCTTGCCAGCCGGGGGAGGAACAAACAAAACGAAACAAAACATGAAGAATAGCTGGTGGGCTACCTCGGTTGCTTTCTGCTCCCCCGCGAAAAGTTTCACTTTCAGTGGCTTAATGGTAAACCGAGTAGTTGGCAAAAAGTTAAAAGTCCTAACATCCAAGCAAAATGCACCAAATCTACCATGGGGCTTGCAAACTGAGATCCTTTGAATACAGAAAGAAGCATCTAGCCTCGCCTTGGGCGTGGCCACGCGCAAAGACTCCTCCGCCCAGAGTCGGGCCTCGCTGGGCACGGTGGGCGAAGCCCCCCGAACCAAGGGCGTGTCTCCAAATCCGAATGAACCCGCCCAATTTGAGTGGTTTCCGCTTGGTGGCCAAACTAACACCAACAAGAAGGGTGACAATTCAAGAAAACGTGCGGATCCTTTCAGTGCAGATATGCTACAGCGATATTAATCCTCACAGGCATTAGTGATGCAAAAGATGCATTAGCTGAGATTTGAGTCGATTCCCCTGTAATTTCTAACCAATGGTTTCGCATGGTTTCCAGGTGCGAAATGGTTTTCGTCCACAGTACCACACCTATTGGCCGAAAATATGGAGAGGGTTTTGGGGGGTATGCTCACTTGCCCGGCTTGGACCTGGAAATGCAAGGTGATCACCAGTTGGGGTTTCTCGACTACTCTCATTTGCCTCTTCGCCCCCTGGAAAAAAGAGAAACAATCCAGTAGTGAATTCGATTCCCGTTAAAACCAAGAGGGAAATATACAAACATATTCATCAGCAAATGGAACACTGTGGGCCAAATTGCCGAAACCAAACAGCAGATCCGGTCGCCGGTCGACTCGCTTTGGGCCGAGCTGAGACGACCTAAAGTCTTGGCCTCCCACGTCTTTGGAGCCGCGAGTTGGCGGCTGGCCCTTTTCCCATTCGTTGGCTTTCTCGTCGCCAAACAAAAAATAATAATAATGTCCAACCCTGAGGGTCTCGATGGCTTTTTGCTGCCCTCAAAACTGGTTGAGGAATTGGTCGGGTTTCTCTATTGGGTCCGGGGGTGTGCATTGGAGGGGCGATCCTTAGGGAAGGGTGATTCCCCTGCAAACCAGGGGGGAACTAACATTTCCCCCCACCCACCTTTCCCCCAGCCACGAAACCTGGGAGCCTCCCCAAATTTTTTGCTTCCCGCCTTTTCCTTCGCCCGGAAGGCCGCAGGCACACGAGCCTCACCGAGGTTTGGGCTCCAAAGTCTGAAAACTGTCACGTGACTCAAAGCCCAAAGTAGCCTTGGTCTTCCCTTGGGGCCCGCAAAAATAGGGTCCTTCTTGATTTTGCTCTTGGTTGAAAAAAACATCAGCCAAAGGCCTGCTTTTTCAGGATCCTGGAATATTAAGGTAGTTTCTGCCCAAAGTATCTGACTACAATTGTCAAAGCCCAACGTGACTCGACGTGTCAGAACGCAAATGGAAGCTAGGCCAAGCCGGACGCCCCGCCCCAGCCTTCTCCTTCCCCCGGAAGGCTGCCGGCACCTTGGCGTCGCCATCCTTCGCCGGAGGCTTTGCTTTCGGTGAAGCTGACGTCACGAGCTTCGGCCTAGGCTTGGGCTCAGGCGCTTTCAGCAAAGTTGTCCCACCCTAAGGGTCACCCCTCCAATGCATATTTCCGGACCCTCTAATGGAGTTTCCTCTCGGGGCAAGCAGGTGATTTGGAGACGAATCGCAGCAGACTCGGGGGACTGAAATGATTTTTTCCAGCCAAAATCAGCCATCTCCAACCCGGCCGTAAGAACTTGCTTTGATGGCCCTCCTTGGCACCGTGGAGGTCCATGAACGAGCTATGGCTGCAGCAAAACATGGTGGCGATGCTGATGATGTCCATTAAGCCCCCTGGAACAAATGCAGTAGTGATAGATGAGCTTGAAAACCGAAAAGGGGAACTAAGACATATTCGGGAGAAAATTGTAGATTAGAACAATGCGTCTCAAATTGCCGTTCCAACAACATGTGAGATCCTCTTTTAGCGAAATCCTCAAGAGTGAAGGCTCAGCCAATTCCAATCGGAAACAACCGAATACCAAGAAACAACTGAATCGCAAGCTTCGCCCCCGCAATGCGGTGTTTTGTGTCGGGTGGCCGTATTTGGCGCACGCCCAGTACGCAGTACGTTTAAACAACATGTTGACAACATATGGCCTTTCTTTTTGCGGCCAGCCCGTATGGACAGAAAGTCTCCACGACCCTGCCAAAAATAAATGGGGGTCATTACCCAAAACCAAGGGGCCATGCCCCCTTTTTCTTGGGGTCATGAAGACCCTAGGCAGGTGGAAAGTGATTCGGAGAACCCTTTCAACATGGGGTGTCATTCCATGCCATTCCTCAAAATTCAGTATCCCCAAGTGGAAACCATTGTTGGAACCCTTGTTTGTTGTTCTTACAGAGAATCATCATTCCAGGCTTTCTTAGGTGCAAGATTTGGTGCTATGTCGTCCATTCACGTAATGGAAGCTGTCTTCATGCACCGAACAGGGCTCCTTCTCACCCTTTCAACATGGGGGGTCATCCCCAAAATTCAGGGCTTACCCCCAAAAACCTATGGGGTCAGAAGCCCTTTTAAACATGGGTCCATTACCCAGAATTCAGGGCCGGAGACTCTAGGTAGCCCCCCTCACCCCCCGACTTTCCACCAACCGGGGCCCCGACACGGGCGGCTGTTGTGGCAGCTCCGGGCTCGGCTTCTCCTGAACCTTCGGCTCCGTTTCCGGCGAGACGGGGTTTGCGTCCAGCTCCGGCGTGGAGGGCTGGGCAAGCAGGACCTCGCCAGCCAAGCGATGCCAGGAATCCCCTTTTCTTACTAGTGCGATAGGCAGGGAATGAGGGAATGACCCCGAAAAAGACACTCGTTTGTGGTGTCCTTTTAAGGGACTCCCCAGGTTCATTCCCACATTCCCTCCTAAGTAAGCACCAGCCACATTTGAAAAGCTTCCCTTAGCTCCAGGTACCCTGTTGTAATACCCATGTCCGATCGAGTGTTGGAGACAACGATATAAGGTATCTAAGACCAAGGCGTACGATGAAAAAAACACCCGGAAGGTCCTCCATTTACCTGTGTAGCAGGGAATCGGCGGACTGTAAAAACAGACAAAGCATAGCTAGTTACCTACGGGTCAACTGGCGACCTTATAAAGGTATGTAAGCATAGGTATTTTGGTAAAATAGATGGCATTGGTAAATGGGGCATATATACCAATCTAAACCAGTGCCATCTATTTCCAGCCAAGCCAACCTAGAAAGGACACCTACCGTGCGTGGCCGAAATCCTGCGACGCTTGGAAATCCCGGTTGAAACCATTGCTGGCATTTGCAGAGAGATCGAATCATTCCAGGGTTTCTGAACGGCGCTGCGAAATGGCGTCTGGTATATTCCTAGAAAACCCATGTTTGACCCAGTGGAACCCATCAACCCCTCTAAAACCCAGTGGGATCTATCCAGTTCCGGCCTGAAACGACCTAGTTAACCACGCCTATCGGCACCTATGGATGCACCCAGGCGCCAAGTGCGGCGCATTGCTGGGTCGGCTCTTGGGCGAGGCCGGGGCCGCCGGCGCTTCGGGCCGGGCCGAGGGTCGCACCAGGCAGCTGGGCCGCGCTCTGGGCACCTCGTGGTATGGGGCAGTTACAGGTATTCCTACAGTGGATGGACGAAATCCGAATCCGTGACCACAAAAGGAAAGCATGGTAACCATGGTTGGAAGCATAACGTTTGTTGGCATGAACAGGGGAATTCATCATTTCGGGGTTTCTGAACAGTGGTGCGAAATGAATCTCGTCCATCCACAGTATGGGGAGTGAGGGCCCCTGCAAACTTAGATGGGCAGGGGCACCTCACGCAAGTGGGCAAAAAGCCATGGTCGTAAGACTCCCACGCGCTGGTCGTTTCCCACTTACTAACTACCCTGCCCCTTGACCGGGTTTTGGAGGGATGCTTGTCTCACTTCCGATCGAGATATGGAGTCCAGGGCCGTGAGCTGTATACCGTATGTCCACAACCCACCCCCATCCCCAGGTCAAGCGCATTTTCGGGTATGGCTTTCGGAGGGACTCAAGCCGAAGCTGAGATTTGCCTCAGAAGTCGAAACTTTCTGTTTACCATTCAGAAAGCTTAAAGGCCAGAAGCTCAGAGCAGGGGACTGGGGGGACCCATCCATCATTCTCTTTCTGCTTCCCACATCCTGCTTCTTCGCAAACAAAGGGAGCGAGAGGATGTGGAGGAAGGATGTGACAAAGAACAGAGATGAGGCGGCCAGCCAAGAAGAGACACATGGCTTCTGGTTATAGGCGGTTCTGTGAAATCCTGGACCAGAAGTTTACCCTCATCCCTTTCCTACGTCCGGGCTAGCGGTGAACCTTTCCTTTTCCTTTCGTACACCATCAATCTCAGAGATGAACCGCTATGACAGAAAGAGTCTTTTCGTTTCCTCATTCCTCCTCCATCTCTTCATGCCTTGATGTCAAAAGTAGATTCAAAGGACGACACATAACGCCAGAAAGGCCCGAACTCAGGACCAGGGTTAAAGACTTGATATGGCCTTCTCCGGACAACATCTTAGGGTTGGGCAAGATTTGTTTGAACACCTGGGCTCTGGGCTACTCCCCACACAAGATCCACAGTGTCCTCGATTTCCCCTTCCGGAACGTGGCTTCTCATTTTGAACAGCCCAACAAATCCATCTTTGGGCAAGTCTCTGCTTGGATGGCGGAATGCGATCGATGCACCGGTGTGGCCACCTCACTTCCACAGTGGACAAAAACAAAAGACAGTGGCACCACTCGACCCTTTTCTAGGGGTACCTGCCCCATTCTTTCCAGGAATCCTTCTTCCTAGAAAACCTTCAGAAACCCAGCAAAACTGCTGGTTATTGATAATAATGATGGTTGAACAGAATGGGAATCAACCCCTAGAAAGGAACGAGCAGCATGTTTGGTAGATGAACTGGCACTTTCCTTCCTCGCTGTTCAACAACCCATCCCGGGTTTAGCTCACTTCCGATCGAGTGCATTGTCCAAAAAGTAACCAAACTTTCACTACCGAAATTGATCCAAACCCAAAATGGAGGAACTTCTGGGCAATGAAGACTTGTTGGTTGGCTTAAGGCCCAGCAACCTTGATGCCTGAAGAATGACCTCCATTTGTGATAGATTCCTTTCTAAACTAATGGGGACATAAAAGAAATTATTGAGCAACTGGAAGTAATCCACTCTCAAACCATCGACCCGAATAGCCTAAATGGCTCTTTGGTGTCAAAATGGCAAGCGCTAGGCAACCAAACACAAACCCAAGCACATAGCGCACAACCAAAACAAATAATAGACGACAAGTCGGAACAGGGGGAACCATCCTGTATTCGTTTTTGTTTTGCGGGGGCCCTTTTCTCCTCGTGTTGCTTGCCCTTTTTTAAAGTCCACCATCTTGAGCTTAAGTCAGACCTCGCCTTAGGGGAATGCCAAACAACCTACCCCGCACCCCCCAAACAATGCCCCAACTAAGCCCCATTAAAGAAGACAAAACATACACGAAAACTAGAGGTGCAATGGGAACGTCGGATTAATAAACCCCTGGTTGATTTCCAGGAGGGTGTCCCTTTTAGTGGGAATTCATCACATGGGTAAACCCTGCTATCAATAGGGCGGGAGGGTAGTTAAATCTATCCATGTCGGTAGGGGGCCGTTGCTCACCTTTTTTTCTTTTAGTTTGTGGTTTGGATTGGATTTGGATTTGAACCCCTGGTTCTTGCGGAAAACAAGTCCCGAAACTCCAAACTTAGGAAGAACCTGACTCTCTTTGGTAGCTGACTTTAATCAGGCAACCCTTGGTTGGTGGTTTGGATTGGTCTGGGTTTGGTTTTGAACTTCTGGTTATTGTGGATTTTGTTGGTAACCCAATAACCACCAATAGGTTTGGGAAACGGCCAGGCTGGTTCTTGCAGCGGAGCCACCGCTTCATCCAGCGCGATCACAGAGCTCACCTCCAACAAACCAACGACCTAATTGTGAGGGTTCTTGTATGGTTCCCACCCACAGACCGAAGCTACCCCCAAAAGTTACACAGCCACTACATGAAGGGTACATACCTCAGATTAGCCTGGGGGTAATGAGTGGTTTGGGGGTAGTGGAAGCCTTGAAAGAAGATACCTCCACTGTGCTCACCACAAGTGAACTGGCTTGCTATTTATCTAGACGTACTAATCAATAAGTACATACGCGCCAGGCCATTAGGAAGTGTCATGTCCGAACACATGTGGCATTCGCTGCTCGAATCCGTTGCTATGACAGGCATTCCCAATCACCCATTTGCCTATAAGCCCCCTGGAACAAATGACAACAAATGAAATCGGGTTTTCGAGGGTCCCCCTTTGTTGATGGTTTTAAAAGGGAAGCCAAAAGGACAATAGGTTCAATTCCTAAAACAAAACTTCGCGCTCATCTCTTCCATTTGCTTAAGCCCCTTGGAAACAATTATACTACTTCCAGTAAGTATAAAATGTTGTTAAATTAATCAAATGGAAGATCTTAAGCAAATGCGTACCCCCAGCGAACATCCCAATCCCCACTAAAATAGGTTCTAAAATGGGTGGTGCACCGAAAACCCCCAAAATGGGATCCCATTGGTTTTGACCCACAGCCAAATGGAAGCACTTAAACTCCCCCGGCCATCTGACCCCCGCCTTCTGAACTTCAGCCCGTCCCTCGGGTGGTGCTTTCGATGCCGGAGCCTGGAAAAGCACCTGCGGGGAGTTGCCCGTTCTGGTCACCAGCAAGTCGTCTTTCGGGTTTTTAATCGGGTGGCGGCAAGCCCTTGGTTGCCTACGAAGCTTCCATTTGCTTTCACGCAAAAAAATGAGATGATCTTTCCAGACGTGAAAGATCTTTCCAGACCTCGCATGGATTCCCTTTACATCCAACTAGGGAAAGTGCGAAATAGTAAAATAGTCATTTCAGCAAACAGCAGCTTGGTTACCTACAAACCAATGGACTCACTTCCTCAGTGGATGGGCCCAAAAAGGTAAGCAGACTTTTGCATTTACTTCCCAAAACGATCTTCCCCAAACAGTACAAAAGTCCAGAAACTGATGAAGAGAGTAAACCAAAAATAGGTCAGCCTTGGCCATTTTGCAAAACCAACAGGGGAAAGTAACAAATACTAGGTC
Organism: Effrenium voratum; assembly: GCA_963377175.1. Classification (NCBI taxonomy): domain Eukaryota; class Dinophyceae; order Suessiales; family Symbiodiniaceae; genus Effrenium; species Effrenium voratum. Next base: position 371,971 of record CAUJNA010002646.1, on the reverse strand, counting down.
CTCCAGTAGAAAAGTTAGAATAAGAGTACCCTTTATTCTGTAGTCTATTGTAGTAGGGGAACCGAAAAACCAAAAATATAGGTCAACCATGGCAATTTTGCAAAACCAACAGGAGAAAGTAACAAATATCATTTAGCAAAATAGAAGAAAACCATGCAAAAAAAAGAAAGACAATCAGGTAAATGGGTCTGGCCCAGTTTTGCCCGCCTTCTGAACTTCAGCTTTTTCGCCCGGTGCAGCCTTGAACGCCGGAGCCTGGAAGAGCAAGGCCTGCAGGAGTGCCAGAAAAAAAAGAAAACACTCTTCCATTTGCTTATTCTTCCCATTTGTTTTTTCGTCCATTTGCGTTTCCTTTTATTTGCATTTTTCCCAGGTGTGAATCTTACTCCTCCATTTGCTTTGTGTGCCGCGCCCCCTGGGATAAATGAGGCGACATATCTTCCAGCCGTGAAAGCGATCTCCTCAACAGGGACAAAATTAGTAGTAGCTTGGTTGCTGTTGGCTCCCCTGCAAAAAGCTTAACTTTTTGGGGGTTTAGCGGAAAACCCCTTGATTTCAACCAAAAAGTCAAAGTCTAAAGATCCAACCCAATAGCAGTCAAGAAAAGAAGACAGTCAAGAATAAGGGTGCCCTTTTTTCTGTAGGGCCCCCAAAAAAGAACGGTGAGAAAGGGCACCTAGCTGGGGGACCTAGCCTTACTAAGGCCGTATTAAGGCTTATTTGTGCTCCCGCACCAGGTTCCACGATCCGACCCAATAGCAGTCGAGGTAAATTCCCTTGCCTTGGGCGACTTCTCCCCGAAGAGCAGCGGCTTCGCATCCTTCGGCTCCGTCCACCTCAGCGGCGGCGTCTTGGGCTGCGCCCCCAGCGGTGGCGCAAAGGGCACCGCCGCCGCGGAAACGGGCGAAGCGGGCGGCTTCAGCTCGCCTCGCGGGCTTCGGGGGACACAGTTTTGTTCAATGTGCTAAGAAACGAACCAATCAAGCAACGAAGCAAGCAGGCAAGCAAGCAAGCAGGCAAGCAAGCAAGCAAGCAAGCGCCAGCCAAACCAGCCCTAGCTTCTTTACAATGAACTCTCATTGGTGTTGCGAGAAATCTCCCAAAATTGGCAGATTGTTCGGCGAATTGCGACCAGGCTCTGGCGTATTGTCTCCAACGTTAGAGAAGGCTTTGCTGGTTTTGTTTGCGTTTAGGTATGTTCACACAGCCAAGACAAGCCAACAACCCCTCCCAAAGTCAAGCCCTCTTATAAGGGTGCACTTGCAAAACTTCCATGTTTCTTGGTGGGAAGGCAAACATCTGCAATGTCTCTCCCAGACTTCCAACCTTCCATGTCCGATAGTGAGAAAATAGGAAACAAACCGCAAACGGCATCTACATAGCGAGCTCACCACTACCCCCGAACCGGTGAGCTGAGATCAACTCTAACCTCAAGTCCTACATCTCGAAGAACTCAGGGAGTGAGCCCCCGGGAAAAAATGAGCAACATGTCCAGTGAAAGCGATTGCCTTCAAACCGACAAGGGAAGCTGACAAACCTATTCTCAGCAAATGGGAGAGCAATCCGCACTGAAGATTCGAGCTCACAAGCAAAGCCACAAGTAAACCACGTTTCAGCAAATGGAACTAGTTGCTTTGGATTTGAACCCTTGAGGTGTTGTGGGTGTTGGGAACCGAAAAAAAAAACAAAACCAATCTAAGCAAATGGAGTGAGACTGGAAACCCACTTGCCCACCTGGGCTTGCTGCGCAATCGGACCCAACCCTCGTCGCCTGTTGCGCGCGGCTCGCGCTCCGCTCGATCCACGCGGATCACCGGCGCCCGGTTGCGGGGCGGTGGGCCTGGTGGGTCTGCGAGTATGAGGGGTCTTTGTGCCTTTAAATGATTTTTCTTTCTCTTCTGTGTCTCTTCTCTTTCTCTTCTCTTTTTCTTCTCTGTTTTCCCAAATGCCCTATCAGGTGTTCAAAAGGGAATCCACGGAGTGTCCCGTGTTGCTTTCGTCCGGGACATCAACTGAAACCCAATGAGACCTGCATATTTTAGTGATCCTGTTCCATATCTAGCCTACCCAAAACGCCCAAACCCGCATGTGAATAAAGCGCCCAGGCGCCTCTTCTTGTTGCTTGATTGTAAATCCAAGACCTTGACCCAAGGAGGCCAAAGCCGAAAAATAGACAAACAACCGATCAACAAAAAACAATCCTGTCGCAAATGGAAGTGGTTGGTTGGTTTGGATTTGAACCCCTGGTTCTTGTGGGTGTACTCGCAATGGAATCTTTTCACGCCTCAGCAAACGGAAGTACCTGGAGCCTCAATCCTGTTGACTAAAAATGGTTGGTCACATTGCCCAAAGTCAAGGGGTTCTGACCCCTTTCGGAAGGAGACGCTGTGGGTTCCAGAGACTCTTCAGCAAGTGGAAGTACCCCTAGCTTTCGGTTCGCGCCGGCCGCCTGTGTTCCTTTTCGGCGGCGTCCGTGGCGCCGCCTGGGGCGGGGTCCTCGGCGCGGCGGGAACCGCCGCTTTGGCCGCGCTGTCCGCCCCCTTGCGCCCGACCTGCGATGCGATCCGCTGGAACCGGGTCGTTAAGGCGGACAGCGGGAAAAAACCCAACGGGCTAACTAGGGGTCCCGGGAGACAAGATAGAACCCATCCCCGTTTGTCTGCGGGAAATTCAAAACAGATGCTCTTCAGAGACCGATGACCAAACTCGTTTTCAAGCCATCCCCTGTTGTCTTCTAAGAAAAATTCGAAAACATATGCTGTTTAGAGACCAATGAGACCAGGGTGAAAGTACACTTCTCCTTTTATTTCCGAAAGTAAGCAAGGGTGTCCCACCACTACCCTCCACACCTCTCCCCCCTGTTTCTTCAACAAGGCCTTGAAGCCTTATGAAGCCATATTTTCAGGTTCCTCTTGGTTGGTAGATTGGATTGGTGGCTTGAGGATTTGAACCTGGTTCTTGTAGGGGGTAAATGGGAAGCCACCCCGTAACCACACGACCGGGCTCCCAACCAATCAGTAAGAAGCTAACACTTGGAGAAATCAATGAAGCGCCGCCTTTTTTCCATCCGCGAGTCGCCGCCCACAGGGGCTTCCCCAAGCGGTGAAACGCAGTTCAATGCGAACCGGACGATGTCAATTGAACACAACCATGATCAAACACTGACAAGGCATACGCAGCCATCCTGCAATTGCTTCAGACTACCCGCAAACTTCAGTCCGTCCAAGGTTTGGTTGAAGTCAAGCCCAAAAGTCACACTCTGCAGGCTTTCTGGGAATGTCACCCCTTCCAAGCTTTGGTTGAATCCACGACCAAAAGTCAGGCTCTGCAGACTGGCTGGCAAAGCCACTCCGACCAAGCTTTGGTTGAATTTGTCCCCCATTCTCAGGCTCTGTAGGCTTTTTGGCAGAGTAACTCCGTCCAGGTGTTGGTTGAAAGCCCATCCAAAAGTCAGGCTCTGCAGGTTCTCTGGAAGAGTCACTCCGTCCAAGCTTTGATTGAATGACGCGCCGAAAGTCAGGCTCTGCAGGTTCGCTGGCAAAGTCACTCCGTCCAAGCATTGGTTGAAGTCCACCCCAAAAGTGAGGTTCTGCAGCTTGCCTGGCATAGTCACTCCGTCCAACCTTTGGTTGAATTCTTCGCCGAAAGTCAGGCTCTGCAGGCTGCCTGGCATAGTCACGCTGTCCAAGCTGCGGTTGTATCTGCTCCCGAAAGTCAAGCTCTGCAGGCTTTCTGGCAAAGTAACTCCGTCCAAGTTTTGGTTGAACCCCAAAAAAAGGCTCTTCAGGCTACCTGGCATAGTCACTCCATCCAACCTTTGGCTAAACTCTTCGCTGAAAGTCAGGCTCTGCAGGCTTTCTGGAAAAGTCACTCCGTCCAATCTTTGGTTGAATCTGTTCCCGAAAGACAGGGTCTCCAAGCTGCCCGGAAAAATCATTCCGTCCAAGCTTTGGTTGAATTCAAACCCAAAAGTCAAGCTCTGAAGACTTGCAGGCAAAGTCACTCCGTCCAAGCTTGTGTGGAAATTCTGTCCAAGAGTCAGGCTTTGCAGGCTACCTGGAAAAGTCACTCCGCTGAATCCACGACCGAAAGTCAGGCTCTGCATGCTTTCTGGCAAAGTCACTCCGTCCAAGCTTTGGTTAAAAGCCCATCCAAAAGTCAGGCTCTGCAGGTTCTCTGGAAAAGTCACTCCGTCCAACCTTTGATTAAATGCATCGCCAAAAGTCAGGCTTTGCAGGCCTTGTGGCAAAGTCACTCCGTCCAAGCTTTGGTTGAATTCAGCGCCAAATGTCAGGTTGCGCAGATTCTCTGGCAAGGTCCCTCCGCTGAATCGACGACCAAAACTCAGGCTCTGCAGGCCTTCTGGCCAAGTCACTCCGTCCAAGCTTTGGTCGAATTTGTTCCCAAAAGTCACACTCTGCAGGCTTTCTGGCAAAGTCACCCCTTCTAAGCTTTGGTTGAACTCACGACCAACAGACAGGCTCTGCAGACTGGCTGGCAAAGTCACTCCGTGCAAGCTTTGATTGAATTTGTTCCCAAAACATAGGCTCCGGATGCCTTCCGGTAAAGTCGATCCGTGCAAGCTTTGGTCGAACATGTCCCCAAAAGATAGGCTCCGCAGGCTTTCAGGTAAAGTCAATCCATCCAAGCTTTGGTCGAAGCTGTTGCCAAAAGTCAAGCAGTGGAGCGTGCCTGGCAAAATAGCTTCCAAGTGCCGGCCCGAATCCCAAGTCAGCTTCGTGACGCCTTCCAGGTCCGGACTGTTTCTCCCAGCCGGAAACTTCAGCGCGCTGTACACCTTTGTCAGGCAGGTCTGCGTGTAGGTAAACATGCCGGCCGAGCTCGAAAGGCCCTGCTCTTGCAGAGTTTGCTCGGGTAGCAGCCGGACACCACCGAAGCTCAGGCACAACCCGCAGCCGGGCTTCGGCGGCAGCTGGGGCCGCAACCGCCGAAGCAGCTCACTGCCGAGGATGTTGGCTGGCACAGACAAGCAAACCTCCTGGCCATTGGCGCCCGACAGGGTCAACTTCAATGGAGCTTCCATGGCCATTTTCGCCGCGGAAAGAAACGGAGCTCTTCCTGTGATCCTGATATGGAAATCCCGAGAGGTTCTCGCATACAAAACGGGTCCCGGGCCCGAGTTTGACTGGCAGATCGGCGGTGCACGCAAAGCCACGTTGCAACTTGCATCGGGCGGAAGTGCAACCCTTTGGTTTCCTTCAACTCTCAAGCCAAAAGGGCCAAAAGGTTTCCCATGTTTCATGTGCTTCTGAAGACCTGTGGGTCAAGGTCATGGTTCGCGGGGCCCAGAATTTTTCGGGTCAAGCCGGGGTCCGGGGCGCCTGGAGCCGCTGGCGGAGACGCTGAATCAGCTCCACCAGGCTCTGAGCGGAGGACTGGTCCATGGCGCGGAGGTTCAGCATGCCTCGGATCCAGTGGGCGCCGGTGGGGGGGCTACTTCAGTCCTCACTCCCTGAGTGCTTGGACTTTCATTTTTGGGGTTGGTTGCCATTTAGAGGTAAACAGCAAGCCCTAAGGGTCTCGATGGTTTTTCATTGGGCCCCGGGTTCTCCATTTGCGGTGCAATTGGAGGGGTCATGACCCTCAGGGCTGGTGAATATGCGGCTTATTTTTTGAAGAAACAAAAAAGGCCCAGGAACTTGCCACCAAATGGTCTAAACCCAAAAAGTTGACGGTCCAGGAACTCAGGAAGTGAGGTGGTGAAACACCGGCGTCAACCCTGCCTGAGCAAGGGAGCCGGAGCAACGCGCGTCAATTCGCAGAGGGGTGTGGTTTTCGTGTGGTTGATTTTTGATTGAAAGGGCATCCCAAATGGACACCACCCTTTTGATGATTCCTGCAAAACAAGGCGACCCCATGTCGGATGACCCGTTTCGTGGGTTCGAACAGCAAGCTGGATCCCGCCTTTTGAATCGGTCTCTCAGTCCCAATCAAGAGCTTCAAATCCCAATCCAGACCAATCCAAAGGACCAACTCATCGCTTTCCTTACGAATTCAACCTCGGCCTATTCATTGGAAAACTTCATTTTACAAACCAACCGCTTCCTCTAGTAATAGAACATCGGCCTATTGGTCATAAGGCTTTTAACCCTTTGGCCCCCACACCGCGGGGTGTTGTTTTCCTCACTTGCCCAAAGGACCTGCAAATAAAAGGTGATCACCTTTTGGCACCTCTACTAAAACTAGTTCCCGAAAAGGGGGAAAACCGTTTCAGGCCAGATCCGGTCGATTCGCTTTGAACCACTGAGTTTCCCGTCGCCTCTATAGAACATCGGCCTATTGGCTATAAAGCTTTTAACTACTTGGCCCACACCGCGGGGTGTTTTCACGTCGAGGCGCGGAGGGACTTCAGGGAGTTCTCCAAGAACGTCTCCAGCTCCGGGCTGGAGGACTCCCCCAAGGCGCGCTCCAACCACAGCACCTCACTCGCGGCCAGGCGCTGGCCGCTGGATCCACGCGAGGAAAAAAATATATCCAGAGATGAATCCCTAAGACCAACAGGGGAAGCTCAAATAGATTCCAAAGCGAATGGAAGGAGGGGTTCATGTTTTCTAGATGGCTCATACTGTGGATGGTGGCGAAACCCGCGAGTCTTGCACCACCATTCAGAAACCCAATGATTCGATTCCCCTGTAAATGCCAACAGACAACTATGCCCCATGGTTTCTAAGTGGTGCAGGATTTTGTCCATCCACAGTAGGCGTCTGTTTTCAAGCAAACAACCCAAAAGGACACCTATGACGAACCTGGGCGGGAGGCCGGGAGCAACGGTGGAAAGACCCACACTTTGCACATAAAATAAGTTGAAGTCAATTCATCTTCTAGATTCTGGCGGGTGTCGATTTCCGAGACGTCTGCCTCACAAACTCGAGTTGTGAGCGCCCTTTGTCAAATGCCATGATTCACGGGAAACGTCTCGCTTGCGTGGTGCGGAAAGACCAGAGGGTCCCTTGGTACCTCATATGTCCTTTCGAACTTGTGGGTCATCTATAACTGACGAATCCCCGAGAAGGCACCAAACCCAAAGCCGTAAAATTTGGGGTAACGTTGACCCCCTATTCGTCAACCGTTCATTCATAGGGGGTGGGGGCCCCTCAACAAGCGATTGCCCACATTTCACCCAGGGACACCGGGACAACTATTGACAACCTGGCAGGGTTGACAACAAACAAACAGGTCAACATATTACGCCACATATATTCACCAGAGCCCCCCATCCACCCCCACATTACCCAGACCAGGTCAACCATTTTGTTTTTTGGCCATGGAGCCCCTCGCCAGAGCCCACATCTCAGGTCAACAGAAAAAAAAAAAAAACACGGAGCCTTCTGAACATGTCGCCTCTGCCGCCTCTGGGCTCGCCGAAACCTCTGAGCTCTGCGCCACCCTGGTGACGCCCCCGTGCTTCACGAAGCGCAGTAAGCGCTTGGGGCTGATCGTCAGCCTCAAGGCCTGGCTGCGCCCGCGGAGGCCGCCGGAGGCCGCCGAGGCCGCGCGGGACACGCAAAAAGCCCCGCAAGCCAGGGCTGGGGCCCGGGAATTTTTTGGTGATGTTCACCTTTAAACAAACTGGGGCCGCTCAAAATGCCGGAAGGGGCAACCAAAACGTCAACAGGTCGGCAAAAAAGGAGCCACTCAAATGAAGCAAGGGGAAACTAAAAGGTGAAAAGGTCGGCAAGTGAGGTTAGTAGATGGCACCGTTCCCGGTGAATGTGTCCTGAGTAAAAGGGATGACTGAGCCAAACTTGAGGAAAATGTTCATGCGGCATCTCTCAAAAACTGTACCTTTGTGTGTTGGCCATCCTTCTGGCTTGCTAGCCCTGAGCAAAAGGCCGATCACCCGTTGTGCTGTTGGTGGACGAAAAATCCGGCACCAGTCTGAATTTATGGGAAACCGCAATTGTGTGTATCTGCAGGGGAATTATCATTTCACGTTTGTTTTGTTTTTTTCAAGGAGGTGCAGGATTTGGTCCACCCACAGTCTGGAAAAGCCATGAACCCTTGCAAACAACATGGTTCAGCCACGAGCCACGAAAAGGAGCTCCGTGCACTCGGCTTCAGACTGGATGTCTGACATGTAAACAACGACTGTTCCATATTTAGTTTAACATATAAAACTCGGTTGCTTTCGAAAGGCTCCCCTGCTAAAAGTTTAACTTTAAGTGGTTTAATGGGAAAACCATGAGTTGGCAAACAATTAAAGCCCTAACATCCAGGCAAAATGCACCAAATAAATATTTTTAGAGGAGACCCCAATCAAACAAGAATGCAAAAGGGCGCTCAGTTCAATACTCGATGGGTTGATTTCGGGCTCCGAAATGTCGCCGTTCCGAATTGTGTCGCGGGTCAAAATGGAACTAACAACCTGGCCCTGCATAGAAAATATAGTATTTTAACTGACTCTGCCACACCATGGGTGCGCCACTTGGAAACCATGGGAAGTCAGTGTTTGTTGGCATGTCCAGGGAAATCATGCTTCCCTAGTGGCGCCGACAAGCGGATTTCGCATCCACAGTATGGCCTTGTCTCAACATCGAAAATTCCCGGCCCCAAAGGCTTGGTGTTGGTGGTTATATAGGGAATACAAGAACCAGGGCTTCAAACCCAAATTGAAACCAATCCAACCCCACCAATAGTAAGGGTGACCCGAAGAAAGGCACTTTCTTTTTGGGCGGCAACTCACCAGACGTTCAGGAAGCCATAGAGATCAAAAGATGTGCCTGCAAAACATCACCGAAAGGACGCACCCTTCGAACAAGTCTCCTTTCCGAACCATTTGCTTTTTTTCGTGCCCTAGCCATTGAAGATTGAAGATTGAAGGAGGCTGAGACAAACTGGGTCCATTCTAGCGAGACACTCTCAAAATGTTCTCCAAAACCTCCATTTGCCTCTATCGTCCCCTGGATTTCATCTACAAACACAACAGTAGTGATAGATTCCCCGCAAAAGCGGCATCCCAAAAATTGTGTTGCTTCAACCACCCCTTAAAGCGGGAGTAGAAATATGGAGCCCACGCCCCAGGGGCGTGGCGCAAAATTCCATCGCGAGCTAAGATGGTCGCGGCCCGCGCCTCCATGAACCCGTTCCTCGTGCAAGCCAATGCGCAAAAAAAACGAAAACCAAACCAGCTACCACCCCTGAAACTGGGTTGCTCAAAGCCCCGAGCAAAAGGTCGATCACCTGTTGTACATTTCTCGGTTGCTTTCTGCTCCCCTGCTATTTTTTAACTTTTAGTGGTATTTAATGGCTGGCAAAAAGTTAAAGTCCTAACATCCAAGCAAAATGCACCAAAGATTTATTGGAGAAGCCATGTGTGAAACCAAAAGCTCTGCGAGGCGATTCAGTCAACAAGATCAATTGCAGCCCCATAGTGTGAGCATTATGATGTTCGGCCAAAGTACCCAGCTGGGTTGTAACTCGCCAATACCAGATTAACCTCACTGAACGTGGGACTTACAAGTGGGGCATCAACTAGGTTTGCCACAACTTTCTGGCCGAACACCCAAGTAGTGACTGTTTGGGGCCATTGACCATTAAAGACGCCCTTATATAAGTGCTTCTCAAAGTCCCTGCGTAGTTTTCAGACGAAGCTTGTGGGACCGCTACTGGAACAAATAGGGCAACTCAAAAGGTTAGATCAGGTCGATTTGATTGAGGCTCGTTTCAGTGGATTGGCAACTCACAGTTTTCCGTTGGATTTTGGGTGGCCGAATTGGGAGCTCTGCGCGAATGCCCATCCATCCTCCGTGGTTTCCTGGTTTTGATCCCCGGAACCTTTTCATTCCTTCACCGCTGATTCCAGAAACTGATCAACATGCGTCAAACAAAGGGGCCCTTCATGGGATTCCTCAGTCTTCCTGGGTTCAACCAACATGAACACAAACACAAAAAGGGAACCCAAGATTATCAAGACACCCATGCAACACCACATATATATATATATATAATATGCGTATTCATATAGCACACTACGCATATACATATGTGCATATATACGTGTTACACATACATAAACCATGTGCGTATATGCATTTGTATGTATATATATATATATGTGTGTGCAAATCACTGTGAGGACATATGCAGAATATGGAAACGGTTATGCCTTTGTTTTCGGAACTCCCGCTTTGTTGGCTTTTAAGGGAAACGAAAGGGACATCGTTGCCGCTTCGGGGGGCTCCGAATCCTGTTGAGACAAACTCGCATAGGAGGACTCCGAATGAAGAAAAGGTGACCCCAAATGGTTTCTAACAATAGGGTTCCAAAGTGTTCTCTATTAGACGTCTAGCCATGGCTGTGTTTCCTTAAAGGAAAAACCAAAAGGACGCCACTGCCACTGTTTGAGGGTCCGCTTCCAACAAATTGGCGCGCCACCCATAAGACATCATCAAATACCTCAAACAGGTCACGGCCACTCGGGTGGCTGCCCCTACCATATTGCAAGTCAGCCAACCACACTCAACCACCAAACTATGGCATCGCACTGTAGGTTGGGAAGTGTTCTGGTCTTATTTCCTGAGTGGACTTGCCAAGAAAAGCACCAAACTCTTTCTTCGCCACTCAAATGATATGCCCAAAAGTGACTCTAAAGTCAACATGAACTCAGGGTTTCAACTTCTTCCCCTTGCAATACTGTGGGTGGTTGCAAAATCCATGTCGCACCACTTGGAAAAGCCGCCACGTGGTTGAAACCACACCGTTTCTTGTTCTTTACGTTGGGGGATGGCATCATTCTGCAATTTTCCCTGAAAAACACAAAAAACACAGGGGAAAACCAAACAAACAAACAAACCTCGAGAAAAAAGTTAAAAACAGAAAAATAAAAAAAACGAGGTGAGCTCTTAACGTCCCCCCGGGTGGGC